>JAEIFV010000179.1:0-465279 GCA_018904265.1 Lordiphosa collinella | reverse complement strand
CAATAGGAAGCCCACATGAATAGAAGTCATGTTTCAAGAATATCCCTACTACAGGGTGGTCAATCTTGTGCAGGGTTCCCCAAGAAGAGAGTCTCTCTATCTCTCTAACACTCACTGATTCATTACTTTGGCAAGCATTCATTGTGAATTTTCGATTGTGTTCAGCCCCCCGGGGTTGGCTGGGGAACACTGATCTAGTGTTTGGAATTTGAACTATTCATAGTTTGACTTTAAAAACGTCAAATGTCATTCGGAAAGCGACTAATATCCCTGTAGTTCAGCTGCACCGGTGCGGCACTAACGAACCCCCAGCTCTTCGTTGTGAGCACTCGCCACCAGACCAACCACCAGTCATGTATTTGCCTAACGAATTTTGTATGGGAATGTCCGAAAAAGGTACCGATCGGTACGACCATGCATTACCAGTCGTTGGACTAGCGCTTTGATGCATTACCTGTCGTCAACGACGCGACTGACGCTCAGTGATGCATCAGGTCGTTAGCCTGGTAGTGCCTTGACACCAGCTGAACTACAGGGATTTAGTAAAAGAAATAGTTAGAAGAAAGTGAAGAAAGTTACGAAATATTAAAAACATATTTCCAAAGTATTGAGTCCTCAACTCAAACTGTGCGAAATTTGAAAAAAAACATTTAACAAAAAAAATGTTCCGAAAACTCACTTTTTGGATCAATTCGTGAAGCGAGTTCGTAAAACTGGAATGTTAGTGGATGAACCAACCCGTGTACGTACGGTGTGCTCGACCAAAAACATTGCTGCGGTTGCTGAAAATGTGCTTGAACAACCATCGATGTCAACTCGCCATCGATCTCAACAATTGGACATTTCGCGCACTTCTTTGATGCGAATTTTGCATAAAGACCTTGCCATGAAGCCATACAAAGTTCAATTGCTGCAGCATCTAAAGCCAATTGACCAACCGAATCGTCTACAGTTCGCAAATTGGACGGAAGATCGTTTGGCCGAAGTCTGTGAATTTTACCTAAAAACCTCAGTGGTTATGTTAATAAACAAAATTGTCGCAACTGGGGCACAGAAGCCTATGCACCCACCACGTATCACTGTTTGGTGCGGATTTTGGTCACGAGGCAGCATAAAAACGCCTCCAAAGTAGTTTACTATCTTCCCATGATTTCACTAAGTTTGGTCGAAATCGGATGACTATAGCATATAGCTGCCATAGGAACGATCGGTCGAAAAACTAGTTCTAGCGAGAAAAACTTTTATGTTTTTAACGAAAACGTCCTTATCATTGGCATACACTTATTTTATATACTTCAACACAATTCTACAAAGTTTGGTCGAAATCGGATGACTTTAGCATACATAGAAACGAACGGTCGATAAACTAGCGCTAGTAAGAAAAACTTTTTGTTTTTAACGAAAACGTCCTTGTCATTGGCATACACTTATTTTATATACTTTAACACATTTCTACCAAGTTTTGTCAAAATCGGATGATTGTAGCTGCAGTATGAATGATCGGTCGAAAAAGAAGTCATAGAAAAGTAAGGTCGAAGATGTAGTCTTATTGGACGGGCAACTTCAAGTGCGCAATGTAAGCGAAAAAGTAATGGACTCACCCAAAATAAAATAAATAAAATAATAAGAAATTAAAATTAGGTCGAAAGCGACTTGTAAGCTCTGAGAGAGCTAGGGAACGAATGAGCCCCAAGGACAGCTAACGCCAAGGCCTCATAAAGCCAAAGCCTACTACAATTTCAAATTTTTTTTAAAATCAAGGCCTGCTATAATTTTTTTGAAATAGTTTTTGAAATAGTTTTTATTTAAGCATGCTTCGCATTCATTTGAACGCCTTCGTGCTGAAAGAACTTAATAATAAATCAAATTAATAAGGGATAGAGGTGCTCGTAATAGCCAAAGCTGCGTGGATTCTGTTCAGCCTACGCCGACGAATGGGCCCTGTTAGAATTGTGGCAAGTCGATTATTGTGAGAAATTAACCGCCCCCTGTATCGATTTGAGTATTTCTCAATGGTTTCGCATAAAGTGGGAATGCCTTAGTCCCGGAATATGGCACAAATCTCAACTCTCTTAATGGTGGTGGTGCAGACCGATCCCCAACATGTAATACCCCAGTTAAGAGTAGAGGGACTATGGTCTTAAAAAGCCTGACTTTAGCCTTAAGAGAAAGGCCACTCTCTGGCCGAAGTAGCCAGTCCATCTTCCGCAGTTTTAAGCGGGCAGAGCCACACACCCGATTAACATGGGGTCTCCAGGTGAGTCGCCTGTCTGCTATAATTTGGTCTACAATTTTGGAACGACATCATTTTTGCATGAACATTGGCATTGGCAGGGAAAAGTTAACTTCGTCTCGGCCGAAGTTTTGACTACCCTTGCAGTTTGTTTTTATACTCTGTACCAAAGGTTCATAGAGTATAATAAGTTTGTGCAAAAGTATGTAACAGCCAGAAGGAAGCATCTCCGACTCCATAAAGTATATATCAGAGAACTGCAACGAGCCATCACGAATACACTCGCTCACCCGTGCTTCAAATGGGATGCAAGTAAACTAAGCGCTCAAGGCTTGTTGAACTTGTTCAAACGGCATACACAAAACAAAACTCACAAAAAAGTTCGAGTATAGGCGAATCATTGCATTTTCAAACTCGAGTGTGTTCCGTACATACACTCCATTTGACTCAAAGTCTTCGGACGCGAGTCGTAAAGAGTAAAGTTCGTTCGGTACAAATACTCGCGAAATACTCTTAGCTTCGGAAGCGAGTAACCGAGATGACTTGTTGCCGAAGTCAAAGATCTGCCGCGTGTTGTTATGGTCAAAGCTTGTACACACATCATTTCTACGCCAGAAACAACAACTTGTGAGAGCAAAAGAGATAGCATGATAGCCTACATTTTGCATTCCTTTGAGTAAAAAGACGGAAGATTTGCCGATTGATTACCGATTGCGTAATAAATTTGGTGCATCAAATTCGCACACAACCTTCCACATCAACAATCAAGCATGCCCTGAACGTTAGCGGACCCATAAACGATCGACTTGGCAGCGGACGAAGACCACCTCCTAAAATTTTTGCATCATGAACACGAGTGTGTAAGAATGTTGCTTGCCTTATGCTCTCTGTCAACAAGGCAGTAAGAGAGAGTAAGAGTAAATTTTGATGGGAGTGCGAGTAAGTCAGAGTGCAGACGATCTTGTTCATATTTTTACTCGTGCAAAGCAAACAGCTTACTCGTTCTGACTTAATGTGCTTTCGATCATTTTGGAGTGTGTCGAACCAAGGCAGCAAGCCCAAGCAAGACAAGTAAATGCACGAGTGTGATCGAGCATTAGAGGCTTGTTGCAGGTCTCTGGTATATATATTCTTGATCAGCATCAACAGCCGAGTCTTCTGTCCTTCTGTCTGTCCGTATGAACGCACAGATCTCAGAGATGGTAAGAGATAGAGGTTTGACATGTAAGGGATTTATGCTTCTTGCGGGCAGATCAAGTTTATTTTCAATTTGCGACACGTTGTATCTCCCACAGTTTTATAGATAGAAGGTTCGATCCTTCTGGGCATATTTTGCCAAAGGAATGGTAAAGATGGGATGAACGGTAGTAAAGATATGAGCAAACGAAAATTCAATATATCTGGGCTGCTCCTGCAGCAGCAAAACACATACATATGAATGTAGATGTATGTATATATGAGCAACGACTACACAGCAAAGTGTTAGCCAACAATATTTTAGGACAAATTTTTATTTAACGATTCAAATTGGAGCGTTGTGGGTGTGATGACCCCGCCCTGCCAAAAAATTCCACCTTTTAAATGAATTAAACCTGCAAATATATTGTCTGAGTAATTCCAACAACGAAATTCTATACGAAACCTAACAGCTATTGCTAGCTCATTAGATCCAATTGGATTCTTGCAGCTAACTGGGACGCTCTCATTTTCCCCCTTCCCTTTCCCACATACACAATATTGAGAGAGAGAAATTAGAGATGGTCGCGGGACAAATTAAGGCTATAAGACCCAAAATTATGATCAAAACGACTTTAAACAGTTCGAAATGTAATCAATGCTAGATTCGGGATAAATGGTCTAAAATTAAGAGTTTTGTACACAATTTTATCTTTCTCAGTTCGACCCATGCCTCACTTATACATATGCATTAGTTCTAAATTGGTCTAAATAACACTCTAAATTCAAACTCCAGTTTCCTATAAATGAAATTGCATACTCAATTGGAGCAAAATGAAGTGTCTAAAAGGCGCCACTTAGACAAAATTGCAATTGGGGAGTCATCGATGCCTGAAAGGCGTCCACTTGCCGTTTAACGCTAAATCATAATCAACAGCCTCACTTGCCAGTGTGTGTGTGTGTGTGTGTCTATAATTTGGCAATTAATTATCAACTTTGCATTCAGATCAAAATAGTCCATGAGGAGAGCTTGCAGCGGAAAATCACTCTTCAATTTTTCGTACTCTTTTTCTTAGACAATTTTCTGGAATGGTGCAAAACTTTCAAGCAATTTTCCAACTCGTTGCAAGGTAATTGCAGCCCGGCCAATGGGTAATTGAAATTCGTTTGTTTATGTTGTCATTGTTGTTGTTGCAGCCACCGCCGTTGCGTTCTAAGCAAAATTGAAAATTACTTAATGGTTCAGTGGCGATCGCTGTCTCTCGCCTGTCCCGTCACTGAGGCTACCGGTTAAGAGTGCGCGCCACACAAATGCGAAAATTGCTTATCAAAGTGAGTTCCAGCAAATTTGTTTGCTTTGTTTTGTCTATTAGCGGGTACAACATTTGGGCTGGTCGGCTGCTTCACTTCAGTTTTTAGAAACATACAAAAAAAAAATAGTTTGTTCAAGGTAATTTAATCAATTTGTGAAACATATTTCTGATATATCAAGTGTGAGTATGTGTTATTAGTTAACCACAGAGGGCAAGCTTTCAACATGTGGTGTGGTGGGCAAAAGGCAGAAAAAGTATTTGTACATTGAAGTGGTTCGAAAAGGGTAGCAAAGATGTTGCGGTTTCAATTTGATCATTGAGTTGAACATACTAGTTATATATGGGTCATTCTTTTTCAACCCGAACGGTTTCGGGACGCACCATATTTATTTTATAAAGATTTTTTCCGAAACTAGATCTCGTCATGCCAAGCCCTCACGAAATTTTCGAGACTGTTCATTTTACTAACAATTCCGAACATTGAAAGAAAAAGATTTTTTTAAAATTAGTTTTCTATTACTCATTTTATATTACTCAATAATAAAGGACCCACAGGCAAATAATTTGCCCAAATTTTTATGAAAATTTGGCATGTCCTTTAATAGGGAATTTTTGTTTAATATCTGAGCAAAATTACTAGCATGAGGAACCTTAGCTTTAGTTTTTAGTCCAGCCAAACCAGTCCAGTCCAGTCAAAACTTGAGCAAATTATTTGTGGATCTTAGCTTAAGTTTTTTTTGTATCATGTTTTAAGAAAGAGACAAAAGCTGGACTGATATCTTTTCCGAATATGATAGATCGGAATTGATAAAAGAAAAAGAATAATTAGACAGCGAAATTAAAACAAATGGTTATTTTAAAAGAGAAACACGGTCACCTTCACTAGCTGTTGGCGCCAGCTTTGAAGTAACTCACCGTGAAAAACCTTCTCAAACAGCCGCTCAGATTCGGCGTTTACCTGTAGGCCCGTTTCTCTTGTGCGAAAATTAGAAGCACACAAGCCAAAAGATTGAGAGGAACTCGGCTTTGGCCCTTTGGGCGGTGTCAAGCCAAAAATTTAATACCGCATAATTTGTTGGAAATCGAGTACAGGAAGAGGACTAAGAGCTGTCAAAAGCCAGCCTACTAACGGAATAGAAACAAACAGAGAAGTAGAGAGAGATTTTGAAATTCGTGCTGGATGGACAAATACAAAGAGTGTTTTGGAAAAAGTAGGATTTAACGAGAAGTACTAACGGACTGCTCCACTCTATAATTCGACGAACCAATGCCAGTTTGGCTGAACGAATTTAACCCAAGAGATAAATTGGGGTTACCAGAACGCTCCCTTTGGAAAGAACTGATAAACAATTGCAGAAACTATCAATAGAGTCAACTAAATAAATATTTAGCGATAATTTTTGAGACAAACTCAATACTATTCTTTTCATTATCGTATTTGTCTTTAGTGTTGATAGGGCAAATATACCCCCTTAAAGGCCGAAAAAGGTACTTTCAATAACGATTATAAATAACGCTGCAAAATATTCAAACTCCAATTTTTTTTTACTTAAGGTCGAATTTTTTGCGGAGGTATAGGTAGATTTTGGTCATACTTATACTCGTATATTGTTCTTCTAAGGTTCCAAAAACTTTAAAATGCCAATTAACAATAATGTTGTTCAAAATCAACTAGAGTATTTGGCAGATTTAGATAGTAAAAGTGTATATTGCGCTTCAAAGTGGACTTTTGAAAAAGTTTACCCCTTAAAGCCAAGAAAAGGAAATTTTTGTACCGATTTTAGAAAAAGACAGTTGGTTAAAGTAAAATAGAGTTTTTAAGCAGTCCACAGTGACATTTTTCATTAACCTAGGTCAAAATATGTCGGATTCATATACTCCAATAGTCCTAAAGTTTCCACTAAACTAACTAGATCATTCTATGGTTTTTTCGATAATCCATCAAAATACAGATCTGGTTTTCCCCGATAATTCTTGTAGTCTGAACTGAATATAAGTATAACCTTCTAGAGTGTCCTTTGATAAGAAAGTTACTATTAATCTATGATTATCACTCCATAAATCCTGTATTATTCTACCTCATTAAAATAGATATATACACAGAGGGAGCAAACGTGGTCAGAAAATAAGATTTCTTCATGATGTCTCTGCGGACCTGGACCTGACGCGGTGGATCTGGACGGTGGACCTGGACGGTAGATCGATCTGTACAGTGGACCTGGTCCTGGACGGGTGGACCAGAATGGTCCTGGCCGGTGGATCTGGACGGTAGATCGATCTGTACAGTGGACCTGGACCTGGACGGTTGGATCAGGGCAGTGGACCTGGACTTCTAATTTTGTATACCCTTGCAGAGGGAGCTATAAAATTGTCCGGATGTTTGTAACGCATTGAAGGAAGCATCTCCGACCGCATAAAGTATATATATTCTTGATCAGCACGACGAGCTGAGTTGATTTAGCCATGTCCGTCAGTCTGTTTCTATGCTATCTCCTCCGTCAGTTTTAAAGCTGTCTTGACAAAACTTTGCACGAAGTCCTTTTGTACGAATACGCTGCACATTTGACGGAACCGGCCGGATCGGATGACTATAGCATATAGCTCTCATAGGAATGATCAGTCGAAAAACTAGTTTTAGTGAGAAAAATTTTTTGTTTTCAATTGAAACGCCTCCAAGTTTCGTATATGTTAGTTTACTATGATATTCCATGATTCCACCAAATTTGGTCGAAATCCGACACCTATATAGTATAGCTGTCATAGAAAAGTAGTCTGAAAAGTAGTTTTAGTTAGAAATACTTTTTTGTTTTTAATGTTCCAAACATTGGCATTTATTTATTTGGAATCTTCTTCTTCTTATTTGGAATGCTTTCACATAATCCTACAGAGCTTTGTAAAAATCGGATGACTATAGCATATAGCTGCCATAGGAACGATCGGTCGAAAAACTAGTTCTAGCCAGAAAACCTTTTTTGTTTTCAATGGAAACGTCCTTATCATTGGAACATTCTTATTCTATATACACTTACACAATATTACAAAGTTTGGTAAAAATCGGATGACTATAGCATATAGCTGTAGTAGGAATGATCGGAAAAGAAGTTCTAGTGAGAAAAACATTTTTGTTTTCAATGGGATCGCCTCCAAATTTCGTAATTAACAGTTTGTTATGCCTTTCCATGATTCCACTAAGTTTGGTCACATTCGGACATCTATATAGTATAGCTCCCATAGAAAAGTAACTATTATTTCAGGTTAAAATGACCCGTGAAAGAGAACTCTATCATTAAGAAAAGATAGGAATTTAAATGATGCCTGAAACAGCAGGATTTAAATCTTCCAATATGCCAACACATAAAGCAAATTTGCCGAAAGGAGTTGCATCTTTAGTATCAGTCGAACCGCGTCTGAAGCAACAGCTCGGTTTCATTTCGATCGTTTTCTTTTCGTCTACATGCAATTTCTGAGTTAGAAATTTAATAAAAATGATTTTAAATCAAATTGAAGGCTCGATGTATCTATAGATACTTCAAAATCTTCACAATATTTGACATGTTAAAATAAAAATACTTGCAAGATGCAAAGAATCACAGTTGCCAAGAAAATTGGCATTTACTTTTCATTTCACTGACTCTTAGGCAAAACTTTTGAAACCGAATAATTACTCTTTTTTTCGGAAACGGGAACAGCTACCAATTCCGATTCCGCATGATCTGATCGAAATCAAAAACGGGAACAGGCCTGTATATCACAAATAGCGTTAGTTACCCTGTAGCTGACAAATCATTTTCCATCTTAATTCCAGTAAGTTTTACAACAAGAACTTAAAATCTAAAAATTCTAAAAGTCCCTTGGTATCCCTTAAGATCTCGCTGATGACTCAAACTGGTACAATTTAACTTAATGATGTGCTTGACTTTTGTTATAGTACAAGCTTGGAAAAATCTCTCAAGTATCATTGATTCCATGAAGCATTTCTATATTTCGATTGCCCAAGTGCCAACTATTTAACAACATACTCAAACACTCACACCCGTTACTTTAATTTGTCAAATTAACACCTTTTAGTAAAAATTTAATCATTTTTCGTGCTGCCTTGGCTGGGGCAATTTTTCATAAGCTCCAAAAGTTATGAGCTGTATTTTTATTTGGCATTTTATGTGCATTTAAAGCTGCGTCTTTTGGGCAAATCTCACGCTAAATCATTGTTTGCAGCTGCAAGAGCTGGTCCCAACTTCAACTCCAACTCCGACGACGACGCCATCGCCTACAACATTCATTCAAATTATGGAACCACAAATGCGATCGAGATCTCGTTTTAGTCACGCTAAATTTATATAAAAATAAAGTAAAAAAGTAACAACAGCCCACAATACACACCTTAAAATCAGAGCGAGATGGGGAGACAGCGAGTAAAAGAGAGAGGAGAAAAAATATGGTTGGAAAAAATTCGTTTCAAGTTAATTAGCCAGCGCGACAAACCCACCCAAAAGCGTAGATTTATGCACTTCAGGGGACTTGGAATTCGTTTTTCAGGCTGACAACATGCGGAGCAAAGTCTCCCCAAAACCAAAATAGAAAAACAACTAATAATTACCCAAGACATTAATCAGACTAATAAGAAAATTGTTAGAAAATGATTTTGAGGGTAGCGAATAATTAGTTTAATTCGTATTGAATACTTGGAGCTAAGTTAGATAAATTTGTTAAACAGGCTAGTCTGTAGAGCTGTTCACATTTACTTGAATTGTTCTTCGGTCTCAAAAATTATTACCTATGATTTAAATGATAATCAGAAATATCCTTTATATTTGTAATTATGATGGTTGGAAAACGAACGTTCAGTAAATGATTGTGTTTTATTGTGTCATAGCTCTTTCGTGATTCGGAGAATTACCTTCCGGTTTTTTTTAATTATTGATTGAATGAACTTTTTAGGTCTCTGTAAATCGCTCAAATCGCGGAAAAACTATCTAATGCAAATGTCAATACGAAACTGGACACACTAAAATATAAAACGCGCCGTGCCAATATCCGAAAAATTTCAGCTGAACAAACTACCCATACGAAATTGTATAACTTCAAAATTTATGCATTTTTGAAACCAGCTCTAGTTCTCTGGAATCAGAAGATATCTCGTGCCCAGGGAATCAAACTGCTTCGTATTTCGGTTCCGGTTCTGGTACCGTACCGAAACTAATGTTTCATTAAAAGTTCTGTTTTGTACTTAATATACTTTGGAATTCGGAAGAAAAGTAACATTAATGTTAACATTTTAACATTATGTTACTTTATATACAAGAAATGTTGAATTACTACAGGTAGCGATCCTAGGTTCCGACGGCGAAATAGTCCTAATGACTGCTGTCGATTCTTAGTGCTAAGGGCGATCCTACGATACTCAACAGTTATCGATGCGTAACTTCCCTTATACTTTAAGTTCTCTTTCTAAATTTTTCACTTGAACGAGAAACAAGGGCGCATAAATCTCTGCCAGTTTTTCGTCTAACTGATTGGACGTGCTTAAAAAGAATCCTGGATCTCAACTGACTTTTTTAAGGATTGTCTTTTTCTTATTTGCTCTGCTTGCCTGAACCACTGCGGGATAACCTTTGCTCCGTCACCTAACAAACAAATAGTTTCGCTCGGCTAACCGATTCCAAGGAGAAGTTCACTAAATTGACCAAAACTCATTACAGTACCTATGCATTTGAACCAATTTTTAACCCCAAATTTATGAATATTTGAGAGATTATAGATTTTGGGCATACAAGTGTGTGTTTCCAATTTAATATCGATCTTACAAATTGTAGGAGTTATTCAACAGGGGGCGTGGCAAAAATTGATTTCTTTAAAATGTTTTATTAAAATACTCAACGACTTTTATTGTTTCGTTGCTGTTTCGTTTCATACGAATACATATACGAATCGATATTGACACCACCTTTAGGTTACATAAGAACTTTTATGTTGTTAGACGTTAGTTTGGCATTATAATGGGGGAATAAAAAACGTACACATAGGAATTCATGATTTTGAAATAGCCTAGTCTTACGTTTTTCAATCTATACATTCATATAGGCGTCCAAAACACAAAATCCATCTTCACTAAATTTTCAGTGCGTTCATGTTGATCAGGAAGAAGTCATAGGTTATATCTCAAGTCTGTGAACCGGTTCGAAAGCGGCTAAAATCTATTCAAAAGTAGTTCAGAGCTTAGAGCTTTTGGAGCTTATGAAAAATTGCCCCAGCCATGGCCATATATCTGAAGTTATTTAAAATATGAAATTTGTTTGCTAGGTAAGTAGTTTGATATTTTACATTTACTTCAATAGTGGTTCAGAGCCATATTACAGAAGTTATTGAAGCTTTGGAAGTAAATTTCTCCCCCCTGTTCTTTCACCTTTTTTAAAAAAAGTCTCATTTGAAAGCGCAAAGAGTTTCCAATTCTTAATTTTATTGTGATATGAAGGCTGTTCAAAAAGTTCTCGGCCGTCAGTGTGGGGGTACAAAATAAAGTATATTGCTGGCGGCCACGATTTCTCGTCTCCAGGTTGGCTGATATGAAAAGTAATAACGGGGTTATAATCAGTATAGCTTTAATTCTGGTCTGAAACTCAAAAAAAAATTTGTGATTTTTTTTGACAAAATGGCGGCTATTTAAATAAAAACGATTTTGGGCCCTTTTTTTGTTCTTTAGTGTAAATAAAAATATTCAAAAAATTTTTAAAAGTACGATTGAGGTTCAGACCAAAATGGTGACAGTTCTCCGTCGATTGCACTTAGCTTCATCAAAATCGGTTAAGTGTAACTGGAGATATAATGGCCAACATTTCGAAAAACGTGGTATCAAAATAAATCCGTTTAAAGTTTGCACTTGCTAGGCAAATTGGGTCACCTTGGGTCATAAAAAGGGCTGTATCTTTCAAAATATTTCGAATTTTAAAAAAATCCTTTAAGGGCGATATTTTCAAATATCCAAGCTATAAGCAAGTAAGAAAGTCGGTCCAGCCCGAATATAACATACTCTGTACCTGTGAAGTGCTGCCCGTCACCGTTGCGACCGGTGCTGCCTACAATTGCTTGGTTTTCTTATAACTCGAGTATCGTTTACTAAATATTAGAGACCTGCACGAGTAAGTAAAAAAGTAATCGAGTAGTACTCGCCGAGTAAGATTACAAATGAGTACGATTACCTAGCTGTCAATTCGCACCGTAGCATCGTAGGAACCGCACCGTTTTAATTATTTTACTCATTCTTATTTAAAAAATTGTATTCTCGATTTACTTCGACATCGTTACATTTGTTTGCAATATAAATAAAAAATAAAATGGACATATCCAAAAAGAAAGAGTCTGGAGAATATAAGCGAATTGAAGCCAGTGGTTCCAGCGACGTGTAGAAATTCATCGACAAAATTGCGGAGACCAATACATTGGAACTTGTATTTAAGATGTGCAACAGAAGATTGCAGCTTTCTTATGGCCAGAGCTTAAGCAGATTTCTATGGCATCGATCGAAAGGTCCGATGGTCAATTAAGCATGGATGAACTGGCCGAAGGTGACGGAAGCAAAGATTATGATTTAGCCGACGATGACATGTTGGAGAAATGGCCGACCTGGCACAGTAGTGTTGGAAAATGTTCACAAAACATATTAAAAAGGGGAAGTACCGACTATTAAAAGTTTAAGCTTGAAGTTTGGTGCTTTTACCTTGCACAGTTTTTTTTTTTTGGTCGATTTTAATAGAGAACGATTCTTATTGATTTTCAAACATGGACAAAATTGGTCATCGTTATGTGATACAATACTTTCATATAAAAGGTCTTAGTCCAACCAATATTAAAAAGGAGCTGGATTCTACCTTACGTAATTCTGCTCCCTCGTTTACAACAATAAAATATTGGGTGGCTGAGTTTAAGCGAGGTCGTTTGAGCTGCGAAGATGAACATCGTAATGGGCGTCCAAATGAGGTGACCACTTCAGAAATGGTGGCCAAAATTAAAAAAAGGTGTATTGAGTGACAGGCGATTGAAAATTCGTGTGTTAGCTGAATGTGTAGGCATTTCAAAAAGGTTCACACCTCTGTCGTTGCAATGGGTAAAATCAATGAATTAAAATTGGAATTGGTACCTCACGCCCCTTATTCGCCAGACTTAGCTCCCTCTGATTATTTCTTATTTCCAAACTTGAAAAAATGGCTCGGAGGAAAAAGATTTGGCAACAATGAAGAGGTGGAGTCCGAGGTTAATGCCTATTTTTAAGAGCTTCACAGTTCTTATTATAAAAAAGGTATCGAAGCTATTGAACATCGCTGGGAAAAGTGTATCGACCTAAAAGGATCCTATGTTGAAAAATAAAAAAAAAAAATGATAAATTTTTGTGTTTTAGTAGTTAGGTCGGCTATTTCTGGGACCGCCCTCGTACATATACTAAATAGACAAACCTTTGATAGCTTAATAAGTATCCAGCTGGAGATGTACAAACATATTGAAGTGGTGGAATATGCGCGGAAAGGAATTTTCCCTTATTGAATAATAAGCCAAGGCAAATATTACGTATGCCTGCATCTAGCGCTTCTAGTGAAAGGTGCTTCAGTTCGGCGAATCGTATCTTGGAAGAACGGCGAATCAATATTAAGGCTGAAAACTTGGATGCTTTTCTATTTTTACACTCGGAACGCAAAGAACAAAGCCAAACGTAACATTTTCTTTGTACCGATTCACACAACCCTAAATCAAGAAAATTCCAAAAAATTTGTATACTGATTTTTTGATTTTTTTTGTCAATGTAAAACTGTCTCTGCAAATGGAAATGAACTTGATATAATTTCAGCTCTTGTTGGATCCAATAGACTGGATTTGCTGGCTCGAGGTTTCATATATGGGCTCCGTTCCCAAATTAACCAATATGTAAGGATGTAATACGATTATATTTAGTTAAGGTTATGAATTCCATCGAAGAAATTTGGTAATTCGGCGAATGGCTTATTTTGTTTTAGATTTATAAACGAGATGAGGAAAAGAACGTCATAGTGGAGCATCTCAAGCCAAAGATTTCGCGTGCAGTGGAACTTAAAGAATATTCATTTTTGTACTCGACAAAATATCGCAAATTTAGACTCATAGAAATCTTCAGAAATAGTGATTAAATTGGTCATCGCGTGGAATCTTTTATTTTATGCCAAACTATACAACTAAAAAATGCGATTACTACTGTAATCATGGTAAAATTTTACCAAAGATTGATTTAGTATATTATTATTTATTTAAAAACAGTAAGATGAAAATGATTACCTGTACAAAAACAAAAAACTGTAATCGTAAAAATGAGTATTTTTTACTCATGATTCTGGCATCGTGTAATCACTCGTGCAGGTCTCTACTAAATATGTCCAGAAGAGATATGACGTTTTTTCCAATGTGCGGGGGCCTGGCAAAAATTATGGTATGTTACTGTCACATCTATATTACTTTTGGTCATACAGACATAATATAATTTATAGTTTTCCTTTTGTCTGTTACATACTTTTGCACAATCGTTAATCCTGATCTTTACCAAAAAAATCGGTAAGCGACTATAACTGGATCTATACCGGTGCAGCCCATAATTGTTTGTTTTCCTTATAACTCGACTATCGTATTACTGAATATGTCCAGAAGGAACGAACCTTCTATCTATAAAACTGTGGGAGATATGACGTTCTTTCGAATTTGCGGGGGCGGGAGGGGGCGTGCCAAAAATTGAAAATAAACTTGATCTGCCTGCAAGTATAAGAAGCATATGTCCCATACATGCCATACCTCTATCTCTTACCATCTCTGAGATCTGTGCGTTCATACGGACAGACTGACGGACAGACGGACACTTTTGCACAAACTTATTATACTCTGTGTACCTCTGGTACAGAGTATAAAAATACTCGAGTTCTGCACTAGGACAAAATTTCGAAGCACCTCATACTCCGAACAGCCGGAAAACTAGACTGCATGAAAACTAGACAACATGATTTCGATCAATGAAAGTAAAATGAGCAAGTGGATAATTTAAAATTGTATGGCAAATTGTGCTTTTAATAGAACTAGAGGTCTCGAAATAGTTGCAGAAGTAGACAACTTTCTTTTAGTTGATGTTGGTGGAATTTCATAGCTGCCTTTTAAGTATTTACCAACTCTGAAGCTGAAGCTCTTCAACTTTTTTTGAAATGCTTTATATGATCAAATAAAAGCAGTATTATATACTTAAATCATATTTAAGTTTTGCAATGGGCGTATGCAGCAGATAAATCCAATTTCCGATTACTGATTTATGATTACCGACTTTACCTGCTGAATACAGTGATTGCCGATAGCGATTGATAAATTTGACAATCATGATTGCTGAGATGGAATCATTCAAAAGGTATGATTGGTGAGACCATTAACCGATCGTACGGCCAACTGTTTACTCCATAACTGGAAATGAACTGACAAACTTACAGCGTTAAAAGCTTTCAAAAATGTTACCTAAATTGTTCATAGTTGTAATGTATTTTTAAACTTATCATTCAGTGTTATTCAGCAGAGAATCATAGGCAATCGCATTATGAACCCTCGTATCAAGCTGAAATCCTTTCTTGGCCTGGAATTTATTTGAAAGGTAGCTTAAGATGTCATACTCTTTTCGTACACCAAGGAAATACCAGAAATAACTTCTTTTTAGCCGGTAGTCCTCAGAAAAAACATTAAAAACAAGGACACCCTGAATTTATATTGAATGAAAACCACATTTAAAATGAAAATGGGACACCTCGTATCTCAGGAATCTCCAAAAGTAAGTAATGAATTTGGTCTCATTTAAATAGACTTAGCACCATGTCGGAACTGATTAAAGCTTCCCCTATTAGTACTGATTTAATAACTTTTCGCTTGCGAAATTGATAGACTTCCCACAGTTAACACTCCAAATGCAGAACCCACCCTTAACTCACTCTCACCACTACACTCGACGTATGCATAGTTTGGGCCACATAAAATTATTAAGCAAAACGATTACGAATTCCCTTGCGGCGACATAAACTAAATTCATGAGTGCCATGATTGTTGCCACCACTCGAGTCTTGGGCTTAGGGTAGTGATACTGTTGTTGGTGGTGGCAGAGCATAATGAGCTTAAGTTATGTTACATAAGCCATAAGGACATAAAAACCACTCAAGCACACACACACTTCATGGAGTCGGCGGTAAGCAGGGGTGTCCCTGTGTTTCTCTTGGATTTCGGTGGTGGTTTTTTGCCAACTAATGAGCTGCAGATTGACGTCGTGGGTTGCGGTGGTGTTTGGTGTTTGTACAACCGCTTTATGAGGCACTCAACATGGCTTTTTGTGTGTGTGTGCGGTGTGAAGTGTTTGCATTTGGAAAGCGGATGAGTGACTGACTGGGTGATGAGAAGCTGCTGTTGGGTTTGATTGACGCTCTTACCTGAGCTGGGGCGATCGCTGTAGCGTGTGCAATAGACCCACGCGGGCCACACAATGGGCGTGCTGCCATTCCCCGTACTAACGGAATCCTCGCCAGCTTTGGCTCCGGCTGGAGGTGGTGATTTGACCAAGTCCACGGCTGAGGCAGTGGCTGTGGTGCTACTGCTGGTGGCCGTGCTGTTCGAGTCATTGCTATTGCTGCAGATGTTGGCCAGTGAGCTGGAGAAGCTCAGACTGGAGTTGCCCACATTCGATTGGGCTAGATTCAAGGGTTTCACCGACTTCTTGGTGGTCTTGAGGGGGCTGAGGGGACTGTTTGAGGGGGGTAGATGTGCCGCTGCCGCCGCTGCTGCAGCTGCTGCTCCCACTCCAGCCAAGCGCTGCTGCAATCTGGAGCCGAAATCCGCCTTAAGAATGTTATCAATGCTGAATTTCAGAGCACGCTCATGCAGATTCTCATTCTGATGGTGATGGTGGTTGTTATGCAGATGTACCTGTTCCCGGGGCTGGGGCATCATCAGCTGCTGACCCGGAGCTATGCCCAGGGCAGTGGCAGTCAGCTGAGCCAAGGCATCTTGTCCCGAGGCTGCCGCTGCAGCCGCCGCAGCGGCCATCTGCAGCTGGGAGGACATCTTGCCCACTGCTGTTAAGGCATTCACCCGAGCGGCGGCCATTAGTTGCATTTGTTGCTTCATCAGCTCCTCGGCATACAGTTGAGATTTGCGTAGGAATTCCTCCTGGAAACTGGCCGCGGGAGCAGGCATATTGAGTGGGGGGCCTGTCTCCTCCAGGGAGTGTTCGCTGGACACACTACTAAAGGCCGAGGGACGATACAGTTGACTCATAAGCAGACGCTGTCTGGCCTGGGCCTGTGCAGCCGCCTGGGACTGCTCTTGACCCACACTCAAGACGCTGTTCTCGCTACAGCAACTAGCCGCATCTTCCAAATCCAGCTCCTCCTGCGGCTCCTGCCCCTCCTCCTCCTCCTCCTCATCTTCGATATTCAAATGCTCCTCACACAAGGACTGAGGATTATCTAACTCGTCCTCCTCCACCTGGGGGCTGCTGGCCTGCTGGACCAGCGGCAGACTTAAGCAATTGGGATGCATCACGTCCTCCTCCCTGCTGCTGCTGCTGCAGTATGGTCAGCTTGAGTGTGGGTTGGCAACTCCTAGCCAAAGTGGACATTCCTGGACTGCGGATTCTAGCTCATTGCCCAGCCGGCGGCATTTCGGTGCTTGGACAAACTGTTAGTTAGTTGGAACTGCGGCCGTTTCTTCATAAGAAAATTAACCGTGCACTCACTCTCACTCTCACACACACACGTCGCGGCGCGTCGCGTCAATGGAACATTAAATTTTCCTGGCCAAAAGCGTCATAAAAAAGTTGCCGACGTCAAATCGTGATCTCGCCCGTTACGTGGCTACGTGCGCTCTGGTCCGCCAACTCTCAACCAACTGAAGCTCTCGCCCAGAAACGAGACGGCGAAATCAGCCACCACAATGGGAAACCGGTTCGCCTGCAGTTGCGCTCTCTCTGCGCCGGGGCGCGCTCTCTCGATTCGAACATCCAATGGCAAGTGGGGCGTTCTGTTGCGGTGGTGGTGGTGGGTGCCATACGGTTGTCCCGCTCTGGCCTGTCAGTTGAGGTTATGTTAAGTGTTTGTATATTTGTTAATTAAGTGCGCTGCCAGCGTCTCCAGGCTCCACATCTGTGCCGGAGCCGGAGCTGGGTCTTGGTTTTGATTATGCGCTGCAGCATTTAAGTCGTAAATCTACCCATACTCTCGCACATAGGTTTTCCTCTGGGCCTCTTTTGTGGTCGGGCATCTGCAGTCCTTTTAGTGGCATCCTCCAGCCTCCATCCTGTTTTATATACCCCCTCACACACACACACAAGAGAGGCATATGCATGTATAACACATGCCACAGCTTGCCTCTTTTTTCCACAAACTTTTTGCGCTTTTTCTCTGATGTCATTCCGTTTTTAGCTGCGCTTTATAAATCACCACCACAATTTTTGTTGTTCCAACATCTGCTGTGATTTCATAATTGCTTTTGATGTTGTTGTTGTTGTTGCTGTTGCCATTTGGACAACATTGATGATAGTTCTGCGTACAAATGAAACACAATGCGACGACACAGATACATCAGCTGCATATGTGTGCGTGTGTGTATCTTTGAGATACTTTTGCACATACAAAGGCAGGGCAGAGGCTGGCATATGTGAGCTTGTCTAATTGGCCCACATATTGTATGAAATCTGCATTTAGCTTTCCTTCTAGCTGCTTTTGTCCTTTTTCTTGGGGTGTGAGAAACATCGCTTGACCAATTGAGGTTAGGTAGGGAATTTGCACGTATTCCGTTTTCGAATGTGTCTGGGGATGCGCGAAATAAGTAAGAAATTTTAAGAGCCTATTGCTTTATCGTTTGGAAAATATGAATCTTAGTTTTCTAGGAAAACACAAGGAATCAAATTTTAAGCTCTCTAAAGGATTGTAAATAGTTTTTGGTATTCGGTAAAATTACAAATCCTTAATATATCAAAGTCTTGATAGAATAAGTAGCTAGCCGCTTCAATTTGAACTTCCATTCATTCGGATAGTTTTCGCAAATGAACCTAAAAACTTCAAATAAAGGCTCATAAACAAGCCTTTAGCGTTCAAAATTTTCCATTAAAGTCGGGTATCCAGCACAGCGGAAAATAAAAATTTCTGACAAACTTCATATAAAAAGAACTGTGCTAGGAATTTTAAGTTTACCGTTTAGTTTGTTGAACGAAATCCAAACTTTGTTTAGATAGCGGCCTATCGATAGTGGCGTATTGAAAGGGTGCTTGGATCGAGAAACAGCTGAATCAAAGCAAACAATAGATAATAAGTCGATCAAAGTATTTTTTTGTTAGATGGATTTTGATTGTTATCGATAGCACACAGCTGACTTTGATAAACAAACAATATATTTTGTGAATATTAAAACAAAATTAGCTTGGAAACGGCTTTGTTTTTAATAAATAAATTATCAGAGGGCGTGGTCTCGCAAGCTTGGAAAACCGGCTTTTCAAAAAGAAGCTGCCCCGGGTAAGCGGACGGAAGGATCATTTCAGGATGTCCCGAGTGACCAAAGCAGTGGGCAGGGATAAGCCAATTGCCAACGTAACTTTGGAAAATAACTGCTTTTTGAAATTTGGGTGTTAGCAAAACAGAAGTCCTTATCAGTAGGTGACCGTTTCGACATACTAAAAAGCTCGGGCCATCGGATAATCGAGTTCTTTGAGTACATTCTGGCCGGGCTTGCGACAAAAGACATAAAATGGCGGACATAAAACCATCGCCTGAGCGTACGTAGGGCCAATAGCTCTTGTTGACGACCTCCAGGAGCACGGGCATTAATGCTGAAACAGCATTAAATGGAGTAGCCAATTTGCACATTTGACAGCTCGTATCATATTGCTGTAGGTCTCCGCGTCCCATTCATGGCATCCCATTTGCAGCTTTGGATACGTCTCGCATGTTTGCAACACCACCAGCACCCGCTTGCCCAGCTCTGCCCTTGAGATGACTCGCTTTTCCAAGGTGTGTGTGACTTGTGCCTCCTCCGGTAAGGCCTGCAGCATGATCCAAAGCTGTACATCTGCACTGACTTTTGGAAAATGCTGCTGCTGGAACGTATTGATCACCTCCTCATTACACACGGCCAATCCTCCTGCAGCATGTGCACTATATAGGCTTCCAGTGCAATGCACAGACGATTCAGTACTATCTTGGGTCCTCCCGCAAACTGTACAATGGTCTCGAGTGCTCGTGCTCTACATCTCATCCAAATCGGTTTGGAGAGAGTTTTACTCAGTGGCAATAAATGAGCTGCAAGAAGGCCCCCAGTTGGTTCCTTAAAGCTGGCCGCATGAAACTCCTCGATGCAGAGCATCTGCTTCCGCCAATAGAAAAATATCGATAATTTTGTTGGCTGCTATTTCAATCAAAAACCGTTCACCAGCAGCCAAACACTTTTATAGTAGTAGTAGTAGTTTATTTTTCTTCTTTCTTTTCTCACAACAATATAGTATTACTTTTTATATAATAAACATCTTAGGCATGGTTTTTAAGAACCGTTAGCCCAACTATAGGCTTTGGTCCCCACGATGAACCTTCTGGTACTACACCGGGCTGCCAAGCTCGTGGCGAGATACCCGATCGTTCCCTTTAGGTTCTGTGAAGTGCACCGCCGTTCCGTTACAATTGATAATATAACATTTATGTTATTTATGAAATATCATTTCTTCTTCTTCTACCTAAGCAAATTCGTAAGCTAACCAGCTCCTATACTTCATGGCATATTCTAAATAATTCAATTAAAATTTAAAATATTTAGTGTTTCCGGTAGGGTAACGTAGTTTTGTGAAAATACCTTTTAAAATCCATGTTATGTGTCTTTGTGCATTTCTTTCATTTCAATATAATGGTCCTTTCGATTAATCGAGAAATTTGTATATTCTAATATTGCTAGCTCTTGCCTTTTCAGTGTAGTTGGATATTTGTTCTTGTCGAAGCTTTTCTAGAAGATTTCCGCAGATTCGTTTCGTAAGTCCCCGCCGTAGTGTTCGATATGTCTTTGTATGTCCTTTTTCCATGTAATGTTTTTTTCATAAATTTTGTTAGACATAATATGGGAGAGTCTGTTACTTTTGTATTCGTACAACGTTTTGCCAACACATTTAAGGTAAAGGGAATAGGTGTACAAATGGCCATCTTCCATGCCCCTTTCCAAAGCGAGTACGTAGTTCGGCGTGCAATCAGGCAGTTTTGATATTCTTTTGCAGAAGTATCTGTTAGCGTATCCATCATCGAAGCACATATTACCCCAAATTTGCGCACCATAAGACTGTAGTCCTCCGTTTCGGAAAATCATGATTTCTGACTTCATCAGGTTTACTTCCATTCCCCATTTCGCACAGAACAACTCTAATCTCCTGATCATTCCTTGCAGCACTTCTACTTTTTCAGGAAGTATTACAATGTCATCAGCATATTGTAATATCCTAATATTAATGTGGTCAATGCTAAGTCTTTCTTCAAGGTAATCGTGTAAATCGTCCAAATTAAGTGCGAATAGTAGCGGCGACAGCAGGCATCCTTGTTTTACACCACTCTTCGTTTCAAAAGTGTCAGAAAGCTCTGTGCCAGTCCATACTTGTCGAAATGCTCAGCATGTGCAATATATAAACTAGTAGTCTTCTAGGAATTTTGTCAAACGCAGTTTTAAAGTCAACAAAAAAAATGCATAGACCTTTTTCTTTTCTTCGAGTTTGAGTTGCACTATAGAGACTAGATTATATATATTGTCAATTGTTGAGTAATTCTTCCCAAAATCAGCTTGGTATTCATTTAACTTGGAATTTTGCTCTGCCCAGTTAGACAATCCCTCCTGAACGATGCCCATCAGTATTTTTGCCGAACAGTTCATAAAGGAGATTCCTCTGTAGTTACCGGGGACATTCACATCTCCTGTTTTGTGAATTGGGAATATAATACTGGTTGTGAAGGTTTGATCCAATGGTTCATCATAGTGCTTAAAAATCCTGTCGAATACATTGGTCAGTTCAAGCCGATATTCACTTCTGTCCTCTCCGGGCGCTATATCGCAATATAATTTTAGCAGCATTATTTCAAATATCCTCCGCTGTAATTTCTGCATCTAGATACATATATATCCTTGTGTATGGGAGCAGCATAGCTTATGTTCAAAAACAAACTTCCTGAGCATTAGAAGTTCCGTGAAATACTGCTTAAAGTGGTCGGCCCCGAAGCTGGTTCCAATCTTGAAGCAGTTTCCTCTTACTTCTTTTGCCACGTTCAACCAGTCTTTGCTAGAGTTCTTATCCAGCTTAGATACGATGATTCCAACATAGTCGTTCTTCTTCTTACATTAGAGAATATCACCAAATTTTCTTCTTGCTATACTGGTCTTTGCATACTTCGTTGATTTTCTGAGTTTTTAAGTGCATCAAACACCTCAACTCTAGCTCTCTTACACTCTGCGTCAACCCATTTGTTTTTATACCCTTGCAGAGGGTATTATAAAATTGTGCGGATGTTTGTAACGCATAGAAGGAACCATCTCCGACCACATAAAGTATATATATTCTTGATCAGCATGACGAGCCGAGTTGATTTAGCCCTGTCCGTCTGACCGTCCGTCCGTCTGTCCGTCTGTTTCTATGCTAACTCCTCCGTCAGTTTTAAAGCTATCCTCACCAAACTTTGCACGAAGTCTTTTGGTACAAATACGCTGCAAATTTGTCGGAACCGGCCGGATCGGATGACTATAGCATATAGCTGCCATAGGAATGATCGGTCGAAAAACTAGTCTTAAAGAGAAAAACTTTTTTGTTTTTCATGGAAACGCCTCCAAAGTACGTATTTCTTAGTTTACTATACCTTCCCATGATTTCATTAAGTTTGGCCGAAATCGGATGACTATAGCATATAGCTGCCATAGGAACGATCGGTCGAAAAACTAGTTCTAGTGAGAAAAACTTTTTTGGTTTTAACGAAAACGTCCTTATCATTGGCATACACTTAATTTATATACATCTACACAATTCTACAAAGTTTGGTCGAAATTGGATGACTATGGCATATAGCTCCCATAGGAACGATCGATCGAAAAACTAGTTCTAGTGAGAAAAACTTTTTGTTTTAATGAAAACGTCATTTTTATTGGCATACACTTATTTTATATACTTTGGACACTTTTCTACAAAGTTTTATCAAAATCGGATGACTATAGCATATAGCTGCAGTATGAATGATCGGTCAAAAAAGAAGTTCTAGAGAGAAAAACTTTTTGTCTTAAATGGGATCGCCTCCAAATTTCGCAATTAAAAGTGTATTATGCTTTTCCATGATTTCACCAAGTTTAATCGAAATCAGACATCTTTAGTTTAGTATGGATCCCATAGAAAAGTAATGTCCAAAACGTAGTCTTAGTTTGAAAAACTTTTTTTGTTTCAATGGAAGCTGCAAGGGTATACAAAACTTCGGCCGAGCCGAAGTTAACTTTCCCCTATTTTTGATTTATGTTAGATGATTGGTAAGTGCTGGTGAATGCGCTCTTTGTTAAGTTTAATCTCTACATGCAAACGTATAACAAATTTTTGAAATTTCTGATTATAGAATATTTTTAATTCAGATTTGGTTCTGAATTTCTTCGCTGTAAAAATGTTGGAACCTACTGAATCCAGATATTAATAGCTCTTCGGTTCGTACAGCAGCGGTAACTTTTGAAAAACATTTGAGCTATGTACATCATTAGTTTATTGACCTAGCTAGACAAAGGGTAATGGATGCTTTAATGCATTCGAACTTCAATGTATTTTATGCAACTCTTTCCAAGTTTGATTTTAATTCATACTATCCTGCAAAACAAGTGCTAATACTATCATTATTTATCACTCTTATTCGCAGACTTTTTAGCATAAATGTCTCTTTCCAATTAATAGGCCATATTTCAACGCATAATCTCAAGTTATCTATCTGTAATCGCACATCGACGTTGCACCTTTTCGTCGAAATTCCAGTTCTTTTTTATGGATTTTTTTTGTTGAACTCATAAAACAGCAGATCAAAATTTTATTTTCATTTTGAACTCAGCACCACCAGCTGTCTGCGCTTCATTATCTCTCCCTGAATGCATGCCGCCCAGTCCGCCATACTGCACACGGACCACGCCCCAATTGCACACCCAATCCAGTTTAATAACTTTGTTGTTGCTGGCACCCAGTTGGGGCGCAGTGTCCAGGTACCCCTTCCCCCGGTTCTGGCCAGATGCCGCCGCTGCGATAACGCAGGCAACAAATTAATCAAGCTTAATTTCCAGTCCGCCAGTTCCAAAGAGCCACAATTATACGGCGATTAAAAAATGCTCTTGGTAACCCAAGACCACGAATTATGAATAAAATTAAACGCAATTGCTCAAAATGTCTGATTGCCGATTTCTTCCACGAAGAAAAAACGACATGATTAAAGTTGCGCACGAAACGCTTTTCACATAAAAGATGCCGCGCGTAAGGCGATCTCGCCAGTTAATCGCGCAGAAAATCTTCATCAGAGGAAAACAACAACAGCAACAAAGGCAGGGGTGGGGTGGGGGGATTGAGTAAACTCACTCAAACTAAAATAAATACAATCAAAACATGAAGCCTACAACGCAAGCAATAAGTAACAAAGACAACGACAACGACAAAAGAGCAAAGCGATCCGAGCAGAGCCGGCACAGAAAACATTACCAGGCTACAGCTCTAGCCGCTGCCGCTGCCACTGCCGCTGCTGCTCCTCCATCGCCACATCAGCTCCCCACACAATTTAGATGAGCGGCAATAGATAAACTTAAAGAGGCTTTTATTTAAACAAAAGCGCAGCGCAAGAAAACGCCAATGAGGCTGCCCAGGCAGGGTGAACAGAGAATGCACAGGAGCGGAGTCAGGCACAGCAAGTTGAAGCTATCAATAACAACAGCAGACTTGAGAAGCAGGAGAGCGGCTTGAAGAATTTGGTAAGACTTGTTTGGTTATAAGAATATTACACAGTGCGACAAAATTTAACTTTTTGTCTAGCCTGGGAACGGGACCCATAAACACCTCATACCCAGTTTTCCGTGATCACGCTAAGTTCGCGTTTAACGGCCATGTTTATAAGTATTAGCAACACACAGTTACAACATCTGTTGCTGGTTAAAAATAGATGAAAGTTAAAATTTTTAAAAATTCTCAAAAGATAAAAGGGTTTACTGCAATGGTTATACTAAACTCCCGTCTCCAATGAACAAATGGTTAGTACCCTGCCCCTAGAGGTCAAACTAAGAAACTTGAATTTCCTAAGATTTCAAATATATTAAGATACTGACCCATAAAACGTGTCCTCATGAGATGGTAACATGCAACTAAAAACCGCTTAATGATTAACCACACTTGACCACACCCATTATCGAGTCCATAAAGGTCATAAACTTGAAACCAATCGAGAGCGTAAGTTAAAGCCGGTCCTGCCCGATTTCGATATACCCGTTACTCAGGGAAATTAATGATGTATAGCTCCATTATGTTAGTTAACAGAGCTTTAACATTAATGAGAACATTTCAGCATATGTAAGCAAATAGCGCATGTGCCGCCAAAAAGTAAGCAACGTTTTTTTAAACTTTTATAACTCTAATTTTTTATCCGATCATTATGAAACTTTCATAGATTGTTAATATTGGGCACAGTCACTACACTGCAATATGAGCTTGATATCTTCAAAATTGTAGGAGTTATTCAACATTTTTAATTGTGATATGCGTAGGGACAACAGGAGTCTACATACCAAAATTGGTTGCTCTAGCTCTTCTGGTCTCCGAGATCTAGGTGTTCATACAGACAGACGGACAATGCTGATCATGAATATATATAATGCTGATCAAGAATATATATACTTTATGGGGTCGGAGGTGCTTTCCTCTGCCTATTGCATACATTTGCACGACTTTAGTATACCCTTTTTACTCTACGAGTAACGGGTATAAATAGTGGAAAGTTAACTTCGGCTCGTCCGAAGTTTTTATACCCTTGCAGCCTCCACTGAAAACAAAAAAGTGTTTTTCTAACTAAGACTACTTTTGGGACCTTACTTTCCTAAGGGATCTATACTATATAGATGTCCGATTTCAACCAAACTTTGTGGAATCATGGAAAAGCATAACAAAGTAAAAATTACAAAATTTGGCAGGCGATTCCATTTAAAACAAAGTTTTTCTCACTAAAACTTCTTCTCCGACCGATCATTTGTACTGCAGCTACATATACACATATACTCACAAATTTTGTTGCGGCTTCCCAAACGTATTGGCGAAATACTTCAACACTTACTTTATAACCACATGCCATTGTGAGTAAAATAACGTAAAATTCTTAATTTATCAGGTCAATATTCACACCTGTGATTGTGGATACCAAGGTTGGTCGATAAAGCAGTTTCCTTGCTGTGTTCCCATTATTGGTATTTCCTGAAAATGCCATGGGAATATCGAGCAAAAGACCCATTCGTTATCGGAGTTCATTTTGAATCACGACCTTACTTCGTGCAACAATTGCTTTATCGGCTCAGCGACCCTGCCACTTTTTTATTGGAATTCGCCATGATACGAGGTGTGTTCAAAAAGTATCGCGAATTTTGAATTTTCGCGGGTTACGTATATTCGAATTTAGATTTTTTTGTGGCGTTATGTTGGTACTCATGTCTCTCACTTATGCCGACAAGCTCGGCCATTTTGAATGTTCACTTAATTGTTGACAGCTGCTTTGCTTGCACGTGTTTTGGATCGTCTTCGATTTTTACCTATTCAAAAAAATGGATCAAAGAACCTGTATCAAATTTTGTGTGAAAAACGAAATTAAGTGCGCGGATGCATTCCGAATGTTGACTGTGGCATACGGAGAAGCTACCTTGGACCGAAGCAACGTTTATCGGTGGTACAAAATGTTCTCAGAAGGCCGAGAAGATGTGAACGACGAAGAGCGTGCCGGACACCCGAGCACTTCAACAACAGACGGAAAAATTAATGAAGTGGAGAAATGGTATTGGCCAATCGTCGAATCACCGTTAGAGAAGTTGCTGAGGACCTAAACATATCGATTGGCTCGTGCCATTCGATTTTAATCAATGATTTGGGCATGAGACGGGTCGCCGCGAAATTCGTACCAAAATTGCTCAATTGCGACCAAAAACAGCATCGCATGAACATTGCTAATGAGATGTTAAACTCTGTCCGCGACGACCCAAATTTGCTCCAGAGGGTCATAACTGGTAACGAATCGTGGGTTTATGGTTATGACGTGGAAACCAAAGCTCAATCATCTCAATGGAAGCTGCCGCACGAACCAAGACCGAAAAAAAGCGCGCCAAGTTCGGTCGAATGTGAAAGTTTTGCTGACAGTTTTCTTCGATTGCAGGGGCGTGGTGCATCATGAGTTCTTGCCACAGGGAAGAACGGTCAATAAGGAATATTACCTGCAAGTTATGCGCAATTTGCGCGAAGCAATCCGCCAGAAACGCCCGGATTTGTGGAAGAACAAAAATTGGCTGTTGCACCACGATAACGCCTCTGCTCACACATCGTTGCTTGTGCGCGACTTTTTGGCCAAAAACAACACACTAATGATGCCGCAGCCACCGTATTCCCCAGATCTGGCCCCCTGTGAATTTTTCTTGTTCCCTAAACTGAAGAGGCCCATGAAAGGACGACGTTACGCTACGCTTGACGAGATAAAGACGGCATCGAAAGAGGAGCTGAACAAGATAAAAAAAATGATTTTTTGAAGTGCTTTGAAGATTGGAAAAACCGTTGGCACAAGTGTATAATATCTCATGGGGATTACTTTGAAGGGGACAAAATAGATATTCATGAATAAATAAATAATTTTTGAAAAAACACAAAATTCGCGATACTTTTTGAACACACCTCGTATATGAATGATGCATTCAAAATATCAGATCCATGCATGATGAGTAGATGGCTCATATTTATACAAATGTTCCTTAGGAGACTTCAATAAAATTTGTTTTGAATTGTAAAACGTAGAAAGAGAGGAATTAAAAATTCCGCTGACCTTTAATTATACCCTGTTCCCATTGAAAATGGGAATAGGGGGATCATGAAGTTGTGCAAAAGTATGTAATAGGTAGAAGGAAGCATTTGCGACCCTATAAAGTATATATATTCTTGATCAGCATCAACAGCCGAGTCGATTTAGCCATGTCCGTCTGTCCGTCCGTCTGTCCGTATGAACGCGTCGATCTCAGAGACTATAAGAGCTAGAGCCTGCAGAGAATTCCCGCATTACAGCACAAAAATTATCACCGAGACTGAAGTCGCAGCTAGATGCAGCTAGTTTTTGGATATGTTTTAAAGAAGTGTCTAAGCAATTATTTCCATTTTGTTTAAAAGCGGGATCTGATGGGAGTTTTGACTAATACTTTTACAAATGTGATCAAGGAAAATCCTCTTTCATTAATGATTCACTATTTCATGCATTGTTAATAATAGTTTTGGGCTATACATTCAGTTGTACATTCTTTATAAAATAGAATCCGTATAAAATCGGTTAACTTTTCGAGACTCTATTCGCTTCGCTTCTGTGTTATTTTCGATGCGAACGGAATTTATACCAGAGCCAGGTAGGGACTCTTCCTCCTTATACTACACAACTATTCCAAACATTAAAAGTCAAAAACAAAATTTTGTTTAACTTTTGACTAGCATTTTGGCTCTTGAGACCATAGTGAGACGGTCAGACGGACGGACAGGGCTAAATCGACACGGCTCGTCCCCCTGATCAAGAATATATTTAATTTATTGGGCCGGAAATGAATATTTATAAGCGTTGCAAACTTCTGGCCAAAATTCTAGTTGCACAAAAAACCCGTGCTTCTTGTAAGTCTATTTAGCAAAGTTCGAACTTAACTTCAAATCCCAATCTTCTGTTAGAAATGTCCATTACCATGTCTTCAGAATTTGATTTCAACACAGACACGGATACTCAGGATAGTACAGATTCTGAAAAGACTCGTAATACTGACACGGATACTGAAGCTCGATAACAGCAAACGTACGCCCGAAGGTCGCTGAAACTATCACTACTTCTTCCATGTCCGAATCCACTATCAACAGCAATGAAAAGCAAAAAGACCAACTGGAGCCGAACTTTGAGGAAATGACTCTGGTTGAGCTGGCGCGTTTGGCTGGTTATTTTTATAAAGGTAAGTAGCATATTGGGCAAAAAAATAAATAAAAATCAAATAAAAATTAGAAGTAAACGTGTGCTGTTGAACGAAAGCAAAACACAAATGAATTCAGTCGAAAGAAAATGTTTGAGGGAAACGAAAGGATGATTCCAAGGCCTACTGCGAACAAAACTAAAACAGTTTAAGCCTTAAAATTGTTTCACAGCCTGCTTCAAGCAGGAATCATAAATAGTCAAAAATATAAGTGGATGCAATAGAGCCGCTCGGGGGAGTGAGAAACACACAAATTAAAGTAGCCGAAATATAGCTTAGATATATTGAAAGAGAAAAATTTACAGCCTTGTAAGCTTGGTCAATTTTTCACAAACCGAAATATGCAACAACTTTGGACTATAAGTGTACTTTGACTTATGATACCTTCGCCTGAAGTGAAAATTTTTAAGCTGTTAAAATATTCTTAGATAGGTCTATTATTCTTCTTTTAAGAAATATATAAAACTTTAAAATTAAAGATTGGGTTTGTGAACAACTGCTTTTGCCGAAGGTACTTATTTCACACCTTTTTTTAAACTTTCTGAGGATGTCAAAAGTTGGTTGTCAAAAGTTTTCAAAGAATTGATTGCTTCATTTTACAGTCTAAAGTGTCCCCTAAGGAACTTAACATTAGGCGACACCAAATGACACCCAACTCGAGATTAAGTGATTTTTCATTGCTCTTCAAGGTTTCATTGGTCATCCTTTCGCAGTAAATTACATGAGCCCTCTCACTGAAAAAATATGGATTTTAATTAAGTCCGATTGACTTAAAACTTGGTGGAAGTGTGGAAACAACTAAAAAATGAAGTTAAAACCTAACTCAAATAAATACAATTATTTTGGAAAATACTTATAAAAATTCAAATTTTTTTCTATAAAATGTATGAAAAATGTTTAATTTGTTAGAGAGCTATTTCTGATTGACATAGGATTGTCTT
The DNA here is from genome assembly GCA_018904265.1 of Lordiphosa collinella. Lineage (NCBI taxonomy): Eukaryota > Metazoa > Arthropoda > Insecta > Diptera > Drosophilidae > Lordiphosa > Lordiphosa collinella. The sequence continues at coordinate 435,349 of JAEIFV010000179.1, read as the reverse complement.
GAAACTTGGTGGAGGTATGAAAACAACTAAAAAACTAAGTTTAAACTTAATTTACTCAAAGATATAATCGGCGGTATTACAGAAATCTCTAGAGATTTTCGTATAAACGGTTTCATTTCGAACTGCAACTGCTTGCCTTTACATGTGAAGCGTCTCCAAAATGCCAGGCTACTAGATTAGATGACTAAAGTTGAGAGATTTGGAACTGAATGCACCAAGTACATTTCAAGCGGACAGTTTTCCTTTCCTATAATCTAGTAGGCCATATTATTCTTGACACTATACATAGAAGGTCCTGACAGTTTAGTTCAAAGTCCAATCGTTCATACGAAAATCTCTAGACATTTCTGGAACACATCCGAATATGATTCTTAAAAATATTTACAATAAATGCGATAAATGTTTTAAGTGGAATCGCCAACTAATTTCGTAATTGTTAGTTTGTTATGCATTTTCATGATTCCACAAAGTTTGGTCGAGATAGGACATCTATATAAAGGGTGATTTTTTAGCAATTATCTTTTTGGCAACACTGGTTTAAACAGCTCTCGCACGTTTCGTGTTTTGTTTCACTGTCAAACATCTTCAGTTTGGTCTATAATTGAACCATGAATCGTCTTACAAACGAACAACGCTTGCAAATTATTGACTTTTATTATCCAAATTCGTGCTCTGTTAAGAAAGTTCATCGCGCCCTTCTTCCATTTTATGGTCAGTTTAAACGACCCTCTGAAGCGGCTATTCGGGCAATAGTGACTAAATTTTGCACCAAACTTACATTGTTGGACATTAAACCACCAACACGCTTACGTAGAGTGCGAACTGAAGAAAATATCGCAGCTGTATCGGCCAGTGTTAATGATGACCATCAATTATCGATTCGTCGCCGTCCGCAGCAATTGGGCCTCTGTTACTCAACAACGTGGAAAATTTTTTCGGAAGGATTTAGGTGTGAAGCCTTTCAAAATACAGCTGGTGCAAGAATTGAAGCCGAACGACCTACCGCAACTTAAAATTTTTGGTGAATGGGCTCTTGGAAATTTGGACGAAGATCCACTTGTTACCCAAAAATTGTGTTCAGCAACGAAGCTCATTTTTGGCTCAATGGGTACGTAAATAAGCAGAATTGTCGATTTTGGAGTGAATATTAGCCAGAAGCATTGCAAGAGCTACCAATGCATTCAGAAAAAGTCACAGTTTGGTGCGGCTTATGGGCTGGTGGCATCATTGGACCGTACTTCTTCAAAAATGATGCGAATCGTAACGTAACTGTGAATGGTCGGCGCTACCGTGAGATGATATCCAACTTTTTTTTGCCCAAAATGCAAGAGCTTGACTTGCATGACATGTGGTTTCAACAAGACGGTGCCACATGCCACACAGCACGCGCAACAATGGACTTATTGAGAGGTGAGTTCGGTGAACATTTTATTTCACGTTCGGGATCGGTTAATTGGCCGCCTAGATCGTGCGATTTATCGCCTCTAGACTATTTTTTGTGGGGCTATGTTAATGCTCATGTCTATACAGACAAGCCCGCTTCAATTGACGCATTGAAAGACAACATTGAAGCATTTATTCGAGAGATACCGGCCGAAATGTTGGAAAGAGTATGCCAAAATTGGACTAAGCGGATGGACCATTTGAGGCGCAGTCACGGTCAACATTTGCATGAAATAATCTGCAAACATTAAATTATGGATGGAGCGTTCTATCGATTCAAATAAAGATTTCATGCATTTTTCTGAATTCTATGTGTGTTTTTTTTTTAACTTTCCTATAGCTCTTAAAAAATCACCCTTTAGAAACAAAACGAGAGCGAAAGTTAAAGTCGGTCCTGCCCGATTACGATATACCCGTTACTCAAAAGTTATAATTTATCCCATTATATAGTTCGGCTTACATTAACATTCAACATATGTAAGCAAATAGCGCATGTGCCCCCAAAAAGTATCCAACGTTTTGTAAGACTTTTATAACGGTAATTTTTTATCCGATCTTTATGAATCTTTGAGAGATTGCAATATGAGCTTGATATCTTCAAAGTTAAAGGAGTTGTTCAACGTTTTTTATTGTGGGGGCGGGAGGGGGCGAGACCAGAATTTGAAATAAACTTGATTTGCGTAGGGCCAATAGGAGTCTACATACAAAATTTGGCGGCTCTAGCTCTTCTAGTCTCCGAGATATAGGTGTTCATAAAGACGGACTTGGCTATATCGACTCGGCTGTTGATGCTGATCAAGAATATATAAACTTCTGCCTGTTACATACATTTGCACGACTTTAGTATACCCTTTTTACCCTACGAGTAACGAGTATAAATAGACCTCCACCGAAAACAAAAAAGTTTTTCTAACTAAGACTACTTTTGGGACCTTACTTTCCTAAGGGATCTATACTATGTAGATGTCCGATTTCAACCAAACTTAGTGGAATCATGGAAAAGCATAACAAACTAAAAATTACAAAATTTGGAGACGATTCCATTTAAAACAAAGTTTTTCTCACTAAAACTTCTTTGGCGACCGATCATTTGTACTGCAGCTACATATACACTATAGTCATCCGATTTTGACAAAGCTTTGTAGAATTGTGTGAAAGCATACCAAATAAATAAATGCCTATTTTCAGGTCATTTCCATGGAAAACAAAAAAGCTAAATGCCATTGAAAACAAAAAAGTTTTTCTCACTAACAAGTTTTTCGACCGATCGGTTCCGATAAATGTGCAGCGTATAAGTACTAAAGTCTTCGTGCAAAGACGGAGGAGTTAGCATAGAAACAGACAGACGAACAGACGGATGGACGGACTGACGGACCCGGCTAAGTTAACTCAGCTCGTCGTGCTGATCAATACTTTATGTGGTTGGAGCTCGCTCCTTCAATGCTACAAACATCCGGACAATTTTATTAATCCTCGTGCGGTTAGGGGTATAAAAATCCTTTTATCGATAATACTTCGATAACTATTTGACATATTTTTCTCATGTCGGTTTTCGTGTTCAGCGGGTGAAAATACTTTAGGAAAAGCTTTTTTCGGTGAATTGGGGGAGAGTGCTGTCGAGCAGTGTAACCATATATTACTTATTATGTCGCAACAATTACAAAACACTGCAGGAAATTCACGCATTACAGCCCAAAAATTATCACCGAGACTGAAGTCGCAGCTAGATGCAGCTTGTTTTTGGATATGTTTTAAAGAAGTGTCTAAACAATTATCTCCATTTTGCTTAAAAGCGGGATCTGATGGGAGTTTTAACTTATTGCTTTTTCCAACACGACTTTTTAGAATGTGACCAAGGAAAATCCTCTTTTAGTAATGATTCACTATTTCATGCATTGTTAATAATAGTTTTGGGCTAAACATCATTTAATTGTACATTCTTTCTAAAATAGAATTTATTTTGTAGAATCCAAATCGGTTAACTTTTCGCGATTCTATTCGCTTCTGAACGTTGTATTATTTTCGATGCGAACAGAGTTCAAACCTGAGCCAGGTAGGGACTCTTCCTCCTTATTAACGGTCACAATACAAACTAGAAGTACCACACAACTATTCCATCAATTAAAAGTCAAAAACAAAATTTTTTTGACTTTTGACTAGCATTTTGGCATTTGAGACCATAGTGAGCCGGTCAGACGGAGGGACAGGGCTAAATCGACTCAGCTCGTCCCCCTGATCAAGAACAATTTTAATTTATTGGGCCGGAAATGAATATTTATAAGCGTTGCAAACTCTGGCCAAAATTATAGTTGCACAAAAAAACCCGTGCTTCTTGTAAGTCTATTTAGCAAAGTTCGAACTTAACTTCAAATCCCAATCTTCTGTTAGAAATGTCCATTACCATGTCTTCAGAATTTGATTTCAACACGGACACGGATACTCAGGATAGTACAGATTCTGAAAATACTCGTAATACTGACACGGATACTGAAGCTCGATAACAGCAAACGTACGCCCGAAGGTCGCTGAAACTATCACTACTTCTTCCATGTCCGAATGCACTATCAACAGCAATGAAGAGGAAAAAAGACCAACTGGAGCCGAACTTTGAGGAAATGACTCTGGTTGAGCTGGCGCGCTTGGCTGGTTATTTTATAAAGGTAAGTAGCATATTGGGCAAAAAAATAAATAAAAATCAAATAAAAATTGGAAGTAAACGTGTGCTGTTGAACGAAAGCAAAACACAAAATGACTTCAGTCGAAAGAAAATGTTTGAGGGAAACGAAAGGATGATTCCAAGGCCTACTGCGAACAAAACTAAAACAGTTTAAGCCTAAAAATTGTTTCACAGCCTGCTTCAAGCAGGAATCATAAATAGTCAAAAATATAAGTGGATGCAATAGAGCCGCTCGGGGGAGTGAGAAACTCACAAATTAAAGTAGCCGAAATATAGCTTAGATATATTGAAAGAGAAAAATTTACAGCCTTGTAAGCTTGGTCAATTTTTCACAAACCGGAAATTGCAACAATTTTGGACTATAAGTGTACTTTGACTTATGATACCTTCGGCTGAAGTGAACATTTTTAAGCTGTTAAAATATTCTTAGACAGGTCTATTATTCTTCTTTTAAGAAATATATAAAACTTTAAAATTAAAGATTGGGTTTGTGAACAACTGCTTTTGCCGCAGGTACTTATTTCACACCTTTTTTTAAACTTTCTGAGGCTGTCAAAAGTTGTTTTCAAAAGTCTTCAAAGAATTGATTGCTTCATTTTACAGTCTAAAGTGTCCCCTTAGGAACTTAACATTAGGCGACACCAAATGACACCCAACTCGAGAATAAGGTGATTTTTCATTGCTCTTCAAGGTTTCATTGGTCATCCTTTCGCAGTAAATTACGTGAGCCCTCTCACTGAAAAAATATGGATTTTAATTAAGTCCGATTGACTTAAAACTTGGTGGAAGTGTGGAAACAACTAAAAAATGAAGTTAAAACCTAACTCAAATAAATACAATTATTTTGGAAAATACTTATAAAAATTCAAATTTTTTCTATAAAATGTATGAAAAATGTTTAATTTGTTAGAGAGCTATTTCTGATTGATATAGGATTGTCTTGAAACTTGGTGGAGGTATGGAAACAACTAAAAAAACTAAGTTTAAACTTAATTTACTCAAAGATATAATCGGCGGTATTACAGAAATCTCTAGAGATTTTCGTATAAGCGGTTTCATTTCGAACTGCAACTGCTTGCCTTTACATGTGAAGCGTCTCCAAAATGCCAGGCTACTAGGTGTTGCTCAAATTTAAAAATTTTGGAATCAAAGGCCCCAAAAAACATATCAAGCGGACAGTGTTTCCTTTCCTATAATCTAGTAGGCCATATTTTACAATGTTCATACGAAAATCTCTAGGGATTGTCTGGAACACATCCGAATATGATTCTTAAAAATATTTACAATAAATGCGATAAATGTTTTAAGTGGAATCGCCAACTAATTTCGTAATTGTTAGTTTGTTATGCATTTTCATGATTCCACAAAGTTTGGTCGAAATAGGACATCTATATAAAGGGTGATTTTTTAGCTATTATCTTTTTGGCAACACTGGTTTAAACAGCTCACGCACGTTTCGTGTTTTGTTTCACTGTCAAACATCTTCAGTTTGGTCTATAATTTAACCATGAATCGTCTTACAAACGAACAACGCTTGCAAATTATTGAATTTTATTATCCAAATGCGTGCTCTGTTAAGAAAGTTCATCGCGCGCTTCTTCCATTTTATGGTCAGTTTAAACGACCCACTGAAGCGGCTATTCGGGCTATTGTGACTAAATTTCGCACCAAATTTACATTGTTGGACATTAAACCACCAACACGCTTACGTAGAGTGCGAACTGAAGAAAATATCGCAGCTGTATCGGCCAGTGTTAATGATGACCATCAATTATCGATTCGTCGCCGTTCGCAGCAATTGGGCCTCTGTTACTCAACAACGTGGAAAATTTTGCGGAAGGATTTAGGTGTGAAGCCTTTCAAAATACAGCTGGTGCAAGAATTGAAGCCGAACGACCTACCGCAACGTAGAATTTTTGGTGAATGGGCTCTTGGAAAGTTGGTCGAAGATCCACTTTTTACCGAAAAATTGTGTTCAGCGACGAAGCTCATTTTTGGCTCAATGGGTACGTAAATAAGCAGAATTGTCGACTTTGGAGTGAATATTAGCCAGAAGCATTGCAAGAGCTACCAATGCATTCAGAAAAAGTCACAGTTTGGTGCGGCTTATGGGCTGGTGGCATCATTGGACCGTACTTCTTCAAAGATGATGCGAATCGTAACGTAACTGTGAATGGTGGGCGCTACCGTGAGATGATATCCAACTTTTTTTTGCCCAAAATGCAAGAGCTTGACTTGCATGACATGTGGTTTTAACAAGACGGTGCCACATGCCACACAGCACGCGCAACAATGGACTTATTGAGAGGTGAGTTCGGTGAACATTTTATTTCACGTTCGGGATCGGTCAATTGGCCGCCTAGATCGTGCGATTTATCGCCTTTAGACTATTTTTTGTGGGGCTATGTTAATGCTCATGTCTATACAGACAAGCCCGCTTCAATTGACGCATTGAAAGACAACATTGAAGCATTAATTCGAGAGATACCGGCCGAAATGTTGGAAAGAGTATGCCAAAATTGGACTAAGCGGATGGACCATTTGAGGCGCAGTCACGGTCAACATTTGCATGAAATAATCTGCAAACATTAAATTATATGGACCGTACTGTCGATTCAAATAAAGATTTCATGCATTTTTCTGAATTTTATGTGAGTTTTTTTTTAACATTCCTATAGCTCTTAAAAAATCACCCTTTAGAAACAAAACGAGAGCGAAAGTTAAAGTCGGTCCTGCCTTATTACGATATACCCGTTACTCAGGGAAATTTATAATGTATTGCTCCATTCAACATATGTAAGCAAATAGCGCATGTGCCCCCAAAAAGTATCCAACGTTTTGTAAGACTTTTATAACGGTAATTTTTTATCCGATCTTAATGAATCTTTGAGAGATTGCAATATGAGCTTGATATCTTCAAAGTTAAGGGAGTTGTTCAAAGTTTTTTATTGTGGGGGCGGGAGGGGGCGAGACCAGACTTGATTTGCGTAGGGCCAATAGGAGTCTACATACAAAATTTGGTGGCTCTAGCTCTTCTAGTCTCCGAGATCTAGGTGTTCATACAGACGGACTTGGCTATATCGACTCGGCTGTTGATGCTGATCAAGAATATATAAACTTCTGCCTGTTACATACATTTGCACGACTTTAGTATACCCTTTTTACCCTACGAGTAACGAGTATAAATAGGGAAAAGTTAACTTCGGCTAAGCCGATGTTTTTATAGCCTTGCAGCCTCCACCGAAAACAAAAAAGTTTTTCTAACTAAGACTACTTTTGGGACCTTACTTTCCTAAGGGATCTATAATATGTAGATGTCCGATTTCAACCAAACTTAGTGGAATCATGGAAAAGCATAACAAAATAAAAATTACAAAATTTGGAGACGATTCCATTTAAAACAAAGTTTTTCTCACTAAAACTTCTTTGGCGACCGATCATTTGTACTGCAGCTACATATACACTATAGTCATCCGATTTTGACAAAGCTTTGTACAATTGTGTGAAAGCATACCAAATAAATAAATGCCTATTTTCAGGTCATTTCCATGGAAAACAAAAAATCTAAATGCCATTGAAAACAAAAAAGTTTTTCTCACTAACAAGTTTTTCGACCGATCGGTTCCGATAAATGTGCAGCGTATAAGTACTAAAGTCTTCGTGCAAAGACGGAGGAGTTAGCATAGAAACAGACAGACGAACAGACGGATGGACGGACTGACGGACCGGGCTAAGTTAACTCAGCTCGTCGTGCTGATCAATACTTTATGTGGTTGGAGAAGCTTCCTTCAATGCGCTACAAACATCCGGACATTTTTATAATACCCTCTGCAAGGGTATAAAAATCCTTTTATCGATAATACTTCGATAACTATTTGACATATTTTCTCATGTCGGTTTTCGTGTTCAGCGGGTGAAAATACTTTAGGAAAAGCTTTTTTCGGTGAATTGGGGGAGAGTGCTGTCGAGCAGTGTAACCATATATTACTTATTATGTCGCAACAATTACAAAACACTGCAGGAAATTCACGCATTACAGCCCAAAAATTATCACCGAGACTGAAGTCGCAGCTAGATGCAGCTTGTTTTTGGATATGTTTTAAAGAAGTGTCTAAACAATTATCTCCATTTTGCTTAAAAGCGGGATCTGATGGGAGTTTTAACTTATTGCTTTTTCCAACACGACTCCAACACGAAATCCTCTTTTAGTAATGATTAATAATAGTTTTGGGCTAAACATTTAATTGTACATTCTTTCTAAAATAGAATCAATTTTGTAGAATCCAAATCGGTTAACTTTTCGCGATTCTATTCGCTTCTGAACGTTCAGTTATTTTCGATGCGAACAGAGTTCATACCCGAGCCAGGTAGTGACTCTTCCTCCTTATTAACGGTCACAATACAAACTAGAAGTACCACACAACTATTCCAACAATTAAAAGTCAGAAACAAAATTTTTTTTGACTTTTGACTAGCATTTTGGCATTTTGGCATTTAAGACCATAGTGAGACGGTCAGACGGACGGACAATAGTGAGACGGTCAGACGGACGGACAGGGCTAAATCGACTCAGCTCGTCCCCCTGATCGAGAATATATTTAATTTATTGGGCCGGAAATGAATATTTATAAGCGTTGCAAACTTCTGGCCAAAATTCTAGTTGCACAAAAAACCCGTGCTTCTTGTAAGTCTATTTAGCAAATTTTGAACTTAACTTCAAATCCCAATCTTCTGTTAGAAATGTCCATTACCATGTCTTCAGAATTTGATTTCAACACGGACACGGATACTCAGGATAGTACAGATTCTGAAAATACTCGCAATACTGACACGGATACTGAAGCTCGATAACAGCAAACGTACGCCCGAAGGTCGCTGAAACTATCACTACTTCTTCCATGTCCGAATCCACTATCAACAGCAATGAAGAGGAAAAAGACCAACTGGAGCCGAACTTTGAGGAAATGACTCTGGTTGAGCTGGCGCGCATGGCTGGTTATTTCTATAAAGGTAAGTAGCATATTGGGCAAAAAAATAAATAAAAATCAAATAAAAATTGGAAGTAAACGTGTGCTGTTGAACGAAAGCAAAACACAAATGACTTCAGTCGAAAGTAAATGTTTGAGGCAAACGAAAGGATGATTCCAAGGCCTACTGCGAACAAAACTAAAACAGTTTAAGCCTAAAAATTGTTTCACAGCCTGCTTCAAGCAGGAATCATAAATAGTCAAAAATATAAGTGGATGCAATAGAGCCGCTCGGGGGAGTGAGAAACACACAAATTAAAGTAGCCGAAATATAGCTTAGATATATTGAAAGAGAAAAATTTACAGCCTTGTAAGCTTGGTCAATTTTTCACAAACCGAAATATGCAACAATTTTGGACTATAAGTGTACTTTGACTTATGATACCTTCGGCTGAAGTGAACATTTTTAAGCTGTTAAAATATTCTTAGATAGGTCTATTATTCTTCTTTTAAGAAATATATAAAACTTTAAAATTAAAGAGTGGGCTTGTGAACAACTGCTTTTGCCGCAGGTACTTATTTCACACCTTTTTTTAAACTTTCTGAGGCTGTCAAAAGTTGTTTTCAAAAGTCTTCAAAGAATTGATTGTATTGATTGTAAAGTGTCCCCTTAGGAACTTAACATTAGCCAACTCCGAATGATACCCAACTCGAGAAAAAGTGATTTTTCATTGCTCATCAAGGTTTCATTGGTCATCCTTTCGCAGTAAATTACGTGAGCCCTCTCACTGAAAAATATAGATTTTAATTAAGTCCGATTGACTTAGAACTTGGTGGAAGTGTAGAAACAACTAAAAAATGAAGTTAAAACCTAACTTACTCAAATAAATATATTTATTTTGGAAAATACTTATAAAAATAGGGAGGAGTTAACTTCGGCTCGGCCGAAGTTTTGTATACCCTTGCAGCTTCCATTGAAAACAAAAAAGTTTTCCAAACTAAGAATACTTTTTCGACCTTACTTTTCTATGGGATCTGTACTATATAGATTTCTGATTTCGACCAAACTTGGTGAAATTATGGAAAAGCAAAATACACTGTTAATTACGAGATTTGGAGGCGATCCCATTTAAAACAAAAAAGTTTTTCTCACTAGAACTTCTTTTTCGATCATTCATACTGCAGCTATATGCTATAGTCATCCGATTTTTATAAAACTTTGTAGAAATGTGTTAAAGTATATAGAATAAGAATTTGACAATAAAAAGGACGTTTTCATTAGAAACAAAAAAGTTTTTCTTACTAGAACTAATTTTTCGACCGATCGTTCCTATGGCAGCTTTACGCTATAGTCATCCGATTTCGACCAAACTTAGTGAAATCATGGGAAAGGATAGTAAACTAAGAAACACGTACTTTGGAGGCGTTTCCATTAAAAACAAAAAAGTTTTTCCCACTAAGACTAGTTTTTCGACCGATCGTTCCTATGGCAGCTATATGCTATAGTCATCCGATTCGGCCGGTTCCGACAAATGTGCAGAGTATATGTATCAGAAGACTTTGTGCAAAGTTTGGTGAGGATAGCTTTTAAACTGACGGAGGAGATAGCATAGAAACAGACGGACAGACGGACAGGGCTAAATCAACTCAGCTCGTCATGCTGATCAAGAATATATATACTTTATGTCGTCGGAGATGCTTCCTTTAATGCGTTACAAACATCCGCACAATTTTATAATACCCTCTGCAATACCCTATGACAGCTATATGCTATAGTCATCCGATCCAGCCGGTTCCGACAAATGTGCAGCGTGAAAGTACCAAAAGACTTCGTGCAAAGTTTGCTGAAGATATCGTTCAAACAGACGGAGGAGATAGTATAGTAACTGACAGACGGACGGACAGGGCTAAATCAACTCAGCTCGTCATGCTGATCAAGAATATACACAGATAAATTCAATCTGTTTTTTCTTAGAGGAATCCTGGCACGAGCTTAAAAATTCAATCTCGATTTACGGGATTCCACTCAATTCAATCTTTTAAGGCTTGAAGCAATCCTTACGAGCTTGTTTCATTCCATATGTGCTTACTTCAATCCCTTTCAAGATTACAGTGTTCATAAATTAGAAACGATGCAGAAAAGTATAAATAGCATTTAAGACATTGGACAACAATCATGTGATATGGTGCTGTGCGATGATGCCATGCCATTCGTGTTCTCAGTGTAAAGCTGAAAAGTTGTGAGTTCGAGTCCCAGACAAGACAACAATAATTTTTATATTTCTTTGTTTTTTTCAGAAACTTTAAATATACCAAAACTGCTGTCGGTGGGTGTGTCCTATGAAAAATGGAGGAAGAAAGGAAAGGTAGAGGAATTTTTCTGGGAGAAAATTAATCTTAAAGTGATCCTGCTTTGGGATTAAATTGATCTCGAATTTATTGATTAATTTAATCTTTATGCGGGATAAATTTGATATTTTCAGGATTGAAAAAAGTGAGATAAAATCAATCTTTTTTCGGATCGGCTTAAGATCATACGGGATTTCGGATTGATGTAATCCCGTTTGGATTGATTTTTTTTTGAGTGTATAAACTTTATATATAAGACTGCTTTTCGGACCATACTTTTCTAAGGGAGCTTTACTATACGGATGTCCTATCTCGACCAAACTTAGTGGAATCATGAAAAAGCATAACAAACTAACAATTTCCAAATTAGTAGGCGATTCCACTTAAAACATTTATGATTTATCGCATTTACTGTAAATATTTTTAAAAATCAAATTATATCTTTGAGTAAATTAAGTTTAAACTTAGTTTTTTAGTTGTTTCCATACCTCCACCTAGTTTCGGATGTCAATTAGAAATAGCTCCAATACAAAATAAACATTTTTCATACATTTTATAGAACAATTTGAATTTTTGTAAGTATTTTCGAAAATAATTATATTTATTTGAGTTAGGTTTTAACTTCATTTTTTAGTTGTTTCCACACTTCCACCAAGTTTTAGGTCAATCGGACTTAATTAAAATCCATATTTTTTCAGTGAGAGGGCTCATGTAATTTACTGCGAAAGGATGACCAATGAAACCTTGATGAGCAATGAAAAATCACCTTCTTCTCGAGTTGGGTATCATTTGTTGGCTAGTTGGCTAATGTTAAGTTCCTAAGGGGACACTTTAGACTGTAAAATTAAGCAATCAATTCTTTGAAGACTTTTGAAAACAACTTTTGACAGCCTCAGAAAGTAAAAAAAGGTGTGAAATAAGTACCTGCGGCAAAAGCAGTTGTTCACAAACCCAATCTTTAATTTTAAAGTTTTATATATTTCTTAAAAGAAGAATAATAGACCTATCTAAGAATATTTTAACAGCTTAAAAATTGTTACTTCAGCCGAAGATATGATAAGTCAAAGTACACTTATAGTCCAAAATTGTTGCAATTTCCGGTTTGTGAAAAATAGGCCAAGTTTACGCGGCTGTAAAACTTTTGTCTGTCAATATATCTAAGCTATATTTCGGCTACTTTAATTTGTGTGTTTCTCACTCCTCCGAGCGGCTCTATTACATCCACTTATATTTTTGACTATTTATGATTCCTGCTTAAAGCAAGCAGCAGGCGGTGAAACAATTTTTAGGTTTAAATTGTTTTAGTTTTTCTCGCAGTAGGCCTTGGAATCATCCTTTCGTTTGCCTCAAACATTTACTTTCAACTGAATTCATTTGTGTTTTGCTTTCGATCAACAGCACATGCTTACTTCCAATTTTTATTTGGTTTTTATTTATTTTTATTTATTTTTTTGCCCAATATGCTACTTACCTTTATAAAAGTAACCATCCAAACGCGCCATCTCAATAAGAGTCATTTCCTCCAAGTTCGGCTCCAGTTGGTCTTTTTGCTTTTGATTGCTGTTGATAGTGGATTTGGACATGGAAGAAGTAGTGATAGTTTCAGCGACCTCCGGGCGTACGTTTGCTGTTATCGAATCTTCAAAGTTTGGTGGAGCTTCAGTATCCGTGCACCTTCAGTATTTTTTTGTGTCAGTGTCAGTATTACGAGTCTTTTCAGAATCTGTACTATCCTGAGTATCCGTGTCCGTGTTGAAATCAAATTCTGAAGACATGGTAATGGAAATTTCTAACAGAAGATTGGGATTGAAATTAAGTTAGAACTTTGCTTAAATAGAATTACAAGAAGTACGGGTTTTTTTGCAACTATAACTTTGGCCAGAAGCTTGCAACGCTTATAAATATTCATTTCTGGCCAAATAAATTAAATATATTCTTGATCAGAGGGACGAGCTGAGTCGATCTAGTCCTGTCCGTCCGTCTGACCGTCTCACTATGGTCTCAAATGCCAAAATGCTAGTCAAAAGTCGAAAAATTTTGTTTTTGACTTTTAATGGTTGGAATAGTTGTGTGGTACTTCTAGTCTGTAATGTGACCGTTAATAAGGAGGAAGAGTCCCTACCTACGAAAATAACACAACGTTCAGAAGCGAATAGAATCGCGAAAAGTTAACCGATTTGGATTCTACAAAATGGATTATATTGTAGAAAGAATGTACAATCTATACATCTATCTATACATCTATATCTATCTATACGTATATATAAAAGTGAAAGTATGTTTGTATGTTTGTCCCTTATGGGCGTTTAAACCGCTGAACCGATCTTCACGAATTTTTCACAGTAAGTTCATGTCGATCAGGAAAGTGTCATAGGCTATGTCTCATGTCTGTGAAATGGTCCAAAAACCGCGAAATTTGCAAAATCATACCGTTCATCCGATTGCAACGAAAATGTGGGAATGGTTGAACGCTTGCCCGGGAAGGTTTCTAAGTTGAAAAAAACTTGCGGAAAACGGTCCAAAAACCGCGAAAATTGCAAAATTTAAATTTTCGCTAAAACTTTGGGAAATTGATCGACGCTTGCCCAGGAAGGTTTCCAAGTAGAAGAAACCGCGAAATTTGCAAAATGTTCGTTTGTTATAAAACTTTGGAGGATTCTGATTTCAAGAAATGGGCGGGAGATAGTCAAAAACAGCGATAATTCAAAAACTATACCATTCATCCGATTGCGATGAAATTTTTGTCCAAAGATCGCGATTCGCTAAACTATACCGTTCATCCGATTGCAATCAAACTTTGGGGAATGAATTAAAACCTTGCTCGGGAGGGTTTCTAAGTTGAAGAAATTTGCAGAAAATTGTCAAAAAACCGCGAAAATTAAAATATTTGCGGTTTCGGTAAATCTTTGGATAGTGGTTCCAAGTAGAAGATATGGGCGAGAAATTGTCCAAGAACCGCGAAATTTGCAAAATGTTCGAGTTAGATGAAGCTTTGACGAATGGTTGTACCCTTGCCCGCGAGGGTATCTAAATTGAAGAATTGGGCCGGAAATGGTCATAAAACCGCGAAATTTCAAAAACTTTACCGTTCATCCGATTGCCATAAAACTTTGGGCAACGCTTGCCCGCAAAGGTTTCTAAGGTCCAAAAATCGCGAAATTTGCAAAATAACATTACGAGTATGTATCAAAGCGCTTGGTGCTTATAATACATTGCCGGCGTTGGTAAATGGAAGCTGTAGATTACACTGTCCAAAATATTGCGAAATTTGCATATTTTTGATTTGAGACTGGATTATTGTGAAGATTTGATAGACAGCAATTGTAGACGGGTAAATAGGAAGTATTAGACAAACGTTCAAAAAAGTCACGAAATGCTAAATATTCTTGATTTTAGATTATCATGAAGACGTTTATATATAGAAAAAGATCGAACGGTCCAAAATTTTTATACCGACATGCAGCCTGCACTAGATTGAATATAATCCCTCTCTTAAGAATCATAAGAATCCGGGCGACGCCGGGTATTCAGCTAGTATATACATATTATGTCGCAACAATTACAAAACACTGCAGGAAATTCACGCATTACAGCACAAAAATGATCACCGAGACTGAAGTCGCATCTAGATGCAGCTAGTTTTTGGATATGCTTTGAAGAAGTATCTAAACAATTATTTCCTTTTTGTTTAAAAGCGGGATCTGATGGGAGTTTTGACTTATTGCTTATTCTAACACGACTTTAATTAATGATTCACTATTTCATACATTGTTAATAATAGTTTTGGACTATAAATCTTCTTCTTTCTAAAATAGAATCCATTTTGTAGAAGCCAAATCGGTTAACTTTTCGCGATTCTATTCGCTCCTGAACGTCGTGTTATTTTCGATGCGAACGGAGTTCATACCTGAGCCAGGTAGGGACTATTCCTGCTTATTAACGGTCACAATACAAACTAGAAGTACCACACAACTATTCCAACCATTAAGTCAAAATCAAAATTTTTTTTTACTTTTGACTAGCATTTTGGAATTTGAGACCATAGTGAGACAGTCAGACGGACGGACAGGGCTAAATCGACTCAGCTCGTCCCCCTAATCAAGAATATATTTAATTTATAGGGCCGGAAATGAATGTTTATAAGCGTTGCAAACTTCTGGCCAAAGTTATAGTTGCAAAAAAACCCGTACTTCTTGTAAGTCTATTTAAGCAAAGTTCTAACTTAATTTCAATCCCAATCTTCTGTTAGAAATGTCCATTACCATGTCTTCAGAATTTGATTTCAACACGGACACGGATACTCAGGATAGTACAGATTCTGAAAAGACTCGTAATACTGACACGGATACTGAAGCTCGATAACAGCAAACGTACGCCCGGAGGTCGCTGAAACTATCACTACTTCTTCCATGTCCAAATCCACTATCAACAGCAATCAAAAGCAAAAAGACCAACTGGAGCCGAACTTGGAGGAAATGACTCTTATTGAGATGGCGCGTTTGGATGGTTACTTTTATAAAGGTAAGTAGCATATTGGGCAAAAAAATAAATAAAAATAAATAAAAACCAAATAAAAATTGGAAGTAAGCATGTGCTGTTGAACGAAAGCAAAACACAAATGAATTCAGTTGAAAGTAAATGTTTGAGGCAAACGAAAGGATGATTCCAAGGCCTACTGCGAGAAAAACTAAAACAATTTAAACCTAAAAATTGTTTCACCGCCTGCTGCTTGCTTTAAGCAGGAATCATAAATAGTCAAAAATATAAGTGGATGTAATAGAGCCGCTCGGGGGAGTGAGAAACACACAAATTAAAGTAGCCGAAATATAGCTTAGATATATTGACAGACAAAAGTTTTACAGCCGCGTAAACTTGGCCTATTTTTCACAAACCGGAAATTGCAACAATTTTGGACTATAAGTGTACTTTGACTTATCATATCTTCGGCTGAAGTGACAATTTTTAAGCTGTTAAAATATTCTTAGATAGGTCTATTATTCTTCTTTTAAGAAATATATAAAACTTTAAAATTAAAGATTGGGTTTGTGAACAACTGCTTTTGCCGCAGGTACTTATTTCACACCTTTTTTTACTTTCTGAGGCTGTCAAAAGTTGTTTTCAAAAGTCTTCAAAGAATTGATTGCTTAATTTTACAGTCTAAAGTGTCCCCTTAGGAACTTAACATTAGCCAACTCCAAATGATACCCAACTCGAGAAAAAGGTGATTTTTCATTGCTCATCAAGGTTTCATTGGTCATCCTTTCGCAGTAAATTACATGAGCCCTCTCACTGAAAAAATATGGATTTTAATTAAGTCCGATTGACCTAAAACTTGGTGGAAGTGTGGAAACAACTAAAAAATGAAGTTAAAACCTAACTCAAATAAATATAATTATTTTCGAAAATACTTACAAAAATTCAAATTGTTCTATAAAATGTATGAAAAATGTTTACTTTGTTTGGGAGCTATTTCTAATTGATATACGATTGACTTGAAACTTGGCGGAGGTATGGAAACAACTTAAAAACCAAGTTTAAACTTAATTTACTCAAAGATATAAAATGATTTTAAAAAATATTTACAATAAATGCGATAAATGCTTTGAGTAGAATAGCCTCCAAGTTTCGTGATTGTTAGTTTGTTATGTTTTTTCATAATTCCACAAAGTTTGGTCGAGATAGGACATATAGTATAGCTCCCTTAGAAAAGTATGGTCCGAAGACCAGTCTTATATATAAAGTTTATATATTCTTGATCAGCATGACGAGCTGAGTTGATTTAGCCCTGTCCGTCCGTCTGACTTTTACTATGCTATCTCCTCCGTCCGTTTGAACGATATCTTCAGCATACTTTGCACGAAGTCTTTTGGTATTTCACGCTTCACATTTGTCGGAACCGGCCATCTTGACCAAACTTTGCGCGAAGTCTTCTGTTCCAAATACGCTGCAAATTTGTCGGAACCGGCCAGATAGGATTACTATAGCATATAGCTGTCATAGGAACTTTCGGTCGAAAAACTAGTTTTAGTGAGAAAGCTTTTCTGTTTTCAATGGAAATGCCTCCAAACTTCGCATTTCTTAGTTTAGTATGCTTTTGCATGATTCCACCAAGTTTGGTCGAAATCGGACATTAATATCGTATAGCTGTCATAGAAAAGAAGAGTCAGAAAAGTAGAAAAGTTTTATATCTTTTAGTTAGAAAAACTTTTTTGGTATTATAAAATTGTGCGGATGTTTGTAACGCATTAAAGGAAGCATCTCCGACGACATAAAGTATATATATTCTTGATCAGCATGACGAGCTGAGTTCTTTTAGCCTTGTCCGTCTGTCCGTCCGTCCGTCTGACTGTTTCTATGCTATCTCCTCCGTCAGTTTTAAAGCTATCCTCACCAAACTTTGCACGAAGTCTTTTGGTACAAATACGCTGTACATTTGTCGGAACCGGCTGGATCGGATGACTATAGCATATAGCTGTGAGGGACTCAAACTCGGGACCTTTGCACTTGAGAACGATTAGCATGCCGACTTAACCAGTTGCACTATCGCATATGATGGTTGTCACACTGCTAAAATTCAACTTATATTGAATTGCCTTAAAGTATTCAACAAAATATTTCTGGCATTTTGCCGCTTGTATGACCGCTTGTAACTCTCAAGTTAGAATTCCCTGTCTTGGTAATATAAAAGGGGTAACTGAAGATCGCATCTCAAATATGATGTTAGTCAATTCAAAATGCTTTTTATTTAATTCTAGTTCGAAATTGTCATAGTTAAATCAAATATGATTGTTATAGATTTTACTATGCGTTTTTCCCTGAGTGCACACAGGTCAAAAACACATTTTTCAATCCAATTAATTTTTCAATCCAGTTATATCCCCCATCAAAAACACATTTTTCAATCCAATTAATTTTTTCATATACATGTAAATCGATATTTTTTGACCAAAATTTTTTTTTGCTTTAAAAAATAGTTTATCATCTGGAGAATATGCTGTGAAAACTTTAAATTTGAATTCGAGCTCTAAGTGGCTCAGATCGAGCATGTAAGCGAGGAACTAAAACTGGCTTCGAACGGCTTTTTCTCCACTTTACATTTTTGAATTTTTTTCTGTTTCATGGACACGATTCACAAAAAACTATGCAACATATCAACATATTAAATTCTTTCCTGTGAATTACCACTTTTTGTTCAAAACTGTATTTAATTTGTATGCCATCATTTCTTTCGGGGGTTTTAGGTTCAAATAGAAGATAAACTTATAATAAAAACAAATAGTTTTTATTTTTTGATTTCAGACACGAATTAGGAGCTCTAGCCTGTCCTTAACCGGGAAACTTAAAGATCGAGACGTTGTGGCACATACTCCATTAGTCCGCCATTTTGTACAATTTTTTTATGAAAAATTTGTGTAACATCTTTTATACCACTTTTAAATACATCCGCAGTGCCACGATGATTGCTTGATTATTTCCTTTAAAAAAAAATCATGAAAAATATCTCAATTTTAACAGTTTACATGTATATCCCCCCTCAATAAAGCTACTATTTTGAGGTCACAACAAATTATCATTGATGTTGATGGTATTTCAACAACTGCATAATTAACCCTATATTTTCATATGTTTCTGGCATATTTGTTGCATATGCAATAGGTACCGAGGGATACTTTTTCCCAATGTTTAGTAGAACTGCTTTTAAGCTGTTCGTAGATTGATAAAAAGATGAGACTCCTCTGGGAGGGTGAATCAAAGTGTAAATATTATAATATCAGTGTTTTTTTCCGGAGTGTATACAAAAGCGGAAGAAAGATTGCAGGTTTTTGCAACTACTTCTTAGTGGCAAAAGTTGTACACGGGATGTGCTTCTGGCATGCTGTCAAGTCCGACTGGGATTTGTTGTAGCTGTGTGTTGCTAGTATAAACGTCCTCATTCAACGGGAACTTAGGGTGATCAAGAAAAACTGAGTTGCTACCTGATGCCTCTAGTTCAGTGGTGTCCAAACTCACACAATGAAAGCGTTTGCTTGTGTGCGAAGCAGCGAAACACAAAGGCAAGGTGACGTTTTATTGCTTTACACTGAAAAAATAAAATGCGTGCGATTCAAACATAAAACAAACTAAAATTTAGTTAGTAATAATACAAACTAAATTTTAGTTTGTTTGAATCGCTGCTTCGCACACAAGCAAACGCTTTCATTGTGTGAGTTTGGACACAACTGATTTATAGAATACACAATGTCTCTCTCTCTGTATATGTCTCCGCTGCGACGCCGGCAGAATTTGGCTTGCCAACCACGCGTGGCTGCCTTTTCAAATTTTGGACATCGCTGCTCTAGTTTCACAGTTTATGGGTCCCGTTCCCAGGCCATTTTGAGTGTCGCACTGTGCTATTAATTTTTTAACTATTTATACTTATGGTTTCATCAGCCCAGCAACAACAATAAGCTGGCAGAGTCTCAGTTCAGCAAGGAGGAACGAAAGAGCTTTTGGAAAACATTTTAATTTAAAATGTTAAAAAAAAACTTGCTACGATATTTAAATTTATAAAAGCTTAAAAGTTTGTGTTAATGTGTGTGAAGTGCTGCCTATCGCAGTTGCGGCCGGTGCAGCCTAGTATAATTGTTTGTTTTCCATATAACTCGACTATTATTCATTCTATTTTTACCATCTCTTTGGCGGATCGATAAATAATGCCGATTACTAAATATGCAAACCATCTATCTATAAATCTTTGGAAGATATGACGGTTTTTCCAATTTGCGAGGGTGGAACAGGGCGTCGCAAAAATGAAAAATAAACTTGATCTGCCTGCATGTATAAGAAGTTTGTGTACCATACAAGTCGAACCTCTATCTCTTACCATCTGTGAGATCTGTTTGTTCATACAGAAAGACGGACGCGTCCGTAGGTTATTTCAAATTGTCATTACTCAGTAGGGCGCACAAATGCGCAAGATTTTCTTCTTGTTTTCAAACTATGAAATGTCAAACGAATTAACCAAGTAAAAATCTTTGCCCCGCAAAGTGGTGCTCTTTAACTTTATAGCAGTGGTGTCCAAACTCACACACAATCACCAAACTTGCCAACCACGCGTGGCTGCCTTTTCAAATTTTGGACATCGCTGCTTTATAGCAATACTTAATTTCTCTAATGCATTTAAATTAGACAAAATCCTATGTTTTTTATTGTAGCTCTGCCAGTGCCAGTTCATATTATATTTGAATTTAACTAAGTGGATTTCAAAAATGCACTATTAGCAACACGCCACTTTGACCACGTGGTGGGAGCTAATAAAAACAAAAAGGAATTAAAAAAAAAACGGAATCTTGTCAAGCATTATATTCTCTTCACCTTACGTTCGTTTTTAAATGAAAAGAGTTCGTTTAGAAAATGGCACTTTTGGCCGCCTAAATCGGTCAAATACCCCTCTTTGCGTCTTTTCAGTTCTAATGGAGTTTCTGGCGTTCCCGTGAGCGTTCTTTCCTTTCGCCAAGATCAAGGAGCGGATCACCTAAGCCCTTGGCCTCAACCAGCATCAAATCGCAGAAAAAAACAATGCTGGATTCCGCAGCACCAGCAATAAGACTTCAAAATGTTTAACTGAACAAGTCTCTTCTTACGTCACTTTTCCTTTTGGAGTTCCCAAAAGGTATAAGCTTCGCATGAAAAAGGAATTGAAATTCTGTAATAAATGCCTATACAGACAATTTTGGGTGGATGTGAAAACATCTAATTCCACTTCCACAAAAATTTGTGACTTAAAACCGGTGTTTGGACTAAATTTGTCTAACAGCCATGCTCCCATTTTCGCATTCGTAAAAGTTTTGCGATTTGAAACCGGTTTTCCAACCATATTTGCTCTCCAAATCGCAAAACTTTTGCGAATGCGAAAATGGGAGCATGGTTGTAAGTCTCAAAACTTCAGCGGAAGTGGGATTCAGAATAAGGCTGAAAATTTTTCATACATTTTATTTGTAAAATTCCGCTAAATCCGCTCCTGGCCAGTCTTTCCATCAGTAGCCATCTAAACCTTTTACTCAGTCTCCGGACTGAGTGAGGCTAGAATGGGGAGTCCGGAGACTCTGTCTCTGTCGCTGCTGTCGGCTGACGCGCAAAAATGTATGTAGCTTACAAACGAGCAACAACATCAACTCAACTCAAGTCGAAGCTTAAGCCAGCGACTCCATCTCGCTTCCACTTGCACGGTGCGATTCTAAGGAACCTTCCTACTCGTTAGCCGCGTTTCTGCTGCTTGCCGCTTGCTGACTGCTCTCATTGTCAATCTTATGGGGATTGCATTCTGTTTTGTGTTGCCAGTGCTGATCTTTTAATCGAATCGTAACATTTATTATGTTCACTGGGATTGGGATTGGGACTGGGACTGTATGTGGTAGTGGTATGTGATTGTTAGCGATTGTTGTTGCTGTTGTTTGTCTAATGTCGTTTAGCAAACAATGGGCTGGCCTGTGTCATAAACTTGGTCCCACAAAATGGCCAACAACTGTTGCGCAAATTAATAATTTGCTGGCCGAGCAGATTGCACAATGCCCCCAGAGCGTCGGTCTGTTTGAGTTGCAGTTGGAAGTGAAATGATTTGATTTGGATTTGATTTTGATTTGATTGTGAAGCCATTTGTCTCCAGCGGACATTTGCATGACTATCACTAATTGCCATTAACACATGATGAAAGCCTTTGATTGCCATCATCAAGCAGTCAGCCGTCCAAACCAACCCCCCTTTTCCAACCCCCAACCCCAGCCCGTCCGACATTTCGTTCAGTTTCGTTACACTTGTCGACATGTTGGAGAGAAAAATCAATAGTCAGGCATTTGGAAATTGTATTTAATTGACAGTTAAATGGTTTTCAGCTGGGGGATTGGCATGTGGGCGGAGAGTGCGTAACAAGCAATTAACGATAAAAGAGTTTCCGTGGACAAATTAAATATTCATCTACTTACACATCGTGTGTAAGATAATATGGAGTTTAAAGTTTTTGAAAAGGATAGGGAAATAAGCATATTTTCTCCATTTTTAATACATTATATATTAGTAATTTATTCAAACTATTAACAAATATTTGAGTAATTTTTCGCCAAAAAATATAAAAATTTCATTATTTGCGGAGGACTAAAAAATAAAGTCACCGGATCCAAAAATTGAAATGTTAGTTGGCCAGAATAGCTCAAAAGGCTTAAAAAATAAGTGAGTTCAAAACAAATTCCCTTTTTAAATTAGTTGTGCTCAAAGAAGAAATGAAAGCTTCATTCAATCAATAGGTCATCCCATCTATAAGAAGTATTTTAAATTTCAGTAAGATCGGTTCACAACATTTGAAGAAATTGTTTTGGTTTAAAAAGTTGATAGTCTAGCATCGTTGTTAATGAGAATTAACTGTACGTGTAATACTTGAAGTCAATAATCCTCGTCTGCCCGGTCCAACGTTGCAAGTCGACGAGCTTCGGCCATTTCGTTAGTTGAAAGTTTGATTTCCTTGTAAGCGTGAAAACAAGCTGATGATATCTTAAGCCTAATCATTCGGCGGTGTCCCAGAAATCTCTTCCAACCAAATTCCAACCCAAAACCAATTCTCGGTGTCCTAGAAATCTCTTTCGGTTGGTTTCAAAGCTCTCGTATTTTGTTGGGAGATTTCGGCAAACCAACCTATACACAAATTAGCCAATTCATTAACCAATCAATAGCGAATTCACGAACCCACGCAATATATCAGCACTGATTTTGTAGTAGGACCATAATCCTATGCACACTCCTTTCGAACTTAACTTTCGGACTAGACTTTCGAACTGAACGAAATCTCTCGAAGTTCTGGGACACCGACGGATTTCACTAGCGATTTGCAAACCAACCGAAGCCTAAATCTCTAGAGATTTCCAGGACACCCCCGAATATAGTCATATATCAATATATGTACTGTTTAATGCTTTTCATTACACTTCTTCTTCAAGCTCACCGAAAGCTCCTTAGCCTAAGCACACTATGTCTAGTGGATAAGTTACTTTAGTTTGAGACGTGCAACACAGCACACATATTAAAGAACAACCACTCAACAATGATGTTGATCCTCAACTATTCTCATTGTGGGCTCAAACGATCATTGCTTACTCTTTCAACCTGATAAGGGCCTCTACGAACACAGGCACCTTCCATCTAGCGCCTATACGAACACAGGTTGCTACTTAACTGAGTCTAACTCAGCCTCCTAGGGAAGTGGGCCGCTACGAATACGTCTCCTACATAACTATATATATCGAGCGTTTCGATGCAAATCGATTAAAATGCATCTTCGTGCATACTACACCCAGAAAATTTTTTTCTTAGATTTCAGAAAATCAAGCCATTAAATGGTTTTAAGACAATTTTTCAAAACTGGTGACATTTTTGACCTAAATTTTAAAAAAAAACTTTCCATTAAAATATATAAAGCCCTTAAATCGTTAAAAAATTCAAAAAAATAAGAAAAAATGATGCCGAGATTCGCGAAGTACGAGGTGTGTTCAAAAAGTATCGCGAATTTTGTATTTTTTCAAAAATTATTTATTTATTCATGAATATCTATTTTGTCCCCTTCAAAGTAAACCCTTATGAGATATTATACACTTGTGCCAACGGTTTTTCCAATCTTCGAAGCACTTCAAAAAATCATTTTTTTATCTTGTTCAGCTCCTCCTTCGATGCCGTCTTTATCTCGTCAGCATAGCGTAACGTCGTCCTTTCATGGGCCTCTTCAGTTTAGGGAACAAGAAAAATCAGCCAGATCTGGGGAATACGGTGGCTGCGGCATCATTAGTGTGTTGTTTTTGGCCAAAAAGTCGCGCACAAGCAACGATGTGTGAGCAGGGGCGTTATCGTGGTGCAAAAGACAATTTTTGATCTTCCACAATTCCGGGCGTTTCTGGCGGATTGCTTCGCGCAAATTGCGCATAACTTGCAGGTAATATTCCTTATTGACCGTTCTTCCCTGTGGCAAGAACTCATGATGCACCACGCCCCTACAATCGAAGAAAACTGTCAGCAAAACTTTCACATTCGACCGAACTTGGC
The DNA here is from genome assembly GCA_018904265.1 of Lordiphosa collinella. Classification (NCBI taxonomy): domain Eukaryota; kingdom Metazoa; phylum Arthropoda; class Insecta; order Diptera; family Drosophilidae; genus Lordiphosa; species Lordiphosa collinella. The sequence continues at coordinate 410,851 of JAEIFV010000179.1, read as the reverse complement.
GCGCTTTTTTCGGTCTTGTCGTTCATATCGTCTCTGCCTTCTGAGAACACTTTGTACCACCGATACTTTTTAAACACACCTCGTATATATCCGTTGTCTACGCATTCTTCGTTAACGTCAATGCGTATGTGTGTGTGCTGAGATGCGTTTTGTTGAATGACGAATGCGAAATTGAATTTAGTTGTGGGTTGACTTTGGAAATGAGGCTTCGAGATGGGCTAATAAATTAATGTCCATTCTATTTTTATGTTTTTGACGAAAAAACGTGCTTGAGACCTGCCTGTTACATACTTTTGCACAAACTTAATATACTCTGTGTACCTCTGGTACAGAGTATAAATATATCGAAAAAATATCAAAGGTCGCAACGACCGGTCCTCTCATTGCAGTTGTCTAAAAAAAACCAGTTTCGTGCGACACATTGACAAAGAGGGACGGAAGCAACCCTTAACTCCGCTCGCTGATAGTGTTCGGTTGGGTGAGGAGAGAAACACATTTGTTTTGGTTTTTTCGCTCTTGCTCTTTTGCCAACCTATTTGCAGAGACCGCTTGCTGAAAAGGTTTTTTTTTCAATGTATGCTATCAGTGTGTGCTTCTTAGACCATGTTCCCTCATTTTCTCTAGCAATGTTACGCTCTGCTCCACTTGACTTTGTTCACAGCAACCTTTTTGAAAAAACATTTTGGTCACTCGGTCTTCCAACAACCCACAGTTTGGGACCGCTTGACTGAAATTGGCCTGTTATTGGGTTGATGTCAGACCGACCAACCTAAGTGAACAACAACAGCCGCTTAACAGCGAGCGCGAGAGCAGCTCACAATCGGTTGAGGGAAGACCAAGTCCGTTCTATTTTTATTTTTTCGGTTACGGTCGTGAGCAGAGCAGACCGAAAATACGCGTTGAGAGTTATTTACGTGCTATGAAAAATATAGACAATTTTAAAAACATTAAAACTAAAAAACAATAGAAAAAATAGGCGAAAGTTAACTTCGGCTCGGCCGAAATAAGACTACTTTTCGGACCTTACTTTTTTTGGGAGCTATACTATATATATATGTCCGATTTCGACCAAACTTAGTGCAATCATGGAAAAGCATAACAAACTGTTAATTACGAAATTTGGAGGCGATCCCAAGATTTTCTCACTTTTTCTACCGATCATTCATACTGCAGCTATATGCTATAGTAATCCGATTTTGACAAAACTTTGTAGAACTGTGTTAGTACATAAAATAAATATATGTCAACGTAAGAGACATTTCCATTAAAAAAAAAAAGCTTTTCTCACAAGAACTAGTTTTTCGACCGATGGTTTCTATGGCAGATATATGCTATACTCATCCGATTTTGACCAAACTTTGTAGAATCGTGTGGGAGCTCATAAAACAAATACATGCCAATTTTGAGGAGATTTTCATCGAAAACAAAAAAGTTTTTCTAAGAATTCTTTTCAGACTACTTTTCTATGACAGCTATATTATATAAATGTCCGATTTTGACCAAATTTTGTGGAATCATGAAAACGTAGAGATAACTAAGAAATACGAAGTTTGGAGGCGTTCCACTTAAAAACAAAAAAGTTTTTGTCACTAAAACTAGTTTTTTGACCGATCGTTCCTATGACAGCTATATGCTATAGTCATCCGATTTCGACCAAACATAGTGAAATCATGGGAAAGGATAGTAAACTAAGAAATACGTACTTTGGAGGCGTTTTTATTAAAAACAAAAAAGGTTTTCTCACTAAGACTAGTTTTTCGACCGATCGTTCCTATGACAGCTATATGCTATAGTCATCCGATCCGGCCGGTTCCGACAAATGTGCAGCGTATTTGTACCAAAAGGTGAGGATAGCTTTAAAACTGACGGAGGAGATAGCATAGAAACAGACAGACAGACGGACGGACGGACGGACAAGGCTAAATCAACTCAGCTCGTCATGCTGATCAAGAATATATATACTTTATGTGGTCGGAGATGCTTCCTTCAATGAGTTACAAACATCCGGACAATTTTATAAAACCCATTGCTAGGGTACAATAAAACTACTTTAAAGAGAGAGGGAGATAAGGGCCAATCAACAGAACAGAAGAAACAACGATTTTTTTTCGTAAAGTGAGCGCAAAATGTTCATTAAATTTTAAGTAAAAACGACTTAAAATTTAGGTAGTTTTTACCTCAATTTAAGGCCATAAAGGGCGTTAAGCCTTTAGGAATATTATGCCCAAAAGTTTAGGACCCGATGGCCTTGGCGCCTTTTAAAGGTAATATTTCGTAAATTTTTTGGTAATTTTTCACCTTTTTAGCCAATGTTTTACCTTGATTAACGGTATTATGCTTTTCCATGATTTTACGAGTTTAATCGAAATCAGATATCTTTATAGTATAGATCCCAACCCAAAAGTAGTCTTAGAAAAACTTTTTGTTTCAATGGAAGCTGCAAGTATAAAAACTTCGGCCGAGCCAAGTTAACTCCCCATTTTTTTTTTTTTTTTTGGTGTGAGTAACACAGCCGCAATTTTCGGATTTACAGATTATTCCATCTGCAGGCCAGTTCTCGAATTTCTTGAAGTACTCTTGAAGTGCGTCTGTTGCCAAATAGACACACTTGTACCTTTCCATTACAGCAGAGTCGTCTGCAACGGAACGTTCTTCGGGTCCTTGAAGAAGTGCAGCTCCGACACAAATACATTATTTAAAAGTGGACACGAAGTAAGTCGATTCAATTCGCAAAAAGATACAGGATAATATAAATAAGTAGTGTTGGGCTGTTCATGAGTGAGTGAACAAAATTGACTTGTTCACTAAACTGAGCAAGTGAATATATTCTACTATAATTGTGTATTATTTATCAGTGAGTTCTGTTCAGTGAGAATGGTTTAGTCGCTCTTGTTCAATGTCTTATGCTCATTGAGTTGTTCAGTTGCTCTTGTTTAGCTTCTGTTGCTCTGTGAGTTTTTCAAGTTTTTCAGAAGCTCATAAGCCAAAAGATTGAGAGAAGCTCGGCTTGTCCCCTTTTGGGCTGCAAAGACAATTATTTATTTAGAAAGCGATATGTTCAGTATCTAGTTTAGTGAATTGCTCATTAACTAGCTCAGTGAACTGTCAGGATTCTGTTTGATGTCAATGGATGGCACCTCATTTCAATTCAAATCAGCTAGAGAGCTACTCAACAACTAAGCAACTGAACAACTGAGCAATTTTAGTAAGGTGACTCACTTTGAATAAACAATAAGTTAACATGTTTAGTAAAAAGAAATAAAATAGTCAGATAAGAGAACTATCAAAAACTCTTCTACCGAACTCTTCGTACCGAAAGATCTCACTAAGGTATTCAGCTCTTTATATTAGATTTGTGATTTCTTAGGTGATCCGAAAAGTCGTTTTCCAAAATATATTCGGTTCATTTCAGTACAACCTTCTCATGGTTTAAAGCCAAAGTTTTGCCGAAATCACATTGTACTTGGTCGCGTGTTGATGGTTCGCCCTGAAGGCTCATCGCCTATCTATTACAAATTCTCCACCTTGCCAAGAAAACAAACAAACCAAACGCGACATTTGAACCTGAAGCAATCACCTAATTACACACAAGTGCGAGTGGTGCAGGCAAACAACGAGCCAACTTTGAGCTAGGAATTGAAATGGGCTCGGACTTTCGGGGTAATTGCCAGGCGATGGCCTGTCATCAGTTCTAGTTCTCGTTTGCGTTCTCCTCTTTCAAAAAAGGCAAGCAAAACGCTTAAGCAAATAGCCTTAAATAAAAGGTTAATAAATAGCACAAACAAAGAGGCTTGCGGTGGCAGCCCTCTGGCCAACAGAGAGGGAGAGAAGGAGAGAGCGCAAGGCAGGCAGTTGGGCACAATATGGCCGACAAGAAGTTGGCGTTGACAGCACATATGTGTGACGTGTGTGTGTGTGTGTGTGTGTGTGTGTAGGCCAGTTTGTAACGCCTGCTTATTTATGTATTGAAAACAGGGGGAAACCAGCGATTTACAGCGTGTCCTTTCAATTTAACCGCCTTTCCTCCGGCTCTATGCAAATGTCAATTGTCAGCTCTGGCGGCCCATAACAAACTCGTCGTCATTGTCGTTGTTTATTTAGTACAACAATCAACTAATTATGGCTTGTTAAATTGCAGCCATTGAAATGACCATTTAAACCATTCAATTTCAATCGCATGCAATTTAACCGGCCCCCTTCCGAAACCCGCTGCCGGCCACCCCTTGTTTCATGTGTCATTGCTGCTTGTCGTTTTGCCTTGAAAATATTTGATTTATTCTCGATAAAGTCCAATTCGATGGCCAACGACGACTCTCTGCTGTGACAGCCCGACTCATTGATGCGGTGGTACGGTCGGCAGGGAGGGGTGGTTCGGTTGTGTGGAGCTTTCACCCAGGCCATTGCAACGCCTACGATCTCTCTTGGTCTAGGTGAGACGCCCCTGCAATTTGTTGTACACGAATTGCAATTTGCTTAAAATTTATCGCAATTTAATCATCACAACATGGAAATATGCCAGGCGAAGAGCAACAAAACTATTAACGCCAAACGATCGCGATGGCAAGCATTGAGATGGAGATGGTCCTTGGTTTCGGTCTTTCCACCTGCTCCCAGACGCCGCAGGGTATCCAAAAAAAAAAGCGGCAAAAAACGCTGAAAATGTTTTCATTCATGGCAGACCGCCACCCGCCATCGAAAAACGGAAAACACATACAAATTGGCTAGGAAATACTCTTTGTAAAGCAAATTTTTGGATCTACTATAAAAATGGGTACTAGTGATTTTCCTAAACTCCGGTGGTCAGTCCTTTCGGTATGGCGAACAAATACCTGTCAGCATTTGAAGTAAAAGTGTAGATTTTAAATAAATCTGCAAAAGTTCGTGGGTTTGATCCCGCCTCGGAATATCTAATGAAAAGCTTTTTCTTTGAATAAACTTACACACCCAGTCACCCTCACTGCTGTTGTCGCCAGCTTTCGAGTAATTAGCCGTTAAACTGTAGGTCCCTTACTCTTGTGCGAAAATTAGAAGCACTCAAGCCAAGAGATTGAGAGGAGCTCGGCTTTGGCCCGTTCGGGGCTGTGTCAAGCCATTTTACATTTTACACATAGCACTATCTGACACAAAAAGTAACAAATAACAAAGTTAATTCCAAATTTAACTGACACATAGCAGCTATCTAGGTGATTAGAAATCGGCCCTTAGAGAAGTATTTATAAGTACCAGAAATAAAACATTTGTCATGTTATGACAACCCAAGATTTTGAAAGATTTTCAGTCAATTAAACCATTTCTCTTTGGACTTATTACAAATGAGAATGCTAAGCTAACTTCGTCTCTGTCGAAGTTCTAATACAGTTTTTATAATGCATCAATAAGAAGTACTCGTCCGATCCGCACGGTTCCGATATATGAGCAATTTGCAGCTAAAAGATGTCTTCGAACCAAATTTAGGGTCGATAGTTTCAAAACTGACAAACAAAGCTCAAGACTCAGCTCGAAATGATGATCAAGAATTTATATACTTTATGTCAGCAATGCCCAGCCGTATGCTCTTTGGATGCGTTTTGATTTTGTAATTGCACCGAAGATAGGAAATCAATGATCGTATACATGCAGGATGCGAGGTATACAAAACGACACACATGCAAACGTGTGTATGCGTCGAGTAAAACAAACACCGGTTTTATTTTCACATTTGATTGGCGTTTGCGCGGTTCCGTCAAATGTGCAGCGTAGTTATTTGTACAAAAAGACTTCGTGGAAAGTTTGGTCAAGTTAGCTTTAAAACTGACGGAGGCATAGAAATAGACGGACGCACAGACGGACAGGGCTAAATCAACTCAGATCGTCATGCTGATCAAGAATATATATACTTTATGTGGTCTTTCAATGCGCTACAAATATCCGGACAATTTTATAATACCCTCTGCTGGGGTATAAAATTATGCTAAATTTGAGTTCTTTAAGACGAATCTGACCCTAAAATTCAAATAAAAAGTTGCCTTGAATTCCAAAAGCTCCAAAAGTGCTTGAGCACACAAAAATATTAGTAGCTCTTTGAGAGGTGTGCTATGGTGCAGTGCGCTAACCCGTCCTTAATACTGACGGAGGACATAGCATAGAAACAGACCGACGGACGGACAGACGGACAGGGCTAAATGAACTCAACTCGCCATGCCGATCAAGAATATATATACTTTATGTGGTCGGAGATAATACCATCTGCAAGGGTATAAAAAAAGGTTTTAACACAGAGGTAGAAGTTTATCTATTAATATAAATCTGTTCAACCTGACTGACTGACTGGTGACCGTCGCACAGCCTAAACGGTGAGAGCTAGAGGGCTGAAATTTGGACAGGAGTTTCCTTAGGTGGTGAGAGTGCGTCGGAAAAGTTTGTATGGGGAAAATTTTATTTTTCATCGGATTGACATGAAATTTGGTTTGTAAGCATAGTATGCAAAATAATTGGACACGTGCTTTCCCGATTTCGGAAAATCCGCCCACAAGGAAAATTCTCGGGAAATTCGATATGCAAAAATCTAATTTTCATCCGATTGACTTGAAATTCGGTTTGTAAGGAAAGTAAGTGAAATAAATAGAGATGTTATTTTCCGATGCTGGAAAATTCGACCGTAGGGTCGGAAATTCCCGTAAAAGCGTCAGGAAATTTTGAATTTTTATTTTCATCCGATTGACTTGAAACTCGTTTCGTAAGGACAGTAAATGAAATAATTTGAAATGTTATTTTCCGATGCTGGAAAATTCGACCGTAGGGTCGGAAAATTCCCGGAAAAGTTTGTAAGGGGAAAAATTTTATTTTTCATCGGATTGACTTGAAATTCGGTTTGTAAGCGTAGTATGCGAAATAATTGGACAAGTATTTTTCCGATTTCGGAAAATCCGCCCACAAGGAAAATTCTCGAGAAATTCGAAATGCAAAAATCTATTTTTCATCCGATTGACTTAAAATTCGGTTTGTAAGAATAGTAAGTGAAATAATTTGTAATGTAATTTTCTGATGCTGGAAAATTTGACCTTAGGGACGGAAAACCCATGGAAAACTCAGCAGCCAAAATCCTATTTTCATCCGATTGGCTTTAAACTTGGTTTGTTAGAATAGTATAAGAAATAACGGTAACTCGGGCAGCCCTTTTTCATTGTACTGGTTCTGTGCGGGACCTGGACCTGGACGTGGAGGTGGACGTGGACCTGGAGGTGGCCATTGGGGTGGCCATGTAGGTGGCCATGGTGGTGGCTATGGACGTGGCCATGGACGTGGCAATGGAGGTGGATCTGTAGGTGGACCTGTGGGTGGACATGGAGGTGGGCCTGGAGGTGGAAAATGGTCCAAAAACCGCTATATTTGCAAAATTCTTGTTCTCGGTAAAACATTGGGGATTGGTTAAACGCTTGCCCGGGAAGATTTCTAAGTTGAAGAAATGGGCGGAAAATGGTGCACAAACCGCGACGTTTGAAAAATTATAGCGTTCATCCGATTGCAATGCAACTTTGAAAAATGGTTGGCGAATTGGTGGAAAATAATTAATTATTTTTTACCGCGGGCGTGGCATAAGAGTTAATCTCTGCTTTAAGACGATGTATATAAGATACGGTCAAATATTTTCCAATTTGTGAAATCCACCCCCAAGTCGGAAAAGAAAAACTGATACTCTTATCGGTTAAAATAGCTTAACTGACGGCGGCGTAGCGAAGCAAGCCGGGTTTTTTGCTAGTAATTATTTATACAGAAATTAATACCGTCGTTTTCTTTGGCCTTAGAAGTGTCCAAATCAGTACTGAGGGGTTTGTTGGTGCTCTGATTTCATTTCTGATATTTTTCTGATCGGGTGGGTGGGGCTGACTTATGGACGGTGGAAAACATAAACAAACCGAATGGGGTATTGTTTCATATGATTTTGGGTGCGCCGATTTCATTTTTGGCAATATTTTTCCTATCAGGAGATCGGAGAGCAACCCAAGAAAGAGAAGGGAGGAAGTTTTCGTACACAAAACTAGTCCGACTTGGACTGTTTCTTTTGGCCGATTTTCGTTAAGATCGGCCAATTTTTAAAAATAGCTCCCTTACAAAGTGAACCACTTAAAAAAAAATTTTTTTTTCTCATCTGCCAGTATCTAACATCCAATTAAGATTAGTGACTTTCGTAAAGCTCTAAAGTATTAAGAAATGACAATCTTAGGCCGGAGGTAGCCGGTGCTTTTTCTATTCAAATATTTTATGGAAAAAATCAGAGTCCGGATTCCATTTTAATACATCCGTATTCACTTTTTAGCGATCTGAGATCGATTTTCAATAAAACTAAGATGTGTGCAATCAGAACTTTAATTGGATAAACGGTTCAAAATATGCAAAATCCGCTGTCTAGTAATTAGTATAATAAAAGAGTTTCTTTTGTTTTTGTGTATATGGGCTTAGCCCCAACTGTGGCTTGTAGAAAAGCTACATGCCGCATGTAGAAATGAGAAAAGTAAACGCGGCACGTATAAAATCTACATAAACGTAAGTAGTGGGTGGAAATCCTTGTCAAACGTCTAGGAAAACTATATTTTTATGTATTTTTTTAATATTTGGTTTTCTGTAAGTACTTTTAATACTCTGTACCAGAAGTATACAGATTATATTAAGTTTGCGCAAAAGTACGTAACAGGCAGAAGGAAGCATCTCCGACCCTATAAGGTACATATATTCTTGATCAAAAGCCGAGTCGATCTGTCCGTATGAACAAACAGATCTGAGAGATGGTTAGAGATAGAGGTTTGACTAGTAAGGGACATATGCTTCTTATACTTATACTTGCCACGCCCCCTCCCACCCCCGCAAATTGAAAAAAACGTCATATCTCCCACAGTTTTATAGATAGAGGGTTCGTTTCGTTTGGACATAATTAGTAATGAGGATTATTTTTCGAAATATGAAATAAAGTTGATCTGCGTAGGGACAATAGGAGTCTACATACAAAGTTTGGTGCCTTTCTAGTCTCCGAGATCTAGGTGTTCATACAGACAGACGGACATGGCTATATCGACTCGGCTGTTGATGCTGATCAAGAATATTTATACTTTATGGGGTAGGAGATGCATACATTTGCACGACTTTAGTATACCCTTTTTACTCTACGAGTATATAAAAAGTATAAAAGGGATACCACTTTCGCCAAATTCTCTTTTTGACTGATGATGTAAGAATCACGACAAAATGTCTGCTGGGAATACTGAGGTGCCCACGGCCTATGCCCCAAAAGTTAAATTGCTTTTAAAATACACAAAGATATAGGCCGTGCATTCGAATTCACATACTCAGCACTCGTAAATAAAAGAAGATTCCTTTATCTCCCGTCTTGTGGTTGTTATTTGACGGTTGAGTTTCTGCATATGTATTGTTGTCTCCACTGCCAAATACAATGTATGGCCATTAGCACTTCGACTAAGTCAAGTCTTCCCAATTGGTTAAAGAGTATCCAAAAGCAAAAGGTCATAAGCTGACTTTGCACTCAGGAAGATGGGGAGTAGCACTCAGGCCACAAGCCATAAGCAGGAAATTTGCATTTTTGCCGCATTTAACGGTTTCCATTTGGGTTTCCTCTTCTTATGTATATTTTTTTGTACTCTTGGCGGAGGGGTACAACAGTTCATTGCATTCAAAATTGATTTGTTCATGACGAACTCTTTTTGGGACGCTGGATGGGCGAGAGGGAGTCAGAGCGAGCGTCAGCGGATGAGTTATTGCTGAAGTGGCCCTCGAGGCGAAATGCCTGCGATGAAAGCGACTTAAAACGAGACACCGAAAAAATGTTACTTTGCAATTAAGCGAATTATTTACCATCACTTAACGGTTAATTGCACAGTTTGAACCAAGTTAAGCTCATTAACTCAAAGGAGAGCACAAAATGGCCACCGGGGCAGGCCATTGACATTTGCGAATCGATCAAACATTTTGGGACTGGAAAACTCATTTAACTTTTTTATGACCTGAGCGAAAAGTGTCAACATCAACATCAACATGACACAATAAATACACATTTCTATTTGATATTTGCACAAAGTGACAGTGGAGTGACATTGGATTCGGGCGATTGAATGACAGCCGAAGTGAGGGAATTGGGTGGGAGCCACACTGGGAAAAAACTGAGTCTCGGTGCTTGCATTTTTATATCCCTTACACTTAATGAGCTTAGGCCGTAACCTTCTCTCCCATCAATGTCCCTTGTAATAAACATCATGTCAGGCCAAAGGTCAAACCAAAAGGAAAGTCCTTCCACTTTTGTACTTTGGTTCGCACAGTCTCCCAGACTCGCAGACTCCAGCGAACGGTGGCTTAAATCAACTCATGACAACACTAACGAAGCAGTCAGCGAATAACAAACAAAACAAACGACTGAAAATCGAGCAACGACACCTACCCAGGAGAAGGAGGAGCAGCCGGAGCTGCGGCAGCACCTGGAATTGAGTGCAAAATATGGCGCAGAGCAACGAAATCGCTGCATAAGCGTGAAGCTCGCGGAGAAGAGGAGGAGACTGGGCCTGGGACCGTGTCTTGCATTTTTTGGAATCCATGTTACTTAGCGTCTAAGCTCGGTTGGCGCGTCATGTAGCCAATTAAAAACAAAATACGACAAGCGCTGAGGCAGAGATTCAAAAGGATGCTTTCAGCCAGAGGAGGTGCGGCCTGGTCACGTTTTGCCGACTGGAAATCTAGGCGAGACAATCAAATTAGGAGAAGCTGAGAGCCAGTCACCGCATCTTTAATTGCGAGCCTAATGTAATCATTGGCATTCTGGGCCAATATGCTAAACAGTTGGCCGCTCTAAGGTCATCGATTTTACATGACTTGGACACATCTTGATATGAAAGTGTCAACGTACCGTTAACGAATTGCATGGCTGGCCTTTTTCCCCATTTTGAAGTTTCTTCTCTCGTCTGGAACTGGAAACGGCAGCTGAAACATTGCAACATGACACCAAGACATGACAACAAAATGAGCTTCTGTTGCGCTGCCTCTTGGCTGGAGATCGGCAGCAAAAACCAGGACCCAGACCCACCGCACTGAGTGACAACTGCAACGGCGTTGCTTTCAAATATTTAACACCAACCGAGCAGCGGAGAGTCAAAAGCCCAGTCCGACGCACCAAATGCATGCGAAATCGAAATCGCTGCCAAAACGACAAACGGACAGCTAACACTACAGTGGAGCAACAGTACAGAGGATAATGAAGACTAGAATTAGATTGAGTATTTCTTAGTGATGAAAAAACGGTTCTAAGCCGAACCGAAAATCGCAAAACAAATCGGGTCGGTTCAGAAACTCTCCAAAAATTACACAAGACAACAAAAATATACTTTTTAGAGCGAAGCTCTTTTACGGACGGTCGACTGGGGGGCAAATCCAGAAAACGGTTGTCTTTACAACAGATTTCTTTGGCTTCGCTTTTGACTTTGCAAAGTCAGCAGCTTTGGTCTTTGCAAGACAGCCATAGCAGCAGTAGGGTTGTGATTGGGTGGGTGGTGATGGTAGATTAGCGGGGACCAAAAACAAACTGTGACCAAACTGTGACCAAAACAGTGACCAAAACAGTGACCAAAACAGTGACGAAACAGTGACCAAACAGTGACCAAAACAGTGACCAAAACAGTGACCAAAACAGTGACCAAAACAGTGACCGAAACAGTGACCGAAACAGTGACCAAAACAGTGACCGAACCAGTGACCAAAACAGTGACCGAAACAATGACCAAAACAGTGACCAACACTGTGACCAAAACTGTGAACAAAACAGTGACCGAAACAGTGACCAACACAGTGACTAAAATGCTGACCATTACAGTGAGTTAACTGCGACCAAAACAGTGACTTTATTGAGCCCGAGTTTTTGAAGTCCCGAAGATCTTCCCACACCTTCAAATGCTTCAGAAGAATGCGACAACTTTGCCACCAATACATTACATTATTTTGTTATATCTGCGCTCAAAAATATCTTAGAACTATTTGGGAACACTTATTTTAAAGCTTAGAAATAGTTTGGTACGATGATTACGATGTAGTTCAAAAATCCAAGTTGATTCGTACCTAGCGTGCATTTAAAGCTATTTTAACGAAATTTAGTCAATAATATGTTCTTTTGTAGCTTTCCAACTTGTCTATCCTACACTCAGGGAAAAACGCATAGTAAAATCTATAACAATTACACGGTGTGACAAGAAAAAATCAAAACAAAACTCCTGGGATGGGACATCGTAGGTTGTAGATATAGTTCAGTAGATTTTTGTGGCATACAAGAATATTTTGGTGCACAAACACTCACTTATACGCCCATAACTTTGTCATATATCCAATGATTTTCATTTTCAATCTTCATTTCAAATTTTGGTCTTTAAGCATACCAAATACGTCTTAACAGGATTTTTTTTTTTAATTTTTTGTCTTTGGTAACGTTTTAGAACATCATTTGGCTAGAAACCCCCAAAATTTGTTTTATTATTTAAAAAGAACACATCTTCACGGTTAGAACGTGTGCCTGTTTTCTAAAATCGGTCAATAATTAGCAATGTTATTAAGGGGTTATTGCTGCTTGAAAGTCTGTTTTTGGACCTTTTTTAAAAAATATTTTTGAAAACGGAAATAGTTTTTGAATTCTGTTTTTTATTGTATTAAGAACATATTGAATTAAATAAAAAAATTTTTGTTTTTTTTGTACGAGGGCTGTTCAAAAAGTTATCGGCCTTCAAAGTTGGACGTCGAAAAAAGGTATGCTGCTGGCGGCACGGTTAACTCCACTTCGGATCATCTGAAATGGAAAAAGAAAAACGGTGTTAGATTCACTACAGATGTAATTCGGGCCCCTACCTCAATCATAATTCTGCGATTTTTTTTACAAAATGAAAAATCGGTTTTGGCAATTTTTTTGTAGTTTAGTGTAAAAAAAAATAGTGCAAAAATTTTTAAAAATATGATTGAGGTAGGAGCTATAATGGTGACAATTCTGCGTCGATTGCACATTGTTTCATCAAAATCGGTTCAGAACTACGGGCGCAATCAGTGCCGTCAGCTCGAAAAATGTGGTTTTGAGATAAATACATTTAAAGCTTGCAGTTGCTAGGCAAATTGAGTTACCTTGGGTCCTTAAAAGGGCTATATCTTCTAAAGTATTTCGAATTTCAGAAAACCATTTTAGGACAAAATTTTTAAATATCCAAGCTACAAAAATATGCAAAAAAAATCGAAAAAAAATTGTTGCCAAGCAAAAAGTTTTTCGGATAACGAAATTTCCGCAATATGGTGATGAGTCGCGCCATTATAGTACTGTCGACCGTTAAATTTGTTGAGTTTTTAGAGTAAATTACTGAATAATTTTTTTTTAGAATAACTATTGTATAGCCATGTCCGTCAGTCTGTCCGCCTGTCTGTCTGTCCGTCCGTCTGTCAGTCCGTCTGTTCATATGAATAAATAGATCTCAGAAATGGTAAGAGATAGAGGTTTGACATGTATGGAACATAAACTTCATATGCTTACAGGCAGATCAAATGTATATTCAATTATTGCCACGCCCCCTACCACCCCCGAAAATTAGAAAAAACGTCATATCTCCGGCAGTTTTATAGAGAGAAGGCTCGTACCTTCTGGACATATTTAGTAGTCGGGATTCTTTATCGATTCACCAAAGGATTGGTATATATCGGATGAACGATAGTCAAGATATAAGCAAAAGAAACTTTTATGCTGCAGCGCAGTAGCAGCGCTGCTTTCAGCTGCTATTGCGGCTTCTAAATTTACAATGAGCATACACTTTTGTGGGTCCAGAGTGTATTATAGTCGTGCATGGCCAACTTTCCAACTTGTTTTAATTAGGCTTTTTATGGTTTTTTTCCTAGAAAGTTAAATAACTCAACCAAATATTACTCGATTTTCATAAACTATGTTGCAGAAGACGCAAAATTAAATGTTTTTTGAAACTGCATACCAAAATTAAATAGTTTTATATAAATTTGACCTATTCATTTTCATTAAAAGTACGGTGATGTCACAAAAAAATGACAAAATCGGTTTGTCTTTCATGTAGCTCCCCCTAATTTTTATCCGAGATTGCAATGTAATATACCGTTATAAAGGTGTTACAAAGACGTATTGCAAACTGTTATAGGATGCATAGTTTAACACATATGATTTTTTAACTATATCAACCTCGCAAAGACGGTTTTTTAACCGTTATTCAAAATTTTGATGTGCACGAAAAATTTGTGGTATTCTACTATGTCGCATTCCAGAAGTTTTTATACCCTTGCAGAGGGTATAATAAAATTGTGCGGATGTTTGTAACGCATTGAAGGTAACATCTCCGACCACATAATGTGTACATATTCTTGATCAGCATGACGAGCTGAGTTCATTTAGCCTTGTCCGTCCGTCGGTCCGTCCGTCTGTCCCTCTGTCTGTTTCTATGCTATCTCCTCCGTCAGTTTTAAAGCTATCCTCACCAAACTTTGCACGAAGTCTTCTAGTACATATACGCTGCACATTTGTCGGAACCGGCCGGATCGGATGACTATAGCATATAGCTGCCATAGGAACGATCGGTTGAAAAACAAGTTTTAAAGAGAAAAACTTTTTTGCCTCCAAAGTACGTACTTCTTAGTTTACTATCCCTTCCCATGATTTCACTAAGTTTGGTCGAAATCGGATGACTATAGCATATAGCTGTCATAGGAACGATCGGTCGAAAAACTAGTTCTTGTGAGAAAAACTTTTTTGTTTTTAATGAAAGCGTCCTTTTTATTGGCAAATTCTTATTTTATAGACTTTAACATATTTCTACAAAGTTTTATCAAAATCGGATGACTATGGCATACAGCTGCAGTATGAATGATCGGTCAAAATAGAAGTTCTAGTGAGAAAAACTTTTTTGTTTTAAATGGGATCGCCTCCAAATTTCGTAACTAACAGTGTATTATGCTTTTCCATAATTTCACCAAGTTTGGTCGAAATCAGAAATCTATAAACCTAGAAAAGAGCAGGTTCAAGGAAGCTGAGGGTCAAACTTCGCGGCGGTTACTTCCCTATTTTTAAATCAAGAACGAAATGATCAGTGTACTTCACCAGGAATCAGTCCGTGTTTGAAACCTGATAAAGGAGTACAAGTTGTTGAATACTGAAGAGCTGATCCGTATTTGAAATAAGTCTTTCTGATTGATATGAAAATTCAAGGATTGTTCCTAGCCCGACGTACTTGTTTTCAGTACATGAAATTTTAATGTGAATGTCAGGATTGAAAAATTGACTGAAATGCTAGATTGTTCTTGGTAAGCGATTTGTAGAACATATGGGATTAGCTTAAGCTAAATTCACTCAGGCAATTAATTTGCACAAATTCCGATGAAAATAGGGCTGAATAGCCATGATGGCAGAATTTGTTGGATTTAAAACTAATGATATGGTTCCATTCGCAAATAATTTGCTCAAATATGGCCGAAAAGTTCACTAATCGGACCTATTTAGCCAAATTTGTATTGAAATTTGTTCAAATTATTTTTTTGAAATTGTTTCCTCTCGAACAGCTTTAGCCCGAACCCTTACCACACGCTTAGGTCCTAGTCTGAAACTAGTTCCTTTAATGCTTAAATGGATTCGTTGTTCCTTGAAAAATGTAATTGTTAGATCATAAGATCAAAAAACAAATTTATGAAACATCATGGTTTTGAATCGGTTTCAGGTTCCGAAGATCATTAAAGAATGGTTCAATTCGATCATACCAATTCCGAACCGATAACATATACTACATAATTCTAGTTTTACTAAAAGAACTCTTTTTGTTTGAATGTCTAGAGTTTGTGAGCGCTCACTGTACCCCCACCAGTATTCAAGCTCTATATTGATTTGGCCAACTCCAGCCAGTTTGGCATTCATTTATTCGCATACGTTTGTTGCCAATTTACAAAACTCAATTTGAGTTTCATTTTTTTGCACCTTTTTGCGTTTTGTCAGCGTTTCAAACGGAGCCGCCTTAATTGATTTTGAAGCTTTTAACGAGTCGCAAAGTAAACACAAGTAGATTTTGTGACCAAGTCTGAAATGTTCGACCCGTGAAGTGTTAATTGATCGCTGATCGCAAAATTGAAAATTGAAATTTCAATTTAAGATATCTAGTCGAAAGATCTATCTAATGAAGGGGAAGGAAAATTCCTTTTTCGCATACATATTATCATTTTTCAAAACAAAATTCTCGCTAGTTATAGAGATTATGGTAAGGGACATGATGAATTATAGCATGACAAATCAAGACAATTAAAAGTCGGCATTTATACCACTAAGAAATCTTAATTAGTTTTCTTATTAGGGGAATGAGGGTTTTATAAATTTTCTTTAAAAGGGTTTCTCGGTTCTCGATGATCTCGATTTGACTGAAATTTCGTCAGATCATAAACAGTAGCTAAAATTTACTTCCCAGCTTTTTCAATAGAAATGGTTTAAAAATTTTTTAGCTGAGTAGCTTTCCGGCCTGGACATTTTTATTGTGGGCAATAGGGTTGTGGATGTGTTTCAAAATATCGAAATCGATGATATCAGTTGTAAAATCTAAATTTTCAACATTGGACCAACAAAATATCGATAAATCGTTATTTCTTGAAGCCTTTAAAAACTCGAGAAGCTCTAAGAAAACTTATATTCAATAACACTTGGAATTACCATAATAAGGCCCGTTGTATTGATTTTCCAAAACATGTAAAAAATCCATCCCATCCATCCCATCATTATCTTTTAGCTTAATAAAATATAATAGTACTGATAAGTATAATAGTACGTTCACATGATTCAATTCAATGAAATCAGATGAAATTTCTTCGAAACTTATCAAGTGAGAGAAACAAAATATATTGCGGCCATAGAAAAATGTATTTTTAGATCTATTTTAAAAAATATCAATTATCGACAAAATATTGAAGTATCGTATCGATATATAGATGACAGAGATTAATACCGAAACGATTTTCAGTATCGCTCACAGTGTATATATCGCCCGATAGCTTTATTGGAGTTAAGGGTTATGATGGGTTATAGGTTACTAATTTGTATCCTTTACAGCTTAAAAAAGCTTTCGGTCAATATAAATGCCCGAAATTCGTTTCGGTATTAACTCCTGCAACGAGCGATGTGCAATTTTGCGATCAGTGGCGTAGATTTCGTATTTCGCAATGGGGGGATAATTCAAGCAAGAACATATTGTTAACTGGAGTTATTGGCTGTGAGGTTAATACGACGAACAGATTCTATTGGTGTGAGAATAGTATCTTCGCATTAAATATTTCATTCACCTTTTGAGCTCGATGAGAACAGCAGGTAGCCCATTAACAAGAAATTCTTAATAGAATTAAATAGAGCACCAAACATCATTCCTCAAGCTATGTACTCAGACAAACTAAATCTATACCTTACTAAAAAGATAACTTTTTCAACGGTCATACCGCACTGAGTTTGTTTATATTGGATGTTTTGTTTACAATTATAATAATTTAATTAATAATAGTGAAAATGCAAGAGTGTTTGGATGATGCAGAGAACAGAAGTCATAGGCAATGCCTTGGTTGTGTTTTATTTTGTTTATTGCTGCAGGCTGCAGCGATTATTGAATTCATTTAGCAAGGGTAACTTGCTAAATAATTGCAAACCATTTTTTTTTTTTGCTTCTACCTAGCTATACCTTTTCAGCTTTTAGCCAGTCAAGGTAGCGCCTCCACTCGTTTTTAGCTGGGTATGAGCTAGGGCATTTAGCTTGTCTGAGAACGTCTCAAGCTAAGAGGCCAGCTAAAAGTTTTAGCAAGCTACCCTTTTATACTCTGTACCAGAGGTACACAGAGTATATTAAGTTTGTGCAAAAGTATGTACCAGGCAGAAGCATCTCCGACCCTATAAAGTGTATATATTCTTGATCAGCATCAGCAGCCGAGTCGATCTAGACATGTCCGTTTGTCTGTCTGTCTGTCTGTCCGTATGAACAAACAGATCTCAAAGATGGTATATGATAGAGGTTTCACATGTATGGGACATATGCTTCTTATACTTGCAGGCAGATCAAGTATATTTTCAAGCTTTGCCCCGCCCCCTCCCGCCCCCGCAAATTGGAAAAAATGTCATATCTCCCACAGTTTTATACAAGGTGGGCCAAAAGAAGTCACCGGGCCAAAAGAAGTCACCCTATTGGAAGATGCTCTTATTTTTACAAAAAGCCGTCAAAATATAAAGAGGTAAATATTATATATATTCTGACTTTGGCGGCTATTTGTAAAAATAAGAGCATCTTTCAATAGGGTGACTTCTTTGACTTCTTTTGGCCCACCTTGTAGATAATAGGTATCGATTCGCCAAAGGAATGGTAAAAATCTGATGAACGGTTGTCGAGTTATAAGGAAAACAAACAATTATGGTGGGCAGCACCGGTCGCAACGGTGTTGGGCAGCACTTCACAGGTACAGTGTATGTTATAGTCGGGCTTGGCCGACTTTCTTTCAGCTAAATCAAATTAGCTTGTCTGAGTACATTGCTTTAACGTGAACGACCAACCATTTTTTCGAATTCGACACCTGGAAGTACTATAAGCTTCAGTGCTTTCCGCCTTAGTTTCGCATGATTTTTCCTTTTGCCAATAATTCAATTGTTTTCTGTCACAATTTCCACATATCCAGCCATTTTAAATGATGTAAATGGATGTATTTTTGATGAAGCTTCATAGTTTTTCGAAAATGCATCTTCATTTGTCCGAATTTCTGGCACTGCCAAATTCTTGAGATATTTAAAAAAAAATTATTTTTAATTCAATTGAAGACTTAAATGCAAGTCAAATCACAACAACAAATTCTAAATTGTTCATAGAATTACGGAAAATTTACTTAATGTACATTTGGCAACTGAACGAGTGCGTAATTTTACAATTGCTTTTCATTTCACCGGCCAACAAGCATTAATTTTTAAAACGAAAAAGTTTCCGTTTTTCTTGTTTTATCGAGGGTCTTCCTCTAGTTTAGCTTTAACTCTGGCTACGTTTATCTAGTCGCTCTAAGATTTTGGTCGACCTTCTCGTCGCTCGTCCTCTACAGAAAAATGTCCCGTTTGGAATCTTTTGAACCACTTTGAAATAGTTTTTAAAGATGGTCCAATCGTCCCATATGCAATTTGGCATTCATCGATTATTTATACTGGCTTTAATTTACGCCGAAAACCGTACTGTTTGCGTTGGTGGGGAAATTTTATCTGAGTTACCCTCAGCAATTTGGCGTTTTCTCCTCTCAGTTTTAACCGATCTTTCTAAAATTTTAAACCAAGTTCAGTAAAACAATTACTAAGGATCTTCTATTTTTGGACTTAAAAAAAAAACAACTAAAAAATCACCAACTTACCGAACTATTGTTAGTCCCCACGTAGTTAATCCAGTCCAACTGAAATTTCTCTCCGATTCTGTGGATGTTGCAAGGATACACAGTTACTTTTAAGCGACATCTTTCTGACTACCATCATTATGCAGAAAATATAGAGAAACGCCCCTTATCATTAGACTTTATACATATTCATATTACATTTATTTAATTACTTTCCAATCGTTAAGCGAATATATATACTCAGTAGAATGTTTCAATGAAAAAACTATCAATAGTGTAAAAAGATTATATTGATAGTGACGATTGTGACAAAAATTCGATATATCGATAGTGCCAACGATAGTTGGTTAACTCTAGTGTGTGCCTTCAGTGCAAGATGTCGATGGTTGAACCCCGTCTCTTTAATAACTTACACACCCGGTCACCTTCATTAGCTGTTGGCACCAGCATTGAAGTAAACAGCCATGATGAGCTTCTTTAACTTTGTCGTTCGTACTCGGCCTTAAACTGTAAGTCCCTTTCTATTCTGAGCAAATTAAAAGCACACATCTCTGCTTACTTAGAAACTAATTTGCTTTGAATGACTGTAAGACCTAGAAATGTGAACTAACCGCGTTCAACTCACGTTTATGCCAATTTCTTTTAAACCTGAAGCTCTGGCAGAAAACGGACAATATTTATCTTCTCAACTACCTGAAAAGTATAAAGTTGCCATCAAACCAGGGAATCAAACCGTATCGTATTTCGGTTCCGGTTTTGGAACGTACCGAGACTTATGTTTCCGTAAAAGGTTCTGTTTTGGCTTCAATTTATTTCGGTATTCGGTTTCGTACTGGTAGTTGGACTTTAGTCAAGGTATGCTGGATCTTACTGGTATGTTCCGGTAAAAATAAATGAAGTAGCGTTCATTGTTTTTGCTTCGTTCCGATTTCTTAGCGGAGCTTAGTAAAGAAAATAAACTTTCCATGGGACTCAAAACCGAAACTGTATCGGTACGCTGTTCAGTCTCTTTTCATTCTATTCGGTTCCAAAAATATCAGTTCTCGGATATCGGTTTCGGTCCCAGTTCTGATTCTGAGTATTATTCGGCTCTGTTTGGTATATGGTTCAGGTTTGATTCCTTGCCGCAAGCACTTTAAAAGTGCCTTCAAATTGCAGTTACCAATTGGAGCAGTGATAAAAGCACTTCCTATTCCTTACCAACGGGTTTGCGCATTACTAACCCAACTGTCTACTTCCGCTTTGTATCTTTAAAGAAAAACATAGTTGAGTTTTATGTGTCATAATCATGCATTTCAATTGCATTTATTTATTTCGCCATTTTGTTTTTGAATTGGTTTAGCTTTCAATTAGTTGTTCGTAATTTTCGAATTCGTTCATCACCTTTGATTACCAAGTTTAAGTATAAGTAATACACATATATACACCATAGAAATTGTTGCTGGATGGGGGATGGGGGTGGCGGGCGGCTGGGAGGGGCGATATTCATAATTACACATAATTAAATGATTAAATTTGATGTTTTTCGGTAATCGTTAGCTTATGGAAACAGTTAAAATCGCTTATGCCATTTGTTATTGTTTATAAACATTAATTTATTTTATACGAAAATGTCTATTATGCATTATATATATATATATGTTGTATATATATAGGTTGTGCTTCAGTTTTTTTTGTTATATTACAGTGTACCAAGTTGTCGATTAGATCAATATATTTTTAATGTATAATTTTCGTTTTTCTGTCTTAATTACCACAACAAGCGTTTCCAGTTGACTTATTTGATTTACTAACAATATATAGACTCGAAATTCCGGGGATTTTGCCAAGAGAGAGAGAATGATGGAGAGACTAGGTAATTATTTAAGCTATTAATACTCGATTGGTAATTTAACATATCAGTTAGAGTTATTGTGGTAAAAGGAAGGTCGGGGGATAGGGAGGCTCTCTATATGGTATGTAAGTCCGAGTGAGCTAGAGTAATCGGCTTCGCTGTAAACAATTTCACATCTATGTTTAATATATGTCTATATATATATATGTATCTATTTATTGGGGTACACTTCTTGTCCAATGGAGTAGAAGAAATTGCTAAAAACTGTTAAGTACATATAAAAAATATGATTATTATGACAATATCATTAGACTTACATGCGTATTTACAGACCAAAAACAAAAAGTGTGGACTGAAAAACATAAAAGAAAATGATGAAAATTCAGTTTTTTCTTTTACCCGTAATTGCAGTTTGCAAAACCAAAAAAAATACCAAATGAATAGTGTTTTGATATTGTTATTTTACAAAGTTTTTCAAGGTACAAACATGCATATTTGCTATACAACTATATAGACAGAAGTACATATACATATCGTGTGTGTGTGTGTAAGGTAATTTCTATAGCGAAAGTTGTCACTGTATGGAATGGTGCCCTAAACGAATTATACAATACTTCGAAATGAGACTATTCACAGTACTTGCTGGCAGACTGGTTATAAACCTTCTTAGTTCTTTTATTGTAGTTATGAATTATCTGATATAGCAGGATTTTGAAATTAGTTTGAAATTGTTACCGAAGTTTTTAAACTTTTCTTAAGTTATAATAAAAGTGGAGGAATATTTTCTATCTAATCTTAAGACAAGCCGAAGGGGACAATCCTTTTGCCTTTCTTTGCTTATATGATCATACATAAAGTTCACAAGTTTTAACAATTTTAACTTTCACTTTTGCAAAATTTGATTTAGATAAATAATTTTAGATTGATCTGTTGTTTTGACCCGAATATTTATTATAAATTGTTAAGTCTTCAACCAAGTATTCATGATTCTTTTGAAATTCTACTCGCTTGTTGTAGAAGGTGGAAGAATATTTAAAATTGGTCTCTAAAGTTGCTGGAGTAATCAAACATATAAATCTCTAAGCCCCACTGACAACCCAAAGTCGCCGAGAGATCAAAGATTCGACATAGACTTTCGTTCAGTTATAAAAAGAATTTTAAAAAATCACGAAATGCCCATAAAAGTTAGTATAGAAGAAACTTTCTAAAAGTTTATGCAATGAACTTTGTTTAATGAACTTAAAACTTGAGGGTTACTGCTTGAACCGAAATTCGTAACGGGTCGTGAGGGACAGGAACAAGTTAAGCATCCACTGTGACGAGAACTCTGATATTTTCGCACTCCTCGAAAACTTGGTTGCGTCCAGTAGTTTTTTTTTCAAATATAAATTTAATATACAAAATGTTTTAAGTTTTTGTTTGTAAGACTGAATCTAAACTTAACTTTTAAGACGAAAGAAGAAAGAAAAACAGATTTGATATTGTTGAAACTAAATCGACCGTTTCTGGAATTTATGAAATCCCCAGTCCAGACTGGTAGCCCCGCATTTTTATATGATATTATGTCCAAAAATTTTTTCGATTTTTTTTTTTGCATTTTTGTATAGTCTGGATATTTGAATATCTGGATTGAGAATATCGTCCTAAAAGGTTTTTTTGAAATTCGAAATACTTTAGAAGATATAGCTCTTTTAACGACCCAAGGTGACCCAATTTGTCAAGCAAATGCAAACTTTAAACCAGGGACTAATACCGAAACGATTTTCGGTTCCTGTACAGGTACCGGTACGACCCGTTTTGAATGTTTCGGTAAAAGGTAAAACGGGTATTCAACAGATAAGTCCGATTTCCGATTACTGATTTATGACTACCGATTTTACCTGCTGAATACAGTGATTGCCGATTATGATTGATAAATTTGACAATCATGATTGATGAGATGGAATCATTCTAAAGATATAATTGGTGAGACCATTAATCGATCGTACGGCCAAATGTTTACCCCATAACTGGAAATGAACTGACAAACTTGGAGAGTTAAAAGCCCTCAAAAATGTTACCTCAATTTTTCATAGTTGTAATGTATTTTTAAACTTATCAATCAGTGTTATTCAGCAGAGAATCATCGGCAATCGCAAATCGTAAATCGGATTTACCAGAAGAATGCGCCCAATATTCAACATAAAACTTTTAGTCGTTTGACATTTAAAGTAAAACTAAAATCGATTTTCACATTTTGTATTTTTTTTACAGAAGGAACAACTTTTGAAACCTCTGACCACCAATTTAGAATGTTTTAATGGCTTTGAATATGTTTATGTGCAAGAAAAATGTAAATGGAATCCAGCAGCTTATTTGTTGACAAAAATGTGTTTTTATCACCAAATTTCTTTTCTTGCAACTTCTTTGGCGCTTTTAGATAAGCTTGTATTAAAACACTCATCATCAAGCAGTGATTGATCAGCAACAGACGAAATTTGACCATATACAAATATATGTTAAAAGCAATACAAGATTTTTTTTGCTCAGAACTTAAGATTCGTTATTTGGGGTTCAAAAATATACCACATCGACAAGTATTGTTCTCAAAAGGGGACTTCTCACGCTTCTCCATTTCCTGAACAAGCGATTTCGCTAGAGAGGACGTAGTTTTGGATTTGCAGTGCATCCAAATGGAATAAAAATCAAAACTAGATTTTCGGCTTGAAATTTAGCTGTTGTCACCCCAGCTGGTTCTAATATGCGTACTATTTCACTAACTGAGACCCACACTTTTTAATGTAGAAGAATGTCGATATCTGCGTCAGCAAAGTTTAAGAAATGTTGAAGATGTCTTCTGTCAAACGTTTTACGCATTCTTAGAAAAGTAGCAAGAAAATTTGACAAAGTGTCAAGGATTCCTCGTCGCGTAACAAACATCAGACCAAAATTACGATGGGCTCTGCAAAGTTAAAAAAACCCGAAACAGTACCGGTACCAACGTTTCGGTTTTGTTTCCGGTTCTATCGGTTCCAATAATAACGGTAAACGGTATTCGGTATTCAAGAAAAAATTTGTATCGGTTCCGGTTTTGGTTCCGGTACGCGATTTGAAACGGTTTATTTCGGTTAACGGTTCCGGTTCCGGTACCGGTATTAATCCCTGCTTTAAACGCATTTTATCTCGAAACCACGTTTTTCGAACTGGCGGCCATGATATCTCCAGTTACACTAAACCGATTCGAATGAAACTAAATGCAATCGACGCAGAATTGTCACCATTTTAGTCTGAACCTCAATAGTAGTTTTAAAAATTTTCTTAATATTTTATTTTTACACTAAACTACCAAAAAAAGGACCCAAAATCGATTTTTTTCAATGACCACCGTTTTGTCCAAAAAATCACAAAATTTTTTTCGAGACTCAGACCAGAATGAGATCTATGCTGATTATAACCCTGCCTATACTTTTCATTTCAAGCAAGCTGGAGACAAGAAATAGTGGCCGCCAGCACAATGTATTATTCTTGGACCCCCCACTTTGACGGCCGAACTTTTTGAACAGCCCTCTTATCGAAGCCGAACAGTTTTTTTCGTTCACTTTGATCAATTTCTAACAAAATAAAAAAAAAACAGAATAGGAAAAACTTTGCGTTTTATAAAAGGTTTTTTTTTTAAAGAGGTTCAAAATCAGCCTCGATTTTGAGAATCCCCCCTTAACTGAAATGTTGATTCGAATAGAGCAATAAACGGTAACAAAACTCAACCTTATTCTTTAATATGAAGGAAAATAGTCAAAGTGAATGTTAGCAGGCTCAAGGTCGAGGTTTGATTAAAGTTCAGTAATCAACCAGAAAAATTTAAACAGAGAATACATATAAACATGAACAGTAGCTGTGGCTGTGTAGACGGCCGTTTCGACCGCCATGGCAAAGCCTTCGTCAGTACACTTTCAGTAGTGTTCAACCAACAAGCCATTTGCACAAGCCTATTTTTATTACCCAGCCGGCGAATAACGAGTTGAGAATTGCACGAATAGCACGAACTTTCAACTAGCTTTAAGCTCCGCTGTTTAGGGTAGCTCAAGGTATATGCAGTGGCATTGAAGGTGATTCAATGTATCTCTGTTGTTTGTGGCCACTATTTTTAATTACTGAAAAATTTGTCCAGAGTGTGTTTAAAGTGTGCCACGATTTTCTTGTGTGCATTTATTTAAAGGGGTATGCTTTCCTTTTGTATAAATACCAAGGTATTTTTTGTTTGTTTTTAATAGGGAACCGTTAAGTTTTTATAACAAACATCACGGCGAGCCAATTCTGTAACTGAATATGGGTTTAGCGACCTGTTTTGATATTAGTCAAATTGAATGTTAGCCACAGCTACTGTTCATGTTCATGTTCATATGTATTTTTTGTTGAATTTTCTGGTTGATTATTGAACTGTAATCAAACCTCGACCTTGAGCCTGCTAACATTCACTTTGACTAAAATCAAAACAGGTAGTTAAACTTATATTCATGAGAAAAAAATATATAGAATGGCCAATTGAATCTTCCCTAAGATTTCAAAAGTAAAATATTTTTTAAAGGTTCAAGCTTTTATGTATTTGTATATAAAACCTCGCTGAAATTTTATAAGTTTGTGAGTTTTTAAAACTTTAGACCCTCCTATTGATTACTTTAAAGCATATCTTTGTCAAATCTATTCTCAGTGGAGCTTACGTTTTTTTTTGCTGAATCAATGCATAAGTAGCTTAGAGTTCAGAACAAACGCAACTTATTTACGACCTCAAGCCAGCTAAACTCGCTACTAACTTAAACATAAATCTCAAAACTTTCTTACTTGGAATATGTCAAAGAATATAGTCAAAAGCAAACTTTATCTCTAACGAATTGTAAAAGCCCTTGCAATTCGTACAATTTAGATAAACTTAAAATTTTACTATCTCTTACTATGTTTATACACACCAAATTTATTATGAGTAATGCCCTTCGAAGTATGCTAACTGTATTTGTTTTTTTTTAATATCTACGATCAAAGAAATGAATAGTCAGTTATGGCACCGTCATACATTATCCCCGTTGTATGTTCACATACATTGTAGTTATAGGTATATGACATTATTTTAAGTTATGCGAATAATAAGATGAATAATTTTTTCAATTGTATCTTTTCAGAAGCATAGCATTCTTTAATGAGCATTAAGCACAATCAATTTTGTGTGTTTAAACGTAGTATCTGTTCCAAAATATGATATGCATTTTCGAAGTTCACCTAGATTTTGGATGGTAAAGGCTAAAATCACTTTGTTTTTGGTTTTCCATTATAACAAAGCCTTTATCTAAACAACTGCATACTTGACTTTGGTATTCTTGTGGTCAATTTTCACTGACGAGGCATATTGATTAACTTTAAAACCATTAGAAACTGATTTGAAAAAGAGCCTTGTAACACAAAATCAAGTTCGTTTGTTTGCTCGAAACATACAATAAAATATAGTTTAAAAAAATAGGAGAAGTTAACTTCGGATCAGCCGAAGTTTGGTATACCCTTGCAGCCTCCATTGATAACAAAAATGTTTTTCTAACTAAGACTTCTTTTCGGAACTTACTTTTCTATGGGAGCTATACTATATAGATGTCCGATTTCGACCAAACTTGGTGAAATCATGGAAAAGCATAATACACTGTTAATAACAAAATTTGGTGGCGATCCCATTGAAAACAAAAAAGTTTTTCTCACTAGAACTTCTTTTTCGACCGATCATTCGTACTGCAGCTATGTGCTAAAGTTATCCGATTTTGCCAAAACGTTGTAGAATTGTGTAAAAATATATGCCAATAATACCAAAAACTGACCAAAAACGATGAAATCATGGGAAGGCATAGCAAACTAAAAAATAGGAAGTTTGAAGGCGTTTCCATTAAAAACAAAAAATTTTTTCTCACTAAAACTAGTTTTTTGATCGATCGTTTCTATGACAACTATATGCTATAGTCATTCGATCCGGCCGCTTTCGACAAATGTGCAGCGTATATGTACCAAAAGACTTCGAGCAAAGTTTGGTGAAGATAGCTTTTAAACTGACGCAGGAGATAGCATAGAAACAGACAGACGGACGGACGGACAGACGGACATTGCTAAATCAACTCAGCTAGTCGTTCTGATCAAGAATATATATACTTTATGTGGTCGGAGATGATTCCTTCAATGCATTACAAACATCCGTACAATTTTTTAATACCCTCTGCAGGGGTATAAAAACTAAAAAACACGCTTTAATAGCAAATCGAACCAAAAATGTTTGCAGCATACTTGTAGGCTGAAGTTTGGGCTCAATTTTTGCAGCATACTTTTTAACACGCTAAATATTTACATACATACACGTGAAGCTAATATAAGCATGTTAAAAAGTAAATCTTCTTTTTAAGGGGGAAACCAGTTTAGATGATAGAAAAAATCGTTTTTTTTTATTGCATAAACTGATAGTACAACTATTCAAGAATATGTTGCTTAAGTTTCAAAACGAAATTCCAATTAGTTTAGATGATATGAGCACTAAGGGAAACACCGGTCGCTTCAGTACCGGTCGTAGAGCGCGGTTTCAAATGCGTTTTTCTCGAAACGACTTTTCTTCAACTTGTGGGAATCCTAGCTCGAAAAGTTATTGACGAATCGATCTAAAAATTTGTGTGAATATTCTTTATTCAAGTCCGAAAATTATGAACCAAACTCTGGAATGATATTAGGAATGATTTTTCAAACACCTCCAAAACATTCAATTTCAACTCTTTTGGCCAGAGTTTGGTTTATATTCTTAGAAAATATCTTACTAACGAAAGAAAAAAAAATTGAGGTTTTCAGATCAAAACTGCGACCTCCAGGTGTCCGCCAGTCAATTTTGATGGCGATCGTCAATGGACACCAGCCTCTAACTCCACCGCTTCCGGCGGAAATGGCATCCAAAAATTGAAAAGTGTAGTTCAAAATAGGATTAAACTACCCTCCAAGTTTAAACGAATTCTAATTATGATTAATAACACAAGGCAACAAAATTCGCAAAAAACAATTTGGAATTTTGTAGCTGGTTCATTACAAATGACCAGCCTATTTTACTGTTTTTAGAAAACGAAAACATATTAGAGTCTCTACCACCCAATGCATACTTTGGGGCACTAGCAATAAATTGGACATTTTTGGATTCTTACACAAGTGCTAAAAGAGGTATATCTCCATTGAGAAAAATCGCAGAATGGCTTGGGATAGTTCATTTCAAAGCTAAGGAGTGGTACTTTCCGATGGCCCAAACAATAGAATGGATTTCCCGAAAAACGCTCCTAAAAAGGGTCCAAATAGGCACTTTGAGCAACTTTAAGCTCAAATTACTTAAAATCTTGACGTGATGGACAATTTCTGAAAACGCAGTCTTGCTTAGCACACGAAAATCATCTAGAATCACTAACAACCCTTCAATATACTGGACCTTGTTGCCTAGTAAAATTATTATTACATATATAATTAAGAATAATTATTCTTTCTCAGTTAAAAAAAAATCACAAAAAAAAAACACTCGAATTTTGGCCTCCTAAACTGGTTTCCCCCCCTTTATTTATTTACGGTTTATTGCCCTCCATAGAGAAAGAAGCACTCTATGCATGCAAATTTTCATTCGCACTATTCCGATACAGATGGATTTTTAATTTATTTTTGAAAGTTGCCTTTTTAGGCACTTTTAACAACTTTGACCATTGATTTCTTAAAAAACCTGACGAGCTAGAGAAATTTCGAAAATTGACTTGTGCTCAGCTTGAAAACCTCCTTCGAGCGGTGCCGATTCATTCTCCGACCCGCATGTGCCTGTGTAATTTGCCAGTGGGATCTTAGCTTAGGTCTCCTTTTCTGGGCTTTAAATACATTTTTTTAGTCTTTTTCTGTTTGAAATTTAATCAAAGAAGTAATAATGTTCTCAGCCTTTCGAATATCGTATAATTGCGTTAAGCACCTTGAAAAAAGGAAAAATACATATAGTTTTTTTTTGTTTTTACTAGAAATCGCCATAATTGTGTTGTTTTTTTTATTGAATTTTGTTTGTTTGCGTTTGTTGCTGTTGTTGTTGTTTAAGTTGCAATTTGTTTTTCATTTATTATCGCTTTTGCTTTCGCTTACATGTCTAGAGGTTTACATACTAAAGAAAAGTACAACTACATAGATTTTACGTTTATTTTTGTTTTATGTTTTTATGCTTTTTTTTAATGTTTTGGATTTAAAATATTTACTCAGTATTATTATCATTAAATCTATTATTATTATTATGGTGTTGCGCGGGGCAATGTTTACTGTTGTTGTTGCTGTTGCTTGTGGTTGTTGTAATTACAATTAAAAGTATTACCTTGTATAAAAATAATAATAATAGCATACAATAATAGTGTGGTTGTGTTTTCCTTACGCTCTCTCGCTACTAACTGGCTCTCTCTCTCCCTGTCTCTCAGTTGAAGTGCCTCGACGCATCCACTTGCATAGTTAAAATAACTAAATTGTAGTTTAAATTACAGGATAAGTTAATTTAATTTACGTACATTGAAAAATGTGTTTCTTTTTTGTTTCTTAAATTTTTGCAGGCTGGCTCGGCTGACCCGCTTGGTGGCGGCGGGTCGTTTGACCAGCTCTGCTAAAGCGCGTGGTTCTGAAACGGCTTGAGCCTGAAGTAGAACAATCATATCATGCCCAATTTGTTTGGGAGTATGGGGGATCGATCGTACGATCGAGGGTTACATTATGCGTATTACTAAACATATTTTGTAGTTATTTTAGTGTTATTATCGTTATTATTATTAATCGAATATGTACAGTTTGCTATTTAACACATGAGTTTTAGTTTGGGGTTCTTCCAGCCGGAGGCAGGCAAAGATTCAATCGATGGTTTGTGGTTTGTGTGGGGCGGTCTTGAAAAATAAGACCTAAATCATTAAAAATTAAGCGAATGAGAGAATCGCGGCGAAATCTCTCCAGAAAGTCTTGAATCTTGGCGCGTTCCGGCTGGGGCTGGCTATGGTACAAATTTTGAATTTCTGCATGGAGTCTCCCTTCATTTTTTTGTGGATTTTTTTATAATTTTTTTCTCATATTCACACCGAATATTTTTGTTGAGTTTATTTATGAAATTCTATATATATTCTATATAATTGGGGTTGTTGTCTAGGCCGAGGTCTGCTTGCCCAGCTTGACCAGGCAGAGGGCACAACAGCATTGCGGAGGCGGCTGCAGTAGTTGGCCCAGGGCAAGCATGAGGCCAAGGGATGTGCCACTGGGCAGATTAAGAGAGCAAACACGATGTTAGCTAGGCTCCGCGTCTCATCTGTTGATGGTCGAAGTAACGCCAGCTGCCCCAGCATTGGTGGCATTTGCTCCTCCTCCTCCGTTGTTATTGTTGTTATTCTGGCTGGTGGGCAGCACCACTCCTCCATTGTTAGCACTAGCTATAACCTGCTCAACGGTCAGTGTCTTGCCCACTTCCTTGTTATTGATCAGAGCTCCATCGTTGGCACTGATATTGTTGGCATTGGCGGACACCAGTTGTCTAATGGTGGTAGTTGTGCCGCCTCCTCCACTCGCATTGCCTGCACTACCGCCCGTGCTGTTGACCGTGGTGCCCAGGGGCAGTGTTCTGGTGAAGATTGCCGAATTATTGAGACGTCCTCGCAACACTTGCTGCAAGCCACCCGGACCCAGCTGCATTTGCATCTGCCCAGAGTTGTTCTTCTGCAGCGGTTTCACATTCAACAGGCTGGTATAGAGCACTCGTTTGTCTCCACCCGCCTGCTGCTGAGCATTGGACGTGGCCACCGTCTTGAGCTTCTGATGCTGACCCAACGCCGTTGTCTGCTGCTGCTGTTGCGGCTTGTTCAAGACCACCGTGGTCGCGCCAACCTGCTGTGGCCCCTCACCTACACCCGTTGTGCTCACAAAGTTCAACTTGAGATTGGAGTTGGCCAGCTCCTTGTAGTGCAGCTTCTGTGCTCCTCCCGCCACGGCGGCTTGCAGTTCACTTGCTGTGGCTATGGTGAAATTGCCTCCGCCACCGCCTGCTCCGCTATTGCTGCTGGTGAGGAATATTTTATTGGCCTGCTGGGGACCTGCCTGCGAGCTGATGATGGCCGTAGTTGGTTGCAGGCTGTAGTTGTGATTCGCTGCAATGGCAGCCGAGTTGGACTTCTGCTGACCACTTGCTCCCTGCTGCTGCTGCTGTTGCTGCTGTCCTGGCTGCTGCAGATTGAGATCCGACACGAGCAGGGGAAATGGTGACATTTTTATGACTTTGCTGAGCTTCTGCAATTGTTGTTGCTGCTGCTGCAAAGCCTCAACCGAGTCCATTTGATCGCCCGCATTGCCAACTGTGGTGGCCACCAGATCATCCTCTTGCTGAACCAGCTGTTGCAACTGTTGCTTGGTCAACTGAATCTGCTGTTGTGGCTGCTGCTGTCCTCCCGTGGATTGACCCACCACCTTGCGTTGCGAGAACTTGCGATTAAGCAACAGTTTGTTGATGTCTGCAAGAGGGAGAATCAAAGAGAATGATAAGTGATGAGATTTTTGCCTGGGGGAAGGGGGTTCTGCTGTATTGATCTAGATCAGGGGCCGACAAAAAACACAATCACATTTTTGCATTGGTGTGTGTGAGAGCAGCGCAAAAACTGATTCAGTTTTCTCTCAATGTCAGTAGCAACGACTGCGTCGCGACGCAGCTAAACAAGAGTCAGAGAAAAGGCTTTCTCAGTCTCTTTCTAACACTCACTGATGCATTACTTCGGCAAGCATTCGGTGTGAATTGCCGAGTGT
This sequence comes from Lordiphosa collinella, assembly GCA_018904265.1. Lineage (NCBI taxonomy): Eukaryota > Metazoa > Arthropoda > Insecta > Diptera > Drosophilidae > Lordiphosa > Lordiphosa collinella. The sequence goes on along the minus strand of JAEIFV010000179.1, from coordinate 378,822 downwards.
GTTCGGTCCCCCGGGTAATAGCCGTGCGTGTGCGACTGGGCTGCTTTTGAGAGTCTGCCTATACCCTGTAGATACAGACGTGCCGTCACCTTTAGAGCTGCCTTGTTCGGAGTTAAAGAAAATCTTAACTTAAGGACGCAATTGCAACAGCTGGAACCCTGGATACCTGTCCCTACCTCCGAAAATGAACATGACATTTGGTCTATTTCTTGCGGGTTCCTCTGACGAATTCCGCATATTTTTTTAGGAATTGCTAAAACAAAAACCAAATACAGTAAAGTTAACTTCGGCTCGGCGGAAGTTTGTTAACCTTCGCAGTTAGTTTTTCTGAATCAGACTTCTTTTCGGACTATACTTTCTATTGGAGCTATACTAAATAGATTGTCAATTCGGACCAAACTTAGTGGAAGCATGGAAAAGCATAACAAACTTTCATGTACATTTTTTGAAGGCGATTTCATTTAAAAAAAAAAAGTTTTTCTCACTTGAACTTCTTTTTCGACCGATCATGCATACTGCAGCTATATGCTATAGTCATCCGATTTTGACAAGACTTTGTAGAATTGTGTAAAAGTATATAAAATAAGTATATGACAATGATAGGGAAGTTTCCATTAAAAACAAAAAAAGTTTTTCTCACTAAGACTACTTTCAGAATCTACTTTTCTATAACATCTATACGACAAACATGTCCGTTTACGATCAAACTTGGTGGAATCATGGGAAAGCATAGGAAACTAAGAAATACGAAGTTTGGAGGCTTTCCCATTGAAAACAAAAAGTTTTTCTCACTAGAACTAGTTTTTCGACCGATCGTTCGATCCGATCCGGCCGGTTCCGACAATTGTGCAGCGTATTTGTACCAGAGTGGGAATTTTTCTAAGTTGATTGAAACTTTAAAGTTACAAGTTGATCAACTTAACTTTTTAAAATGATTTGAAGTTTAAATATTCAACTATTTAACTTTAATAAATTCAACTTGATTAAATTTTCAACTTGATTAAACTAAACTATTGTAAAGTTGATTTTACTAGTATAGTGAAATAAAAGATATTTATCGAGCTAAAGTTAATTTTTATTTATTTGTGTAATATTGGCCTTCATTACAACTCGGCTCTAGAATAATTCATCAGAAGTCATGCTCGATCTGGACGTGTTTGCCCATGTTGCAAAAGACATTCTTTCAACCGGCACAGACGACGGCATGGGAGTATTGCCCTTTATGAATATTTTCTTTATGATGGGATACTTTTCCAGCAAATCAATGCTTTTGTCCGATAAAAATCTGTACATTATAGAAACGGACTTTGAAATTTAAGAAGCTCATTTCCTCAGGTTCCAAATCAAACTTTTTTGAAGTGTTTTTTAGCCTCGACAGCATCGTCGGTCTCAAGGTTTTCAAAAACTGCATTTTTTAAATGTGCCAAGCAATGTTCTTGTTTCTCTGGATCAAGACATCCTAAACAGGATTATTTGAAACGGGGATGTGTCAATGCGGTCAATCAACTAAATTTAACTTAGTTAAAATTATTCAAAGTTGATTTTAGTCAAATTGAGTTATAGTTAGTTTTAATCAAGTTGATTTTAATCAATTAACATTGTAGTTGACTAATCAACTAAATAAAAATCTTAATCGATTGAAGCCCACTCTGATTTGTCTAAGAGACTTCGTGCAAAGTTGGTGAAGATAGCTTTAAAACTGACGGAGGAGATTTTTTCATAAGCCATTTCGAGATTTTTGAACGCACTTTTTTTTTGAACATCTTTAGGAAGATATTTAAAATATTTGGGCTTAAGAATTGTGTCAGGTATCGCTTAACTTTGTCTTTATATCAGAGGCAGGCAAAATATACATATGCATTTTTGCATTGCGTATGTCTGCGTGTGTACAACACGAAGTTGACGTTTTGATTCGGCGCGCTGCTGCGCTGCGTGTTCGGCTATTGTTTAGCTTCGTCGTTGCTTTCGTGCGCGAAATAGAATCAGTTGCTGTTCAGCCGTACGAGCCGCGCGCTGCGCAACTTTTTTTCTATTACACTGAGCCAAAAATGTTTAATGAAGAGTGGGAAAATAATTTTCATTCTCTCTTCATTAACTCTTCATTAAACATTTTTCGCTCAGTGTAATAGAAAAAAGTTGCGCAGCGCGGTCGTGCTCTGTTGACGGCTGAACAGCAACTGATTCTATTTCTGCTGCGCGAAAGCAACGACGAAGCTAAACAATAGCCGAACACGCAGCGCAGCAGCGCGCCGAAGCAAAACGATGTTTTTACACAATGCGTGTGTTGGGCAGCGCTGCTTCCAGACTTTTCCTATATACGCCAGATAGGAAGCTGCCGGCCCCTGCTTTATATAGATGGTCTTGAAAACCACTTCTGTTTTTGTCACCTTCGAATCGCTTATTTTGCCAATATTTTTGAAACACTTTCCCTTCACTTTAGCACTATTTAAAGTGCTGGCTAAGAGCTATATAATAAAGTAAAAAACGAATTGAAATTGCGCTTTATTTTTACTTTTTTCACTTTGAATGTTTACGAACGTCTTGATCGACATAATAAAAATGCCCATATACTTTATGTGGTCGGAAATGATTCCTTCAATGCGTTACAAACATCCGGACAATTTTATAGTACCCTCCTCTGCAAGGGTTTAAAAAACTAAGAAAATAATTTTAGGAAACGAAAATTGAGAGGGAAGAAATTAGGAAAAAATTTAAGAAAAGTATAGCTCATTAATATTAGGAAACGGGTGACAACTAAAAATCTGCACAAACTTTAAAATCAGAATTCTCAACGGATCTTAGTGAAAATTTGACAGTTTATTTCAGGGATGCAAACTGATCGGAAATAAGGACTGGTTCGGTTCAGTGGTTCACACTGTTTTTGAACCACTGGATCGGTTTATAACTTGGTTTTTGAAAACAACTGAACCGCGGTTACGGTTCGGTTCAGTGGTTCAGTTTTAATATATTATAAATTTAATAAAGGCCCGATCCTCCCTCAAATCTGCGCGGAAAGGAATTCCGAACGCAATTTATGTCCTTGGATGCCGAAAATTTGTCAAATCTCTGCTCTTAAAGCCGATCCTTAAGTATAACAACACGATAATTTCATGGTCTTTTGAAATTACGATTAGTTTAAAAAAAAATGACAATACTTAATTCTAGGATCGCCCTAATTTTCACCGAATATAATCCCTTAAAGCCTGTACTTAAGGATAAAGTCCCGAATTTTACTTAAATCTCTTCGGAAAGTTATTTTTCGACATTTGAAGCTAAGGCAGTCCGAAAAGTTGCCAAAATCGAATTCCTGTTCAAGGATCGTCTTTAAATTCACCGAGTCTCAAGAGTATACCGTCACAGCTTACCCTGAAATTGGCTAGGAAAGTTATTTTTTTCTTTTGAAGTTTCGGCATATCCAAAATGATGTCAGAAACTTATTTTTGTTCTAATTCCGCCGAGTCTTAACACTTTAAGTCCACTCTGAAGACTGACATTCAGAAATGTCCTTAAATATATTCAGAAGCTGCAAAAGTTTGAAAAACTATGAACTAAGGTGGGACACCCCAATTGATGTAAAATAAACTGTGGTCCATTAGGTTCGAACACATTTAAAATATTAGTTCTGGTTTTGAGAGTTTTTGTTAGATCCAACTCGATTTAGCTAATCCTTAAAATATTGAAAATTTTCTCAAAAAAAGCTATTTCATACCGATAGTTTCTTTTCCCCGAACTTTTGTATCAATATTTGAAATGTAATGATTTCTAAAGTGAATATGTGACTTTTCGACTATTTTGAAATTGAATGCCTAGAGAACATTTAAAAAGTCGGATGGACTGGCTTCGTCCATAATCATATCACTTCAAAAGTTGTACCCCTGGCTAAAGTTGAATTAAGGTGAAGAAGCTCAACAGAATAATGAGAATATCGTCCCGTAAAGGAAATGAGATACGGAAACGAATCGATTAGCAACTTCCATAGAAGGAATGTTAACTTATGACAGGCATATTAAGAGGTCGGTGGAAATGGTTGGGTGCTACATAAACTCGTAATCGATAAGCACTTATTGTAGCAATTCGATTAAAACTCCCAAAATTTGTACGTCCTGAGACTCGTCAGTGAACTGAAACGAACCGTCTTCAGTTGTGGGTTAAGGATTAGGACGCCGGTTCGGTTTGCGGTTCGGTTTATCAGCTGGAATTAGCGGTTCGGTTGCGATTTGGTTCGGTTCGGTTCAGAACCGGCTTGTATCCCTGGTTTATTTATGACTACATATACAAAAGAATTGCATCAATGGAATTGGTCGCTTTGGTAGTTTCCGAAAAATGTCTCCGCAGGCGGCCTGTGCGACCTTGGGGTTCGTATTTCCGGATACATAAGCGAGTCCTGTTGGTCAGCTCTTTGATATTTGGCCTTCCAGTTGTTTTTGTAAACTGCAGCACTCAGACACTACGGCAAGTTTGTTGGGTTTCGTTCCTTTGGTACAAAAGGGATGTCTCTGCTGCTCAGGAAACATTTTAGCGTAATGAGAAGAAGCTTTGTCAGGTTAAAAAACATAATTATTGTCGGAATGATTTTCCCTTAAAAACGGAATCAAAACCTTCTTTAAACACTCGTTTATGTACACTTCCTTGTTGACTGCAATGCCACTTGACTTGAACCACGGCTTCGATATGCCCCTCTCAGAGATCGCAATGTAAAGCATAACTTTGGACTCAAACTTTGCTTGAACTTATATTTCACATCGACCATACATTGGAGGTGTAAAAAACACTATTTCCCGGTACATGGCTGCGACTTAAACCAAAGTAACTTTCATCGTCTAAAATAAGGAGTTTGCCACGATATTGGTTGCACATTAACCGACATTGAGAATTGACAGTTTGTATTTGGTCAGGAGTGTAACTTGGTGCTCTTTGCTTACGTCTGGCAACATTATTATTCTTTTTCAGCACTTTAATGATGTGTTGCTGGCTGCAATTAAATTTTCTGGCTGCATCTCGTTAACTTATGTTGTCATTGTTCTTTAAAAGTTGGGTTAGCTTTCTGACAGCTTGGCCGGTCATAATGTTTGCTTTCCGGCCACTTCCAACTTCTCTTTTTATTATTTTTCGTTGCAATATACTATAAATAGCGTTTGGACTTGCCCTCTTCGGTGAAATGGTTCACTGTAAACACTACCTTTGTCAGAGTGCATTTCGTAGAATTTTACAAAGCGATCACGAAGACGTTCTTGCCCGGACGGCATGATGGCGACTACTTGTCAAAATTTTTATCAGCTAAGGGCGAGCTGTCTCAAAGTTTGTGCAGATTTTTAGTTGTCACCCGCTATCCCTTATAGTCTCTGAGATCGACGCGTGTATAGTCGGACAGACGGACATTGCTATATCGACTCGGCTTTTGTCCCATTTTTAATGAGAACAGGTTATAAAAACTAAACGAGGCATTTAGAAAAGTTAAAGTGGCCGGTGTGGTTCAGCGGTTAGTGTTCGCGACTGCTGAGCATGAGGTCGTGGGTTCGATCCCGCCTCGGAACATCTAATGAAAAGTTTTTTTTCTTTAAATAAAACTTTACACCCGGCCACACCTCTTGCTGTTGGCGCCAGCATTGCAGTAATTAGCCATGAAAAGCCTCTCAAAAAAACTGCCGTTCTGATTCGGCGTTAAACTGTAGGTCCCTTTCTCTTGTGCTAAAATTAGAAGCGCACAAGCCAAGAGATTCAGAGAAGCTCGGCTTTGGCCCCTCGAGGCTGTTGTCATCTTGACAAGCCGATTTTACTTTTACTTTTTAAATGTTGCGTGGGCAAAGGCAAAGGGTTCATGAGAAAATCAGCCTCTACTTTTTTCATACAGCAATCTGAATATCACACGAAAGCTTTAGGTTTCGAGCATTTACGTTTTTGTAGCTCAAAATCAGTACAGAATAGTTATATTTTTCATTAAGAAAGCTGTTAAGGATGTCAAATGCTGAATTATACCTATGGAAAATCTACACGAAACGTAATGTTGATCTAATTCGCTTATCGTCGCTTCTCTTTAGTACTGTGATTTGCGGCAATTTCCACGCGAGTGCTTGATAATCGTATGGGCTAAGATGGCGGCATTTGTGTCTAATTTCCCGTGACAAGGTAAGTGAGTTGTGAATTCCAACCCCAATCAAGATAAGTATAATAAATTAAAGTTTTACGTTTTTCAGAAGGAAAACTTTTCCCTCTCCACACTCCCTTGTGTAGATAGTGTTGTGTAAATAGTTTTTTTTTGTTGTGTATGGGCTGGGCCTTGAACGTGGCATGTAGAAACCCTACATAAACATTATGGTTGGAAAATCCCTGTCAAATGTGTAGAAAACCTACATTTTCATGTTTTTTATCAATAAGTAGGCATGCTCTTCTTCAATTGTTCTTTTTTGTTCAGTGAGTCTTGCTCAGTGAGATCTTCAGAGACCGTTCACTCAGGTCGGCAACTGCTTAGCTGATATTAGTTTCGCGCCTGTTTGCTCTCTGTCAACTCTGTTTTAATAAACACGCTGGTGAGTCAGTCCCAATCTCTTAAAAAAAAAGCCATTTCAGAGGTGGCTAATAAATAGTCATTAGATCGAATGAACGCTAATCGTCACCATGCCCTTAGAATAATTGACAAACAACTGAACGACTGAGCAATTTTAGTTGACTCACTTTGGAAAAAGAACAAATAAAATTGAACAGCCTTTACCCAACACCTCATATACCCGCAAGTAAAGTAAAATCGGCTTGTCAAGATGACAACAGCCCCAAGGGGCCAAAGCCGAGCCTCTCTCAATCTCTTGGCTTGTGCGCTTCTAATTTTAGCAAGAGGTGTGGCCGGGTGTAAAGTTTTATTCAAAGAAAAAAACTTTTCATTAGATGTTCCGAGGCGGGATCGAACCCACGACCTCATGCTCAGCAGTCGCGAACACTAACCGCTGAGCCACTCCGGCCACCCGCAAGTGTATATAAACTATATTTAAGTCGCCTGAATTTACCCTTTTTCAATGTGACTAAGTATCTATTTTTAAACAAACCCGATATCACAAAAAGTTTTCCGGTAAGGAGTCATGAGACAAGCAGAAACAAGATCTAGTAAAATCTTCCAATCCATTTGAAGATTTTACAAACTTAGAATCACTAACTAAGCGTTTCTTAAGTTAAAACAAAATGAATCTAAAACATGCGACAATTTTTTGGTTGTCGCAAAGACAATGATTTACGATTTCTTAACGGTAACGGGCCTACTCATTTTTGGTAAAGCCACAGATTAACTTATATCCAGTTATTAATGCCAATCAGCAGAAACACATCAGTAAATCTCATATTGTTAATCAGTAATTGATAATCGGCTCAATGATAGCTTTCAGGACTAAAAATAGGGTAAATTAACTTCGACGCGGCCGAAGTTTTGTATACCCTTGCAGACTCCATTGAAAACAAAAAAGTATTTCTAACTAAGACATCTTTTCGGACCTTACTTTTCTATGGGAGCTATACTATGTAGATGCCCGATTTCGAACAAACTTAGTGGAATCATGGAAAAGCATAACAAATAGTTAATTACTAAATTTAGAGGCGATCCCAATTAAAAAAAAAGTTTTTCTCACTAAAACTTCTTTTTCGACCGATCATTCATACTGCTGCTATATGCTATAGTAATCTGATTTTGACAAAACTTTGTAGAATTGTGTTAAAGTATATAAAATAAATATATGCCAACGTAAAAACAAAAAAGTTTTTCTCACTAAGACTAGTTTTTCGACCGATCGTTTCTATGGCAGCTATATGCTTTAGTCATCCAATCCGGTCGGTTCCGACAAATGTGAAGCGTATTTGTACCAAAAGACTTCGTGCAAAGTTTGGTGAGGATAGCTTTAAAACTGACGGAGGAGATAGCATAGAAACAGACAGACAGACGGACGGACGGACAAGGCTAAATTAACTCAGCTCGTCATGCTGATCAAGAATATATATATTATGTGGTCGGAGATGCTTCCTTCAATGCGTTACAAACATCCGCACAATTTTATAATACCCTCTGCAAGGGTATAAAAAATAACCACCAATGTTGACGTATTCGAAATGTTCGGTCTCACTAAAATAATCCAAAATGATTTCTTGCGTCGGCAGAGGTAATCGCTACAGCTAGCAGCAACCGTGGTTGTCATCGTTAGCAATCGCTAAGTGTCTGATTCTAAAAATTTTTCACTGAATCGTTATAATCCAATGTATCTTAAATCATAGAAAAAATCTACTTCTTGTATCTTACCGTTTCATATCGAGTTCTCCCTTTATAAACCCTGATTCAATATGAAACTCAACGATCACAAATATTTACAGGTGTCGAGCTTGGAACTTTACGTTTTAAATTCCACTCAAGTTCTAATTTCAATTGGAAATTTTGTTGATAAGAATAACTTGGCTTCGCTTACAAAATTCCAAGGCTTCTGAGAAGCACAACTCGTAGGTGTTTTGATGCCAGTTGATTAATCGGAGACGACATAAAAGATCATTTATCGAAAAGTAAAACAAAGTTTATTTAAGGGAGACTTTTCTCTCTCTCGTTTGAACATTTTCAGCAATTGAAAAACTTGAAAATTTGCAATAAAATAAAAAAACACTTCACTTCTTCTTGATCTTGGTCGGAGGGTGGGGATTTAGCCCAAATAAAAACTTAAAACTTTTCACTTGTCACTAGGGGAAAATTCTTGAAAACTTCAAACTTCAGCCGGGCGATCTCTAGAGCCTTGCTCTTACAACACACAACCTAAAGGAAGCCCAAAAAAAAAACAGGATATTTACTTGGTTAACGAGAGTATTCCAAACGACACACTCACCTGTATTCTCGGGTCCATTCAACTGCCGCTTTTGGGTTGCCCGACTTGTCCAGAGTATCTTGTTGCCCACGGCTGCTGGTGAGGTTAGGGAATCCACTGTGGTCGTAGAGATCACAGCCGTGGTGGCCACTGCGGTATTTGTTCCGCTCACCTGACGCCACACTATGGGCTGCTGTTGGACCAACTGCTGCTGCTGTTGTTGCTGCTGCTGTTGGGCGTTGTTGCGGGTGGGCGTGGTCACAATAAGGGGCGTGCCAGTGGTGCTCTGCTGGTGCATACTGTGCACGGCCAGCTGCTGTCCGCTGGCCGTGTTAATGATGTTCACACTAGAACCCGTTGAACTGGCCCCGGACACAGAGCTATCCTCACTCTGCAGCTTCACATTGGACAGCGTGATGACGGTATTGGGACCTATGGAAGCTGGTGGTGTTGATTCCACCGTTGCCTCCGCCGCCACCGCTTGTGGTCTTCTGTATGGCATAGGTCACCTTCTGGCCCGTATGGGCTGTGGTCAACAGTTCACCACTGCTGGTTGTGTATATCATGTGGTTGCCAGTGGCGCCAGCGCCAGCGTTGAGCGGGGTGAGGGAACGTGAAGTGGTGGCAATTTCTCGCTGCATCTGGAAGAGCAGCTGCTGGGCGGGCTGGGGCTGGGATTGGCTTTGAGGCGTGGCCTGGCGCTGCTGCACCGTCACATTACGCAGCTGAGCCTGGGCCAACTGATGCTGCAGCTGCTGCTGGGCGCTCAGTGTGGGCAGGGGGGTGGCAGGTAGGGGACTGCTGCCTGAGTGAGGAGTAATGGTAACGATGTCACCCACAGCCGCTCCGCCGCTGTATTCGGTGCGAGCTATGATCTGCGGGGCAATCTGATTGAGCAATTGAGTCACCGGCTGAGCTGGTAATGCGGTGGTCAGCGGCTTCTGACTGCTGATCTGGGCGGGTATATTGATAAGCTGAGGCGCTGTCAACACTTGCTGCTGCTGCTGTTGTATGGGAGGCGGTGGTGGGGGCGCCACCACCTCTGTGTGCACCTCCAGTTGGGGTTCCTCCTTTACAGTCAGCGGTGGCGGTGGAGGCGGAGGTGCTGCTACCGTCTCCTGCTCTTCCTCCCTGGGCTCTGCTTTGTCCACCTCCAGCAGCTGTTGACTAAAGAACAGCTCCCTCTCTCTGAGAGAACTCTCTGTGGGACACACCGTAAAACTGGAGCTTCCTACTAGAGAGGCATTCGCTAATCTCGCCTTGCGTTGGCGTCCAGCGCGCTTGGAAGAAGCTTCCCCACCCGTTTTGGGCTTTCTCTGGTCTCCTATGCAGTCGAGCAGTTGGTCAGCATTCTCAACCACTTCATCCACGGCCGCCTCTCCGTCCAGTATCCCGTTCCAGAAACTGGTAGCCTGATTGAGCGCCTTCGGATCATCCATGGCGCACTCCTGCAGAATGTTGTCCAGCATGTGCTCATCGGTGTCGTCTGCGTCCCCGTCATCGCCCAGCAGATCGTTGAGGGAATCACCTGCGCATAGATTAAACTCCAGAGCAGATCCCGACCCGGAGCCCGACATGTTGGGACTTTTACTGCTGCCTCGGGCTTCATCCTGGGCGGCTGCATAGGCTGTGTGCAAGAGCTGGGCATCCGACTCGAGATCTGTGTACTTGAAAGCGCTGCTCAGGAAATACGGTGAGTCATTCGCCGTATCTTCGCGTTTTCCCAGGCGATTCAACTCCACACTAATGGGCGTGTCTTGCGTCCAATCCACCATGGTCGACAGATGCTTGCCCGGCTCCTCCAGCTGCTCGTCCACCTCATCGGTGGGCGTCTTGGGGCGAAAGTGCAACCAGTCGCGTCGTATTTCCGACAGCAATTCGTTGCAGATCTCCAGACGCTGACTGGAGGTGGGCGACAGACCACCCAAATAGTCCACATCCTCGCTAGGAGCATCAATGTACAGATCACGGTTCCTGAACTGCATTTGGCTGTTGCGCAGATTCCGCAAGCGAATCACATCGGGCAGCTGATTGAGGTCCGAGCCTGCCTCCTCTTCGGCCAGCTGATCCTGTTGCTGCTGCTGCTGCTGAGCCGCCTCCAATTCCTTTTTGACGGCCGTATGTCGTATGATGTTGCTCAGCTGGGCGAGATTTACATCATCCTCGGCTTCATCGTCGTCCATAGGAACTGGGTCGGTTGGCTGCTTCAGGGAGGCGGTTCGTATGCTGCTCAATGGCTCATTGGAGTCATCGGCATCGATTAGCTCACGCTTAATGGTTTTGGCCACTTCCTCCGGATCCAGAGAGCAGGTGCCAGCTGCTCCCGCCGCGACTGCAGCTGCTGCTGTTTGTGCGGCGCGGGCGGCTGCCGCTGCTGCCGAGGTGGAGGCCACGGGTTGGTCTTCCTGCTCGTACTGGGCCTCCGGCGGCTGCTCCTGCTGCTGCTCCTCGGTCTCCAGCTTTATCACATTGAATTTTTCGCTAATGCTAACATCCTTATTCATATTACTATTACTACTATTGTTGTTGTTATTCAACACGGTGTTGTTGTTGTTGTGGGAACGGTGGTGGTTGAGTTGCGGGTGCTTGTGGTTAACCCTAGGCTCCGTCTCCGCCTCACTGAGCTCCTTCTCCTCCAGCTTGATCTGCTGTTGCTGCTGCTGCTGTTGTTCCATGGTCTCCAACGCCAGGGACAGCGCCAGTCGTTGCAGATAGGCCCGAGGCAGGGGTCTCAATGGCGAACCACCCAGATCTTCAGCCACTTCTGCCGTTGCACCACTCTTCTGCCGCTTGGCCGCATTGTTTTCCCTCAGCTGTTGCTTTTTACGTCGCAGGCGTCGCCGTTTCAGGCGTAGATCATAAGCACTCTGGCCGGGACACAACGTGACCGCTGAGCTGTATAGGTTCAAACGTGACACATTCTCATCCTCAGTGACCAGCTCCTCCTCCTCATCGTCTTCGCTCAGCTGGCTGGGCTCCGGCTGCTGGACTGCCTTTGGTTTCTCCAACTCCGCTGCAGTTTCCACTTTGATCAACTCGTTAGGGGGCATATTAAGGTGGTTATTTTCATCCGCAGGCTTGGGCAACAAATCCACTACAGTCGGCGGAGAACTGGGCTCCAGCTCACGCTCCTGTTTCACCTTGTGCTCAGCCTCAGTGCCGGGCACTATGCTCTCCATCACCGTGTAGTCCAGCTGCGTCCAGAAATCATCGAAATTCGTTGTGGCCCGGTCCAGAAGTACACGTCCGCCACGCCCCAGACGACGGCGAGCAAAGCCAATACAACGCGGCCTGAAACACAGATAGAGTTAAGCTCGTGCATGACTAACCAAGCGGATTCAGTCCAACTTACCTGGGATAATTGAGGGAGGTGAGCGTGTAACGATATTTGGCCTCTCCCACCTGCTCCGCCGGCTCATCGGGTGAGTCCCAGGGCCAGTGTCCCTCTTGTTGGCGCGTCTGAACGAAAGTATGGATTAATGTGGCTGCTTTCTAGAGGACCAACTCGACTTACCCGCAGGTAGTTGGAACTTGGCTTGCGCCTAAATGCAAACGGCGCCTCTTCTTCGCTCTCGGAGCCCAGCTTATTGCCATTGGTGGCTGCTCCTCCGCCCAGATAGTCCTCCTCCTCGCTATCCACATTCGATTCGAGGCCAGCTGCCGGCGAGGCGCTCTGACGATGCAGATGATGCAAATGGGACAGATGATGGGCAGGTGAGACACCCGATCCGGACGTTGACTGGACGGCCAGACCAGGCAAATACTGTTGCTGTTGCTGTGGTTGCTGCTGCTGTGAATGCGGCTGCTGGTGGTGGTGGTGGTGGTGTGGGTGTGGCTGGTGGTGTGACTGCTGCTGTTTGTCGCGTGGCAATTTGTGTTTGCGCTTCTTATACGGCCGCTTCTCCTTGCGACTGCTGCTGCCATTGCCGCTGGCATCTACAGAGGTAAGAGATTGATTAGTCGATGATTCAAAGCCCAAGTGATGCGCCTCCCATATGCTTACCCATTGTCAGATTCGACGTGTTCAGGTACTGCGACGTTGCCGGCGCATATACGCCCGTACTGCTCGCTGCTCCTGTGGGTAGCAAGCCCGTGGACAAAATGCCACTACTGGCTGCTGACAGTAGGACACTTGTTGCCGTTGTACCAGCTACCGCCACCGCTGCGCCTTGTGAGTATTGATTCGTATACAATGGATTATACGCGGGTCTGTGAAATGGGAAGAACAATTAATGCCATTTTTCTCGATGAAGATGACGCTTGAATCCACCCACCTCGTGTTCTTATATTGAGCATTAAGCTCGGAGTAAACAGCACCATTAAAGTCACGCATCTCTACACGCTTCTCAAAGATGTTCACCGTCGTCTTCAAATGATCACGTTTGGTCTCCTCGCGTCGCCTGACCATTTCCAGTATTGTGGTGGCACGCTGCAGATCACGGCTGTTGATGGGAGGGAGGAGGGTTATAAATCATCTTTAAGTAACAAAATATAAATATTTTTGGAATTGTGTTTCATATTCTTCATTCTTTACTTCAGTATAATTCCTGTTCAGTTTATTGTAACAAAAAAACGAGAAAACAACTGTAAATTGGCTTAAGATATCCATTTTAAAGGCATTAACTCTCAAACCGAGCCGATATCGAAAAATAAAGATGAATGTGTTAAAATCGCCGCATCTAGGTTCGCCAAATCGCAGCTGGGGAAATGTAATAAGCCTGGTGGGATTCCTTACTTCGCGGCCTTTCCTTAAATATGGTTGAGAAATACTTTTCTGGGGCTTCCAAAGAACCACATCCCGGAAATAGTATCAAAAACCCATTTCTGACCTTTGATTCTCCGTATTTCCTCAAAATTTTAGCGTTGGCTTATTAAAGAAGAACTATCGAATTCCTTGAAGCTCGTTCTTTAAGATTACATCCCGAATCCTTTCCAGAACTTCTAAAAAACGGCATTCCAAAAATATTAATAAAAACCTATTTCAGACCTCGGATCGCACTTCTTTCCACCACCTGTGCCTGAAGACTAAATCCCGTTTCTTTAGTCCATCCCAGAAAAAAATTACGAACAAGTAAGAATCTCGGCCAATCACGACTGTAATATACTCTGTAGCAACGAAAGCGTATGCTCAGTATGAATTATGATGCTGCAGTAGCACCTGAAAGCAGCGCTGCTGCTGCGAACATTCATTTGCTCATAACTTGACTATCGTTATTACTAAATATGTCTATCTATAAAATCGAGGGATATATAAAGTTTTATTCCAAAATGCAGGGCGTGGAAAAAATTGAAAATAAACTTGATCTACCTGCAAGTATAAGAAGTTTTTGACCCATAGTCTCTGAGATAAACGCGTTCCTACAGACAGATAGACGAACGGACATGTCTATATCCACTCGGCTGTTGATGTTGATCCAGAATATACATATATATACTTTATAGGGTCGGAAAAGTTTCCTTCTCCCTGTTTAACACATTTGCACAACTTCATGATTCTCTTTTACCCATTTTTAATGGGTACAGGGTATAAAAAATGATTGTCAGATTCATTAAAACCCTAACATGCCGGTTTTGCCTGTAACATAGTCGAAAAGTGTACTTTTTTCTAAGGTTCAAAAAGAACGGAAAAGAAGTAATACCAAAATCAGATTTTTAAACTCGGATTGGATGAAAAAGAGTTGTCGGATCGCTTTAAGACTACAAGATCAAGAATATTTCCCCGACTTTTCCCCCTTTGCAAAGGAACAGAAACACCAATATCCCATATATCTGCCCTCAAATTCCTTTCAGATCTCAAACTTTTCGGTTTCGTTAAAGCTCTTAGTTAAAGATTACATCGAGAAACTATCTTAAATCTATCTATCTCTATTTCTGCGTCTACAAAATATAAAGACGAGAAGACTAAGCTAACTTCGTCTGCGCCGAGGTTGTAATACCCTTGCAAGTGCTCGATTTGATATACTGATTTTGACCAAATTTAGAATAAGCTATTTGAAAGCGACTTCTGTTAATAATGGCCTAATTAAGAACGGCTAACATTGAAAACAAAGTTTTATTTTACTTAGACCCATTTCCCGAATGATCGGTTCTATGACCGTGTTTGACCAAATTTGAAAAATACCATTAAAAGCATATAATATTATTAACCGCTGAGTTTAGGAGCACTAACATTACAAAATTTGTCTGACTACGACCCATTTTCGACCGATCGTTTGTATGTCATCTTTATGCTATAGTCATCCGATGCAAACAAATACAAGTTTTTTCTTACTAAGACTATATTCAAGACCTATCTTCTATCTTTTGTTTGGCAGCTATACCATATAGTTGACCGATTCTCATCAATCTTAGTAGAACTATTAAAAAGCATAGAAAACTAATAAATACGAAGTAAAGGACCGTTTCCATTGAAAACAAAAAAGTTCTTTTCACTAAAACTAGTTTTCCAAACGATCGTTCCTATAACAGCTATATACTAGTCATCTGATCCGATCGGTTGCGACATATTAGCAACATGCAGTAAAAAGAAGGCTATGTTCAAAATTTGAGATCGACAGTTTCAAAACTGAGAGAATAGTAAGCGTTGAAACGGGGTATTTCCCCCGGGCCCGGACTTCTGAGTGGGGTCCGGATCCCGGATTTTTTGCGAAAATTTTAATTAATTATGTACAACATGAGAAATCCCCTTTCGACGGGCCTGCTTGTGACTAATTATTTCAAAGTGATGGCCATTAAGGAGATACAATGTACTCGACTGTATTGCAGAATAAACTCAAAGTTTAATTTGCTAAGTGCTAGTGCAGGGTTGTCTATATTTTAATCGATACTTTTGTTTGACGATAAGGGTTATTCCGACATGATATTTTTGTGCCGATATAGGATGTTATCGATATTTTTAAAATCGATTTTCTATGGTCATATTTAAATAGGTGAATCTGTGAATTTGTATTGTTTCAATTAAAACAATAAGATGGACTTTAGACAGCCTTTTGAAAAAAAGATAGCTGTTATGTGGCAAGACTGTTAAAACAACGTCCCATGTTAAAGCACGATAATGACCTTCTCTGATGTTAACATAAAAGAATTTTGTAGAATGAAGACAACTGCAAATGCGGAACCACTGGTTGCACTAAAACCCAGAGAGAGACAATGGAGTCTGACCAACCAACCATAGCTTTAGATCCAAGTCAATTTGCCACTATTGGTTAAGAGCAAGATACAATCTATATGTATGTAAATGACGAATCAATCTGTCAAGTGATATTTTCTAGCATTCAAAATCTTTTAGTCTTTAAGCCCCCAACTCAGAGACAAAAAATTAATTTTGTCACAGTACTTCATATAAGTAGAATCACTTTGGCTTTTCGTTGATGCTCATGAACATTTTTAAAGAGTTTCTAATTACGTCTAATTGTGTCGAAAGAAATTTTTTGTCGTTCGAGGCTTTAATGTTTAATGAAAAAAAAACTGCACTACTAATTTACTTCGAAAACATAGTCTTATTTCAGAAAATTAAGTCATATATCTTCAAGATATGCCACTGTGAAGATCAGATAGAACGGCCACTTGCACTGGTCATTAGAAGTCAAACATTTCCGTTTTTGTATAAGCTTTAGAAAACAACGATATTTTCGATATATCGATGTTTTTAGACTAATTTGCTTAAATTCAATAGATGTAGTATCACTACTATCAACCGATAAGCGGCAGTGTAACCACAAATTCACAAAAGTAATTTCGAATCAATTTGACGTGGAATTAAGTACAAAGAAACTAAATCGTTTCGGAATTGATGCAAAATTACCTTTGATAAGTAAATGGAATTAAGAGCAAGGCTGATAGTTTATGGGGTCAGAAATGAATATTTCTATGCGTTGCAAACTTCATGGCAAAATTACCTAGGTTAGTATTCCTTGATTCGACATAAAGATTTTATCACGAATCTTTTTATATATGATTGGAAAGTCGTTTTCCCTAGCTTTTAAGGAAAGGCATCTCAAAACTCATAGTAAAAGTAAAATCGGCTTGTCAAGATGACAACAGCCCCAAGGGCCAAAGCCGAGCCTCTCTCAATCTCTTGGCTTGTGCGCTTCTAATTTTAGGGACCTACACTGTAGGTCCTACAGTATAACGCCGAATCCGAACGGCAGTTTTTGAGAGGCTTTTCATGGCTAATTACTGCAATGCTGGCGCCAACAGCAGAAAGGTGTGGCCGGGTGTAAAGTTTTATTCAAAGAAAAAAACTTTTCATTAGATGTTCCGAGGCGGGATCGAACCCACGACCTCATGCTCAGCAGTCGCGCACACTAACCGCTGAGCCACTCCGGCCACAAACTCAAAACTCATACCAGGAACCTATTTCTGATCTCAGCCATGCATTTCTTAGAGCCCTTACATACTGAATTTTTTTTTGTATCTAAGTTGGTAGTTCTTATTCCCAGTTTCCAAAGTACTCAATCGCACAAAAAAAAAAAAAAACGAGAATGCAAAGCTAACTTCTTCTGTGCCGAAGTTTAAATACAATTAAAACTTTTGTGACCACTGATTAATTTTGTGACCAATGAGTTAATTTATAAGCTTTATGTTTTGTGACATTGGAAAATTAAAAAAAAAAAAAAAATTTGTATGGCAGCACAAGAAGTGACCATCCGATTTTCGCGGTTCCGACATATGATTAGTGTGCAGCTAAAAGATATCTCTGTGAAAAATTTCAACTCGATAGCTTTAAAACTGAGGGACTAGTTTGCGTAGAAACAAACAGACGGACGGACAAAGCTCAATCGATTCAGCTCGTCATGCTGTTCAAGAATATATACACTTTATGTGGTCGGAGATGATAACTTCAATGCGTTCCAAGCTTCTGGGCAAAACTATAATACACTTTTCAAGTGTACAAAAATACCATAACCATTCCTAACTTTGGATCTTTAGTATTTCGGCAAATTCTCAAAATTTTCTAATTAAAGATTGCGTTGAAGCCCTTCTTTAAACACCACAACCCGGATTTTCTTATACGTGTTCGGTAAATTTTCAATGCCGACTTTTGACCTTGCATCCTTCCAAGTAAATCAAAACCTCAGCCTAGGCTAAGAAGCCAGGGTTGCAAGCCGGTTCTGAACCAAACCAAACCAAACCGAACCGCGTTTTCCAACTGGTTAACCGAGCCGCAAACCGGATCGGTTCCCTTTCAGAAATGCTGAACCGAACCGAAACCACAATGAGAAACGGTTCGGTTAAGTTCTCTGATGAGTTTTAAATCGTAAATCGCTTTCCTTTAGCTAATGATACTTATTAATTTCGTTTTCCTAAGATAATTTTAATTCGACGCTCTACAAAGGGGACCATTGATGGACCGAATTGATCCTTAGGAGAGATATAGCTTTTGCACGCCTCTTAATATACCTGTTATCAGTCTAGATTCTTTTCTTAATAGATTTGTTGTTCTCTACTAGACAATATTATCCATTTTCTATAGTACGTCTTTATGTTAATTTAATCTAAGCTAGGAGAATTTTTTCTCATACGATACGATAGGATAGGATGTGTTTCTATAGTACGTCTTCACCTTAATTTAATCTAAGCCAGGAGAATTTTTTCTCATACGATTAATAGGATGTGTAAGATGCATAATACAGATTCTTTTCTAGCCGACATTCTCCGTTTTCGAAGTGCATTCCTAGAACTTATAGAGAGTCCTATAAATCCGACTTCATACATTTTTGACACTCTTATAAGGATCTTAAAGATATTCAAATGGTTTATAGGAATTCAATTTCGAAAGTGTGCGAAAAATCACGTTATGACAGAAAACAATATATTTCATAATATGCCTTTATGAACCGAACCGAAACCGCGCTTTAGTTGGCTCCAAAAACCATGTAATGAGCCGAATCGGCGGTTCAGAAACTGAACCGAACCAGTACTTATTTTCGAGTGGCTTGCATCCCTGTTAGAAACTCTGATGGATTCATAGAAGCCCTTGACTGAAGATTACTTCCCGACTCTTCCCAAAAAAAAAAGTTGAGATGTACTTTTTCCGGGCTTCTAAACAATAATAATTTGATCATGAAAGTAGCCTTGTAGAATCAGTTTCCGCTGAATCGCAGCCAATGTTAATGAAAAATAACTTGCAAGATTCCATTACCCGCGTACTATAAGAAAACGTCCTATCTTTTTCATTAAATCCGTTCATGAAGTACTAAAAATGTACTTCCAAAGAAACCCAATCCAGAAAAATTACAAAAAGTAGCCTTGCTTGCCTACAACCCATTTCAGACCTAGTTTAAAAATATATACAGACATGTTCTCAATTAAACTGCAACTTTTCGAATAGGGAATTGATTCACGTTCTTGTAACACAACAACGATAACGTTTTTCGTTTTAAAAAGTTATGCTTGTTGGCCGTACAGCTGCTAAATGAACATTAATCTAATTTTCCTTGTTTGTTGAATGTCTCGAGAAATTGGCAGTGCCAGCAAACCCGAAAAGTAAATAGTAAAAGTCAGCCTCTCTCATTTCCGATCGTTTCGCTTGTTGCTCCCGTGTCGATTTCCTTTTACCCATGGTTTGCCAAAAGTAAAACGTTAGCAATTTCATTCGGAATTGAGAACACCAAAACCAAATCGCTGCGGAATTGCTTTCGGTTTACTTTTTATAAAGTAGTGAAATTGGGGAATATGCCTGATAGACTTGCAGTGTTCCTTAAAGTTCTTCCTTAAAGATAGCAGACAGGGTATTCTGATTGTAGCTCCATTAAAAAACTCTTTTTTGGACTGCCAAAGGACCGACTTGCGCAAACAAAAGACATATTTGTGCCTTTATAAAGTTGAATGAAAGTTGCCTTGGTTGATGTCTGTTCAATCTAAATGGTTTACAAATTTTGCCTAATGGCAAAAGAAATCTTGAACATTTCAGTTGGGAGGATGGAACAATTGAAGAAGCTGCTGCTATTACATCAAATCAACGAAATCTCGCTTTAAACTGCATACATATACTATCCGGAACCCCTGTATTTTCCACTATATTTTTGGGGTAGAGTTCCTGGGGTTAATTTAACTAGTTACTCCAGAGAATCAACTATCACTCCACCCAGATACCCCCAATCCATCCTTCTTTAGATCCTTTTTATGCAAGGTAAAACGAGCACCATTTAGACAATTTACTTACCGCAGCTTAAGCATCTTCTCATAGGAGGCCTCATCATTTTTACGATTCTTACGGGTTTGCATCTTTTCGGTGCGCCGACGAAACGCCAAATATGGATTATTAGAGCTGGCGCCAGGACGACTTTCCGTCTTAACGGTGAGTATCAGCGGATGTTGCTGTTATGTTGGGATGGAATTACATAAGTTTCGAACATTTCTATTGGTAAGGAGACTCTCTCCCTGATCCCTACCATCTTGAGGCGTTTGTTAAGCCAATAATCATACACCGAAATGCTTGTCTCATCGTCCAGATTGAGCAATGCTTTGGCCTCATTGAGCGTGACGACTGTTTGACCCGAGCTCTTTTCCAGCCTATCCATCATTTGTTCGAATTTGAGTTCGGTCAGCTCCAGGCGCAGTTGCTGGCTCAGCCATTCCTCGTCGGCGCTGTCCATATCATAGTCGGGCACCTCGGTGTCCAGGCCCAAAGCTAAAGAAATCATAGGAAAGCGAAATTAAAGTCACGATGCGAAGAAGGTTTAAGATTTGTTTACGTACGTTGCATGTGAATCATCTGGCGTGGCATTTTATAATCTGGCGGATAGTAGGCATCGTAGAAGGGCTGATCTGTTTGCAGAACCTCTGGTGTGGGTATGATGAGACCCGTGCAAATGGCTCGTTGCAAATGATGCTCCTGTGAAGAGAGAAGAAAGAAGTGGATTAGTTTTTAGAGACTTGGTGGAGTAAGGTGGTAAAGATGAGGATTCTTAAATACAACCAAATGCTGAGAAAACTTCACTGTCGTGACAAAAAGGGCCAAGAAGACGGGAAATAATTGCCTAAACCAGCGATATTTGTGTTTCCCCAACAACAACTGTTGGTTTTTCCTTTAGCGGATGGCAAGATGAGAAATGAAGGCAAAATCCTTCGCCCTTCTGTTTGACACAGAGCTCACAGAGCTATACTTCAATTAGTGCGATAGTCATCATGAAACTCTCAACACGCCCCCATCACGGGTACGTAAAGAGCGTTTAAGTCCTAAGAAAGGCGCAAACTGCACCTTTTACTATTACACCAAATGTAGCGTTGGTAATCTCGCTATTTCTCTGTAAATTCCTCACTTTATATCGGTTCCAAATTGATGTCAGCAGCTGGAAAACATTGTTGATTTAACCAAACTTCTAGTAAAGCTACCCGGCACAGTTGAACAGGGTCATGTCGCTTTTATATCGCTTTCTAGCTCCTAAAAACCCACTTTAAACGAAGCTCACGGCAATAAAATCAAATGTCCTAGAACATCTGACAAAAATGGAATGAAATACAAGGTTGCAGGTTACCCCTCAGTATTTGTATCCTTCAAACAATGCCCAACTTACATTTGGAAGATAAGTTTAGCGAACACCACCTGGATTAGACTTTTTTGTGCCTTTCTGACGATTGAAAAGAAATTAATTTCATGTGCGATTTAAGAAGACTCGAAAATAACACATTCATATAAAGGCCTGTTCCCATTTCCGAGTGGAATTAAAAAGTAAAACAAGCGCAATTCCAAGTCGTTTTCATTTTGCTGTTCCTGATTTCGAATGAAACAGAAATCGATAATTCAGCAATAAGGCAGCAAGATGAAAAGAACCACCGTAGCCCAGAAAATTGCCATTTACTTTTCACTGCGAATAACTTGATCGATTTTTGGAAACGGGAACAGCTACCAATTCCGATTCCACATGATCTGATCGAAATTGAAAACGGGAACAGGCCCTAATACTCAACTCGAAAAAGAAATATGAGTCTAAAATGAGTCGAAACTGATCAGAGAAATGGGCTAAAACATAAAAACAATGCAGCCACAGAGGGGACAAGCACTAATGAACAGGTTTTTGCCTCTGCCACGCAGCGGTTCGAAGTATGAGGTTACAATTTGAAAGAAACCGCGGAAATGGCGGGATCAGCTCTTAGAGCCGGGGCAAGGATACCATTTTTTCCCGACAAAGGTTTAATTTATGATCAGAAAAAGAGTGCATTTAGGACCTTTTTATTCATAGTTTCATAAAATGGAGCCATGGAACTCCGGTTCAACAAAATCGAGTAGTCAACTACATCCTTGAAGGGTACAACGCCAAAGAGTGTGTCTTTTGATCGCTCAGCTCTCAAAGATCAAGGAGCTTCTCTCGCCCCACTGAACCTTCAAGACAAGAGTTTTCTGAAGGGCAAAACCTTCGAGGTGGCACAGAATATAGCGAACTCTCAGACGCGAATCATTCGTATTGGTGTTCCACAGGATAGGGTATACTCCCTATATATGCACCGAAAATATATCCATTGGATGATTTCCGTATCCATTTGTACTGGATATCTCTTTAATATCGTTTTAATATTCTAACGGAGCTGAAAATCATCCAAAAGATATGAAAAATGATCCAGTCCAAATGGATCGTTTTTGGATATTTTTTTTTTGTGTGCACGATATGCCCAAAACAAGGAGCATACCGCTTAAAAATCTCAAAGACCTATTTACCGCAACATTCGCAGACGACACGGCAACACTAGCCCGCAGCTAATGCATATACTTAGCCACAGATACCCTCCAGGAATACCTGAAAAGGTTCAAAAACAGGGCTGGCAGATGGAACTTTGCTATAAATGTGTTGGTGATCCATTCCTCACGCCGTGGCACCTGCTTTGGACTACAAATCAGCACATAAATATTTTGAACTAGCTCCTGAACCTCAAGAACAGTAACAAGGTGCTCAAATATAAGACCATTCTGGCTCTGGTATGGAGGTATGACCTGCTGATCTATGGCATCGCGGCGAAGACTCATCTAAACCAAATTAGAATGGTCTTGGTCAAACTCCTAAGACTATTACCGGAGCCAAATAGAAGCTTAAGGCAAGAGACATTGAAAAGGATGGATAGAGATGTCATCAACAAGCAGGTTTCCAGATACCTTGACAAGTTATCACATCACCCAAACAAACTGGCGAGTAACTTGCTAAGAAACGCCAAATCGGTGAAATCATTAAAAGGTAAAGGTTAAGGAGAGTCCTACCCAAGAACCTTATCTCACGGCGTTTTTAGCAGAACATTATAGCCATCAACCTATCAATATCTACAGCTGAAGCTTAAAACACGCAAGAAAGTCGATAAAGGCCGATATATTCTGTACCAACAAAAGTGAATGCTCAGTATGTAGTTTGCAGCTGCTGTAGCAGCTGAAAGCAGCGCTGCTGCTGCGTTCGTACGGTACAGAGTAAATTTATCCTAATTATTACTCACGACCTAAGCAAATGCTTCAATTATTGTCGACTCAAATCTTACGGGAATTGCGTTGTCTTTGGATTAGAGCACATGGGTATATCTTTATTGGTAAGACTAAATGCATTCGACGGTCCTATCTGGTAACACTATAATTTTGACAGCGATGCAGATCCAAATATAAAACGAACTTGATCTGCGTATGGTATAAACCTACCTCAGACAAACTGATAAATGTGCAACAAGCTACTTTAAGTTTAACAGCAAGCTTCACCGACCCCATAAAGTATATATAGACGAGTCGATATAGCCATAAAAGAGAGCTAAAGCCACCAAATTGCTTGCAGTGTAGTGTATGTGCATAATATCTACAATCTCTGGAAGTTTCATAAAGATCGGATAATAAATGGCTGAGTTATAAGGGCTATAAAAAACTTTGCATACTTTTTGCCGCTACGTGCACTTTCTGCTCACAAAATGTTGAAATGGTCACAATAATGTTAATGCTCTGTTAATTGACATAGAGAAAGGCTATTAAACACTAATTGCCCTGAGTAACGGGTATGTCATCGTATACCGTGCAACGTGTATAGGTCTGATATCCTGTTGAAATATCCAATGGAATTCTGCCGCAAATATTAAAAGATCTTCCGATCTTTACCAACCCTTTGGCGGATCGCTTTATTATCTTGATTACCACATATGTCTAGAAGGTACAAACCATCTATCTTCAAAACAGTGGGAGATATAAGGTTTTTTTTAAATTGCTGGTGCGGGAGAAAACAGATTAGATCTCCCACAGTTTTGCAGATAGTCGGTTCGTACCTTTTACACATATTGACTAATCAATATTATTTATTGATCCGCCAAAGGGTTGGTCAATTTTTCATATGTAGATATACATACTAGTAATAGCGATCAAAACTATGGAGGCAGAAGACTAGGATACCTTCCCTTAAAATAAACCTTTCAGTAAGGCATGGAAGATTACAACAAAATCTACCTGTTCCTTGAATCAAAACACCTGGTCAGAGTAAGCTAAAAGTAACTACCTGCAGGCAGTGATGCCATTTAGCTATTAAGTTGCTAGATTTAGCAATTTTGAAAGTGCAATTGCTATTAGTTTTTGAAAATGCTATCTATATATATAAAAATTAATAGTTTTTCTGTCTGTCTGTCCCTTATGCCTGCTAAACCGTTCATCCGATTGCGATGAAACTTTGGGAATTGGTTGTCCGCTTGCCCGGGAAGGTTTGCAAGTTGGAAAAATGGCCGAGAAATGGTCCAAAAACCGCAAAATTAGATAAGCCGCGAAATTAGCGATTGGTTGTACGCAGATATTAATACCGAAACGATTTTCGGTTCCGGTACAGGTACTGGAACGAACCGAAATGAATGTTTCGGTAAAAGGTTCTATTTCTGTTTTTAATTTCTTTCTGTTTTCGGTATCGATACGGTACCCAGTTTTTTATTTTGGTATACCGGTACGTACCGGTATAAGTAAAAAATTTTAAATCATTTTATTCCTTTGTAATATAAAGAAACAAAATTCAATATACAAGTTTCAGTCGTTTGACATTTAAAGTAAAATTAAAATAGATTTCCACATTTCGTATTATTTTACAGAAATTACAACTTTTAAAGTATCATACAATTTTAGGAGCTTTGTGGAGTACTCTGAACACCATCTTAGAATGTTTTCATGGTTTCGAATACGTTTAGGTGCAAGAAAAATTTTAATAGAATCCAGCAGGTCCAAAAATCACGAAATTTAACAAATAATACCGTTCATTCAATTGTGATGAAACTTTGGGGTATGGTTGGACGCTGAAATAGTCAACAAGCGTGAAATTTGCTAAATTATACAATTCATCCGATTGCGACAAAACTTTGCGGAATGGTTGGACGCTATCTTGCAAAGGTTTCTAAGTTGAATTAATTGGCGGAAAATAATCCAAAATTTCCGAAATTCGAAAAGTTATACCAATCATCCGATTGCGAAGAAACTTTAATAAATGGTAGGACGCTTGCCGGTGATGGTTTCTAAGTTCCAAAAACCTTTAAATTTGCAAAATTATTTAATGATCATATATATGAAAACGTTTAATAAAACTCTGTACCAGAGGTACAAAGAGTATATTAAGTTTGTGCAAAAGTATGTAACAGGCAGAAGGAAGCATCTCCGACCCTATAAAGTATATATATTCTTGATCAGAATCAACAGCCGATTCGATCTAGCCATGTCCATCTGACCGTCCGTCTGTCTGTCCGTATGAACAAACAGATCTCAGAGAGGTAAGAGATAGAGGTTTGACATATGGGACATATGCTTCTTATACTTGCAGGCAGATTAAGTTTATTTTCGATTTATGCCACGCTCCCTCCCGCCCCAAATTGGAAAAAGTGTCATATCTCCCACAGTTTTATACATAGAAGGTTCTTTCTTTTTGGACATATTTAGTACTTATGTTTATTTATCGATTCGCCTAAGGAATGGTAAAGATCGGATGAACGGTTGTCGAGTTATAAGGAAAACAAACAATTAAGGGCCGCACCGGTGGCAACAATGATGGGCAGCACTTCACAGGTACAGAGTATGTTATAGTCGGGCTTGACCGACTTTCTTTCTTGTTTTTAGATTACAATGCAGGCGTTGGTAACTGGAAGATGCAGATTGAACGGTCCAAAATGACAGGAGACGTTCGAACCAAAATTTAGCAATAGTTAAAGTTCGAAAAATTAAGGTTCGAGGTATTTGGATGGTTTTGGTTCGAACCTTGGTAAAGAATATCTTTTACTCAATGTATATAGAAAACCAATTAATTTGTGTAATAAACCAAATATTCTTTCGAATTTCTCCACATATGGAAAAAATGGTTCAACTCAGAATTGAGTAATGATGATTTAGAAGGTTCGAAGGCCCAAAGTACATCTATAATCGTTTTTTTAACACTTATGTGAGCGCCCACATTTCGGAAAGTGTTATTGAAGGCTTAACTCAGTTATAGAAATATTACCAATAGTAGTCTCCTTCTTTTGGGAATCATTTAATAAACTTCGAGGATCTAAGAACATATAACCATTAGAAATAGTTTTACTACTCATGAAATTCAGTACTCCAAATTATGTCTAGTAAGCGAACGTCATGAATAATTGCATTGCCCGAGTTAAATTCATAACCGAAGAGCAAGTAAGGAAAACTATGGTTTCAGTACCAACTTTGCCAAATAGCGCTGATTTCAGTATGCTGAGATCGGCTTTTTTTGGTTAAAACCAATTCTTTATCAGTTTTTTTTTTTCTTACTAAGATTGGAGATTCTGATTCCATAGCGATTTTCTCTCAGTTTTTGAAGAATTTGTTAGAATTAGTACCTTGAAAAGTTGTTTATCAGCCATGATCCCACTTTCGAATTCGCAAAAATTTTGCGATTTTGAGAGCAAATTTGGTCGTAAAACCGGTTTCAAATCGGAAAACTTTTGCGAATGCGAAAATGGGAGTATGGCTGTATATAAGTTTTTGTTGAATTTTAGCCTCAAGAACACTTATTTTCTTCAGTTCTAACTCTCAGCTACTTTTTTGAGCTATTTTTGGATTATTATCCAAAGTTTCGAAGGAAAAGCAGTCCGATAACGTGTTAAAAACTCCATTATTTTTTTTGGATCGCCCTTAATTTCACCCTATTTACACTCTTAAAGCCTTTTTTTGAGTATAACGTCGCAATTTACCCTGAAATCTGCTCGGAAAGTCATTTTTTAGACTTTTGAAGCAAGTCCAAAACTTCTTTTTGTTCTAAGATTACCGTTCATTCCATCAAAACCTAAACCTTTAAGCTCATTGTGAATTCTAAAATTCAAAAATGTCCTTAAATCTGTTCAGAAAGTAATTGTTTTGTACTTTTGAAGCTGCAGAAGTTTGAAAAACTATAAACCTAGGTGGGACATACTATTTGATGCAAGATAAAGTTGGATCGTTCACATTATAAAGTACTAGTTCTGGTTTTAAGAGGTAGTACTCCCCCGGTTATTGTTTGAACCAACTCTATTTGGTCTAGCTAGTCCTTCATATATTGAAAATTTTCTCGTAGAAAGCTATTTTATACCGGAAAACTTTTTAAAAAATTAAAGCTCACGTATAGAGTCTTCTCCCCGAACTTTTGCTTCAATATTTGAAATATAATAATTTCTAAAGTGATATGTGACTTTTTGACCATTTCGATACTGAATTCCTAGAGAATTTAAAAAGTTTGAATAGTTGGATGTGCTTGCTTCGTCCATAATGATATCATTTTAATAGAGGCTCGACAGACTAATGAGAATATCGTCCCGTAAAGGAAATGATATATGCAAACAAATAGATAAGCAACTTCCAAAGAAGAAATGTTACCTTTTACGGGCATATTCAGAGGTCGGTGGACAATTGCAAGTTTCAAAATGGTTGGGTGCTACATAAATCAGATATCAATAAGGACTTATCGTAGCAGCTCCATCAAAATTCCCAAAATTTGTGCGTCTTGAGACTCGTCAGTGAACTGAACCGAACCGAACCGTTTTCATTTCTGGTTTTCGGTCGGTTCAGCATTTTTTAAGGGAGGCCGGTTCGGTTCACCAGCTGAAAAATGCGGTTCGGTTTGGTTCGGTTCAGAACCGTTTTGCATCCCTGATTTCTAGCAATTTGTCTTGGCAACACTGTATTTAGGAATGTTTCGAAAGCAATAAAAACGGTTCGTCGAACCGAACAAATTCGTGTGTGGATGGCCTGCTTTCTTTGCGAGTCTTTGCGTTTGATTCCAGACTTTAGAATCAAAGTATTCGGATAAGTTAATCTAGTTAAGCATTCCAAAACGAGTAAATAATCAGAATCAGTCCATAACGTCGACCTTTATGGATTCCTTGAAAACTGTATTAAGCTATTCCAAGCCAATTTCGAGAAAAGTTTTTCTATTTATAGGTCGAGTATAAGAACTGAATCTGATTATATATCCCATAAATTTAAGCCTGGATTTAAGAAAATGGGCGTTAAGGAAAGGAACACCAGAGGCGAAGTATGAGGAGCACAGACCGCATAAACACTGAGCGCATCCTGATCGAGCAATGCACGGTATACAGATCAGGACCCGCACACGGCCTTTGTGGACTTCGCTGAAGGCTTCGATAGGCAAATGCGCTAGCCGATCTGGACACCTCAGCTATCAACATGACGAAAACGAAAGAGTTCAGCATCCGTCCCGGACATTCTCAGACTCAACAATTCAGCGGCATAGGAAGTGAAGCCGCTGCGGATGGAAAGGCGGAACTCGAAGTGGATTCGCGCACTCAAAAAGTTAAATGTGCCTTTGGGATGCTGTTAGCTGTTTGGCGATGCTGAACGTAATGCCAGTGCTTCTATACGGTCTTCCTCATGGAAAATATCAACTTCCATAGTGTCGAAAATCTAAACATTTGTAAACCGATGCCTGCGACGCATATTCTAAATATTCTAAGCTGACAGAAGACGGAATTCCGAGCTACTCAGACGAGCGCGAGTATGGAGAGTGGCAGAATGAAATGGAGCTGTACACTGCGAAAAAATGGAATGCGATCCCAGCCAGTCCAAAGATACTTGGAGGACAGAGTTCGCTGCAGGAGAGAAGTGGTTCATACCCCATGTCCCACACTGCATTGTAACTAAAAGAAAATTCATACCTAGGCTAAAGCAAATGAACGTTGTGTATTCCTTGGAAACGACTAATCCTAATCCTTTCTTCTTACTCACCGACTCTTCCTCCTTTTCCATGCCGCTGGGCATTTGCGGCACCGCACGATTTATGGCTGAATACTCGGGCAGATCGGGTAGCTCCTCGGCCAAGTAGATGGGCATCTGCTTGGACGGATCCAGATGGCGTGCTCGGAACGATAGCTTCGACATGTTGGATGTTGTTGTGTGTGTTTTGTGTGAGTGTGTGAGTGTATGGAACGTTTTGTTGATTTGTGGTTGGTTAAGTGGAATTCTTGCTGCTGCTGCTGCTAGATGAGGCTTCTTAAGTAGCTATGGACCAATTGCTAACGGTGGCTGCTGCTGCTGCTCCCCCGCGAACAACCAACGGCAGTAAGGATTGGGCGTTTGTGCGGCTAACTACGAGAATCTTACTCCGATTTCGTTTTCTACTGTAGTCTATGGATGGAGGGGATATGCTAGAGGTGAGCGTGTGTAATCTGTGGTGGTGGTGCTGCTCCTCCTCCTCCTCCTTCTGCTGCTGCTGCTGGGCCTGTGCACCGGGGCTGCGGTGACTGTGGCTGTGGCTTTGCCAGCTGATGAACGCAGCCCCTGTGCCCGTTCCCTGGGAGTACGTACTGCTGCTGCTGCTGCCTTTAAGTGGGATTTGGGGTTTCGTTTGAATGGGGCAACGCCGCTGCTTCCAGGCTACCTGGGTAGCGATATAGGGCGTCTCCTCCTCCTGCTGCTGGTGGTGCTCCTCCTTTGGCGGCAACGGCTGTTTGGTGCTACTCCGGATTGCCGATAGCCACAGGATGACCAACGAGATGAGGCTTAGGCAATTACGACGACAACAACAACAATGCAGTGGTAGCAACAACAATAACGAATGCAGCAATTGTGTCGACGACATTTTTCACGTTGAAATCGAAAAAATTATGTGAATTGGCATAATTACGTTGATTCAGTTTCAACATTTCAAGTTCATCATCATTTTGCTAGAAAATCGAAAATGTTTGCAGTTTCCCTCGTGTTGTTGTTGCTGCTGCTTCTTCTTCTTCTTGTTATCGCGGGCTGATAAAAATCTGCAAGAACAACAACAGCGCAAAAAAAAAAACTAGTGAGTAAACAGAACACGCACACACACTCGCGCGGGAAACCCTTAATTAGGTGATTAGCTCAAATTGTAATTCTTTGTTTTTGGTTTTTTCCCGAATCTTTGCTAAAAATTATTAACCAAAAAAAGGCGGCATCGCTGCATAAACAAACACACACGCGGCGACTCAAACTTTTAGCACCCGAAAAAAGACGAAAAAACACGACGAGGAAAAAAAACGTCGTCGTCGTCGCAGCAGCTCTTCCCTCCTCTACCCGCTCGCGTGTGGCGTTTTTGTTTTTTACTTTTATTTCAGGCATTCATCGGCGCTTGCACAATATCATTAATTTTCTCACATTTCTGCGTGGTTTTTACTTCATCTCCCTTCACTTTTCACACACCTGCCAGCTAAATTTGGTTGAAAATTCGCTGGGAAATTTCACGAATTTTGCGTAGCGTGGTTTTTTCTGCTGGACAATAATGGCGGCCGAAGAGCCGAACAGTCTCAACGACGCCGCAGAGTTTGAGGCCACGATTTTAGCCGCACGCGACGGCGTTGCTTGCGACTGAGGCGGCTTCGTTGTGCCCGGAAGATGACAACTTTTCAGGTTAATTTCACCTGTCTAAACACCTTGGTATAGGTCATTTTTATTAAAAATCAAATTAAATTTTTTCTTTATTTATGTATTGTTAAATTTTTGTCATTTCGCACGCTGAGCACATTTCCCGCAACGCCGTCACTCGAGCATTTTACGCGGCCTCGCACTCCGAAACTCGCGACACGACTCCGAATTTTCCGTCAGTCCCACAAACTAGCAGAAAATCGATATAATTTTTTCACGCACATTTTTTTCTTTACACTTTTGGTTGCCCCTGGCCCTGGCCAGTTTGATGTGAAAATCGTGTGGTTTTCACTTGCTTTTCATTTGCCGCAACGTTTTTTGCTATATTTACGGCGATTTGCCAGCACAAAATGGTAGATTTTGTTTTTCAGTAGCGGACACGTTTTTACTTAATGGGCGGCCATCACGAATGAGATTTCGGAGTTGGGCCTGCGTCGCAATGGTGTGGAAATTATTTTGGCTCGCTCAATTCGGGTTGCGTTTGATGATTTTGCATGCGGTTTTTGGGGGAAATTCGAGAATTTTATTAGGGACCTAATGCATACATTGGGAACATGATCATTGAGCTGCATTTATTTGGAATTGCTTAATTTATGGTTGGCAATGTTTTGGTTTCTTTTACGTATGACGTAGAACGTAACGAAAACGTAGAACGTAATGAAAGTGTGACCGTGGGGCATATCGATCTTTTCTACATTTTTCATACAAAAATTCTATTAGTACTGCGAAATTAAATTAAAACCAGAAAAAGAAAAATATATATGTCGTGGCGCTGCGAATATGTTAGCAGCCTGAGTAGGCTAGGCGTAGGTTGTGGGCCTACTCTTTTTGCTTCGTCATGACGTCTTGTCAGTAATGGCAGTGTTGGTAAAAGAGTGTCGTGAATAGAGTTGCTCAGAAAGGTCAAATCGAGTGAGATGGACCGAGCTGCTGCTGGACGTAGTCCCTTGAGTGTGAGTGAGATGGCAATGATTGCCCTCAGAATGTGCTAAGTCATTACGTTTTGACAAGGAGAGTCGACAAGTTTGACAACAGAGAAGATAGCACTCACTTTCTCTCGGGAATTCGTTTAAAACGCACAGCTCTTGCCTAAATTAAAACTAATATAAAAAAACACAATGGAAAACCTTTCGAAAGAAACTAACTCGACATATAAATACAACAAAATCAATTTTTTTTATGCAATTAATAATGGTTTACCCTCTCAACTTATTTATTAGCAGTTAGGCATCGAGCTAATCATGCTTTAGAGTTTTGAGTCCGGTATTTTGACCCATTCCTTACAAACAGCCTTTCGAAGCTTGTTAGTAGAGTTTAACTGACCGCACAGCAGAGCGCTGATATGACCAGATTTGTTTCTGTTGTGTATGGAAAATATACATTACCAGCTGAATACCCGGCGTCGCCCGGGACCTTTGCATTATGAGAATATGATTCTTATGAAAGCGTTAATACTCTAGTTTCAACTGGCAGCAAATGGCTATTAACATTTAAAGTCATCCAAACTTGTTCGAACCGAATTTAGAATAGCGAAAATATCAAACTACGTATTTCCAACCCACACACCAAATTTCCAGTTTACAATTTAAATCATTTCTGATTTTTGGAAAACATCTAAAATTCACATTTCTCACTAAAACTAGTTTTTTGACCGATCGTTCCTATGACAGCTATATGCTATATTCATCCGGTCCGGCCGTTTCCGACAAATATGCAGCGTAAATGTACCAAAAGACTTCGTGCAAAGTTTGGTAAAGATAGCTTCAAAACTGACGGAGGAGATAGCATAGAAACAGACAGACGAACAGGTCTAAATCAACTCAGCTCGTCGTGCTGATCAAGAATATATATACTTTGTGTGGTCGGAGATGCTTCCTTCAATGCTTTACAAACATCCGAACAATTTTATAATACTCTCTGCAACGGTATAAAAATACAAATGGAAAAAAAAATTGCCCTTCACACTATCTCTTTTGCTCTCACAAATTTTTTTTTTTGTGTGCTTGTGGCGATTGTGCACAAGCGTTGATCGCAACCGCTCGCAAAAGATCTTTGATTTCCGCAACAAGTACTCGCGGTGACTCGCGGACGAAGCTAGGAGTAATCGCTATTGTTTGTACTGAACGAGCTTTAGTCATGACGGCTCGTAGCAGAACTTAGATTTTAGCAACAAGGGTACTGCGACGACTCGCGGCCGAAGCTCCGAGTCAACGTGAGTATAATTACGGGCAACACTCGAGTTTGACAAGCCTTGAGCGCTGAGCGATTGTACTCGTGGCTGCTAGTTGCAGTTCTCTGTTAGAAACCTTCGCCGGCAAGCGTTCTACCATTGCCCAATGTTTCATCGCAATCGGATGAACGGTTTAGATTTGCAAATTTCGCGGTTTTGGGACCATTTCATACCTTTGGTACAGGGTATAAAAATAGTCACAATTGCTTATAGCCCGAATCCACTGACATATATATTTACATTCGAGCAAATGTAAATATATTTGACAAGGCCTCCCATATACGTTTTTATACCCTTGCTGAGGGTATTATAAAATTGTCCGGATGTTTGTTACTCATAGAAGGAAGCATCTTTGACCACATAAAGTATATATATTCTTGATCAGCATGACGAGCTAAATTGATTTAGCACTGTCTGTCCGTCTGTCCCTCAGTTTCTATGCCTCCGTCTCCTCCGTCATTTTTAAACTTTCCTCACCAAACTATGCACGAAGTCTTTTGGTACAAATATGCTGCTCATTTGTCGGAACCGGCCGGATCGGATGACAATAGCATATAGCTGTCATGGAAACAATCGGTCGA
The DNA here is from genome assembly GCA_018904265.1 of Lordiphosa collinella. Lineage (NCBI taxonomy): Eukaryota > Metazoa > Arthropoda > Insecta > Diptera > Drosophilidae > Lordiphosa > Lordiphosa collinella. The sequence goes on along the minus strand of JAEIFV010000179.1, from coordinate 345,381 downwards.
AAAACTAGTTTTAGTGAGAAAAACTTTTTTGTTTTCAATTGAAACGCCTCCAAACTTCGAATTTCTTAGTTTACTATCCTTTTCCACGACCAAAATTGGTCGAAAACGGACATCTATACAGTATAGCTGTCATAGAAAAGTGGAGTCTGAAAAGTAGCCATAGCTAGAAAAACATTTTTGTTTTTAATGGAAATGTACTCAAAACTGGCATGTATTTATTTATATGCTCTCACACGATTCTACAAAGTTTGTTCCAAATCGGATGTCTATAGCATATAGCTGCCATAGTAACGATCGGTCGAAAAACTAGTTCTTGTGAGAAAAACCTTTTTTGTTTTTAATGGAAACGTCCCTTACGTTGGCATATATTTGTTTTATATACCTTAAACATATTCTACAAAGTTTTCTCAAAATCGGATGACTATAGCATATAGTTGCAGTATAAAGGATCGTTCGAAAAAGAATTTCTAGTGAGAAAAACGTTTTTGTTTTAATTGGGATCGCCTACAAATCTCGAAATTAACAGTTTGCAATGCTTTTCCATGATTGCACTAGGTTTGGTCGAAATCGGACATCTATATAATATAGCTCCCATAGAAAAGTAAGGTCCGAAAAGTAGTCTTATTTAGAAAAACAAACTGCAAGGATATACAAAACTTCGGATGAGTCTAAGTTAACTTTTGCCTATTTTTTATTTTATTTTTAGTAATTTTTTTTTGTGTACAAAATCAGAAATCTAAGCAACCGCTAGCTTATGGTGCCATGTTGTTAATTGAGAATGTACATTTCCAGTGGAATCACCAAACATCAAAATGTACATAAATGTTCATTTGTATGGAATCGACAAATTTCAAAATGTCGGAAAAGATGTGGTGTTGTGATCATAGTAAGGTTTTTCGAACATAACTTAGCGTGTTTCTTAGTAGTTATTCTTTATTAAATAAAAAAAATAATAGTTTTTCCATAATAAATGAATAAAAAAGTATCAATGAAAAGTCGGCAAACGCTTTGTTTTCTTATATGCTGGTGGATGTTTTTTGTTTGCCTTTCTTTTCTAATGTTTTTTGTCCTCTTTGGACATTGGTCAATGCAACATACTATACGGAAGACTAAACCAACTTTTCTGCAGGGAAAAATTCCGGTGGCTCACAACACCCCAACTTCACTTTTTTTATTGACGTCACAAACCCAAAACAAAATTATTTTTCAAAAATTCATATTTCGGGCAACAAGGCAAGGGATCAAAGATATTTCTGTCATACTTACTTTTCCGAAAAAATTTTTACCGATATTCACAAGTCAAAAAAAAAAAAACTTCAATATTGCAAAAAAAAATCGAGTTCTGGTTCACCAACTTAAAGCATGTGTTGTCTGATCGGTTGCTGATCAGAAGTTGGGTAATACGAAGAGAGAAACTTGAAATAAACAAAAAGCTGTAATTTATTTTTGCTTGGCCCAATATTCGGGTGGCTCACATCTTGTATTCAAAGCTATATTGATGTTTTCTACATTGAGCTAGACTTGCTAGCCCTGGAAACATTTGTTTGTGTCTTTGCTAAGTCGAGTAGGTTTGCGAAGTCTGTTTGGTTGGTTTGTGTATTGGCTTTGCTTGGTTTGCCAAAGTCTCCTCAGCAAACACTAGAGCTTTGAAACCAACCGAAAGAGATTACTAGGACACCGAGAATTGATTTTGGGTTGGAAGAAATTTTTGTTATTCTGAATTTTGATAAAATCAAAGTTAATTAACTGTAAAATGACACTTGCTAAAAACGTTTAAGGCACGATTTCTCACTGTGCGGTTAGTCAACTTGACAGGCAGTTTAACCGAATTTGCGTATCTCATGCTGTGTGTGGCGCAACCGGGGGAACAGACTTAACCGCTTCTCGAGCACTGGTTAAAGTTAACCGCGAGTTCAGTGCCGATGGAATTATCGATCTATTTTATCGCTATTCAAACAGCTGGCTCCAACATTTGATTTGTGTATTTATTATTTGCTGCCGCAAAATGGTAATGAATAAACGAATTTTTCAACTCCACGCAATGAAAATGAAATTTGAAGAGGCAGAGGAACATATAAAAATGCAACAGAGTACAGGAAGAGGCCCAATTACTTAACTGATCGGTATGATGCCAAATTTGTTCAATGATTCAGGTTGACAAAACATGTAAAATTATTTATGCTAGGATTAGAGATGTTTGATGTGACTTGGATTGTTAGCAGGACTTGGCGTCGCTACGTTCTTATGCATGTGGCAACTTTCCACTGTTTTATTCTTCTTATACATGAAAGGTATTTTAAAATCAAAAAAATTTTTTTTTTCTACTTTTCCATAAAAACCATATAAACAAAAAAAAAATAATCCACAAAAAACAAATAAAAACCCAAATCGAAAAACCACAACTAAAAAACAACAAACCTACAAACAAACAAAAAAAAAAACAATAAAAACAAAAAAAAGACCAACCCATTTTAAAATACAACCCTAAAAAAAAACATCAATCTCCACAAAAAATCACCCTAAAAAAAAAAAAAAAAAAACAAAAAAGAACCACCACCAACAAATATTTTCACAAAAACAAAAACCCCCTCTTCCTCATCCAAATACAAAAAAAAAATAATAAATATTTTTATTTCCAACTTCATAACAAATTTTACTTTTCTCCCCTCCACCCCATAATAATACAAAAATAAAACCCAAAAATAAATTTACTCCATCTTTCCCCCCCTCCACACAACCATTCCATATATTTTTAAAATTATTCACAACCTTTTTTTTTTCTATTAATTTTTTCTTCTCTTAATAATATAATCCCTTAAAAATAATTCATTCAAAATTTTAAAATTAAATTTATCAAAAAACAAAAAAAACCAATTTTATTATATCATATTATTATTTTTAAATTACTTTTTCTTTGCCTGAAAATCAAATTAGAGATACCGATGTCAAGAAAAGAATTCAACAAGATTTTCGTAAGGAGTTAGGGTTATTAATTGACCTACCCAAACAAGGATTCGGAAATACCAACGATGGCCACACGTCTAGGAGATTTTTTGAAAATGTGGAAATAACAGCTTGAATTACTGGAATAGACTGTGAAATAATTAAGACGGTGCAGGTTATACTTAATGTTCTCAGTTGCAGAAAAAAAATAGATGCCGAAATGTTTGGGAAGTATGCCACCGAAACGTCCATTCTTTAAAAGGAACGATATCCAAGCAAATGGCTAACACCTACTGATCATAAGGTTCTTGATCATGGACGAGATATAATCGAATATCAATCTCTTACTATTGGGGAATTATCGGAAGATGCGCAAGAATCGAAGAACAAGGAATATAAGAGATATAGGTATTCGAACACTTGCAAGTATTCTTGAAGACGACAAAACGAAGATCTGTTCAACATGTTTTTAGCTTCTTCGGATCCCAAAATATCATCATTAAGACATGTGAGAGCCATTGTGGACTTAAAAACAATGTATTCAGCTGAAATGGTTGCCCTTTTTGAAAATATTGAAAATTGCTTTGAAAATTGAAATTAAGTGGTTTTTGAGAAATATGCATCTAAATATAATCTAACCCTTTTAAGTAATTTTTTTTCCCATCTTTTCAAAAGTTGAAAAATGTTTCCACTTTAAGCCTAGTACGGAGATAGTAAAACTGTTTGTGCGCACGAAAAAGCCATTTATTACGAAAGTGGATCGTAAAACAAAATAGTGTGCTAAGATAACAAAAAAATGCCAAAAACGCCAAAAAGGCTATGCATCCTAACGATTTACCTACATCGACATTAAAGCTTATGGCAGTGAGGGAGACATGAATGTCTTCTCCCATTCTAAGTTTGGCAAGGCCATTCTGTCTGGCAGTCTGGAGTTTCCAGAAGACAACTTGCTCAACGGAAAGAACACCCCATTCTTCCTTGTTGGAGATGATGCATTTCCGCTGCACAACTGCATCATGAAGCCGTATGGGGCTCGAAACCTGACCCAAGAAGAGCGAGTCTTTAATTACCGCCTCAGTAGAGTTCGCCGATGTAGTGAGAATACATTCGGTATTCTTCCAAGTGGATGGCTGTACAACGCACTTTGCTGTGTCAGCCGGAAAGAGCCCAAAAAATTGTAACAGCATGTTGTTTCCTGCACAATTATTTGATGCGAACAAATCCAAGGGAGTATGCGAAGTCTAGAGATTTGGAAACACCCCAAAGCAACGCATGCACCCCTCTTCAAGGTTTCCGTGGTCGTTTGCAAAACTACCCGAAATTTGTTCGGAATTCGGTTAAGGAGTATGTAAACTCTTTAGTTGGATCTGTACCGTGGCAATACGAATCAGTTGGCGTGCCAAATCCATCTAATCCGATGTAATAAATTTTCATTCTCATTTATGTATTTTCCTAATTCAAAAAATAAATGCCATTATTATAAAATTTACAAAATTATTTCAATATATTTTCATCATCGTTGGCCCGGGCAAACAACAACTCAGTAACATCTCTTTCTGCATTGCGGGCTGCTGCTGGAGTCATCCTATTCAGCAAACTGTCCCAAAACTGTAGGGCGGGCAGGTTTGCCAAGGGCGGCTGAGTGGGAGCAGCGATACCCACATGCATTTGTTCCAAAAACTGGCCAACAACAACTGCCAGTTTCTGGGACTCCCTTGGCTCCTCCGATCTGCGGTGTTTCGGTCCTTTTTCCTGCCAAAAATTATCAATTAGAAACGGTTGGTTTGGTCATGAAATAGGCGTTACTTACATAGGAATATGAAGCGCTGTCTCCGTTCCCAACAAGCTTATCGCCCTCGAGCAATTGATCACTATCTTTGGTGCCCTGGGCTTGTTGCATGACATCCTCAAAATCAAACACCGCGCTTCCGTCTTCAGTGTCTATCAGTGTGGGAGTGCTGGTGCTGCAAGACGCTTCATTCGGGTCAAAGGAAGAGCTGAAAGTTCGGCAAAAATAATACATAATTTTTTTTTAAATTATAACATGTATTTCAATACAGCTTACCTTCTCTGCGATGACATGTCTGGCATAAACGACATATGTGCGGCAGTCAACTTGGTCGCTCACTTGGGGCTCCTCCAACATGACGCCCCCCGCACTCCCACTTTTAGCGCGCTTAGCCGCAGACGCCTTGCGGTACCTGTAGCTGTCGCGCAACGAAGCCCAAGCAGCTTTGCATTCATTGGCTGAAGGACAAATATCCATGATTTAATTATTATAAAACATATGTTCAATATTTATCTTACCTTCTTTTTTGAAGCTCCACACCTATGGCTTCCCATGCACTTTTTACGGCAAGTGCATTAAAGTGCTTCTTATTTGTAAGGTCCCAAATAAGCGGCTTTGCCTCTACTGCCTTTATTAAGGCGATCTTATCTTCCTCATGGAAGCGCTTCAATCGATTCTTACGTTCATTCTTTTTATTTGACATTTTTTTGCTCTACCGACCGTCAAAATAAATAAATTTTATTAGTTTGGGCGCACAAACAAAACTCGAACAGCTGTTCAATAAAATCCACATGTGCAAAGTAGTTGACAACGCGAAGACGTCAAAGTGGATTTTACAACCCTGATTATTTTTACTAAAAACTTTGTGAGTGGTTTTACAGTGTCATTTTTATATGAAAATTTTTGTTTGCGAGCGCTTTTTTGCGATCTCCATACTAGGCTTTACAAAGCTACTACATCTAAAAAAAAGTTACAAAATTATTTCTTTTACGTTATTAAGTAGCTTGACCAATTCCTAATTAAAGTGCATCAACAGTTTTGCCAAATTCAACAACTCGAAATTTGATTTTTGCAACGAGTTTTTGGAAAACGAGCCACTGTGCGGCGTCCCTAAGAGATCGTAGGATCGGTAGCTGTCCCGAATAACTTCTAAAACTTTAAAATGCTTCGCAAGAATGCTACGATTTTGTCACCAATCCATTGCTTGATTTTGTAATATCTGTGCCTAAAAAAATCTTAGAACTATTTGAGAATATTTATTACTGATGAATTGATTTAATTGGTATTGAATTTAAAATGTGAGAACGTTTTTCAAAGCACTTTCTAAATATGTAGGAATATTCAAAGTTGGAATATGCAAAGTTAATATTAATAGAAGCCTGAAAAAAATGTATTTAATTTTTTTTTTACCTGAACCCGTTTATACTTTTTTTTTTGCTTCGCTTCAGGTTCGGGCGAAACAACTTCTCTGCTCCAGTTCAAGTTAGGTTTCGACTTTCCAAAAACCCCGGAGTCTTTACCTTCGGAGCTGTTGAACTCCGAATCGGCTTGCAGCTCTTATTCTTAGGCTAATTTCATATGTTGGTTTTATGTACTTACTGAGAACTTAGGCTTCCGAAAACAAGCATCGATCCCCTCCTGAAAACCACCACATAAAAACAGCTAAATTCAATTTTTTCGATTTTTTATTCCAAAAATAGTCCGATCTTCGTTTAAAACACTTTTAACTCGACTTTTATTATAATTATAATTTAATTTAATAATATTTGAGAGGTACAGTAATTGAATTTCATTAAGTTGGTATATATGTAAGTGTGTGTGTGTGTGTGTGATGGTGCTGACATAGACTCTCGAAAACTTGGTACGTTTCACAATATTCCGTATGGATTTTGGGTATGTTTAAGCTATAGCGAGTAACTGTATATGTTTACATTCATAATGTTGAATACTTCTTGAGAAAACGTTTATATTTTTATTTGATATTTAGCGAAAGCGAAATGGAAGCACCTTTTGGGTATCAAAATATGATGGAGCAATAAGAAGCTTCGTTGGGTGTTGAAAAAATTACAATATGTAGCTCTCATAAGCAGTAAGCAGCTGTCCTGCTTGGAGAGGTGGCTGTGGCGGTGTGTGATCCTTCCAGCGTTGCTTTCGACTTTGATCCCTCGATTGGTGCGGCGGTGGACGCCGCACAGACGTACACAATTACACGTTGTGGTGGCTGCTGCCTGTGTCCTCTTTGGGGACAGGGCAAAGTCCTTTTCCACACTACAGTTGCACGGTAATGCACGCGCGCAGGCCACCCACAAGAGCCAGTGGCTCCAGCTGCGCTTTAGGCAGCCGAGCGGCAAGTGTGGGCGGCTGTCGCGGCATTGCGGCCTCTGTCATGGTTGCGATGGCGTACATGATGAAAAAATTGAAGTCAGACAGTGGTGTCGTATGTGAAAAAGCACTCACGCAAGCAAGCAAGAGACGACGCAGGAGAAGTAGAAGAAGAAGAGCAGGGCAAACAGGGTAGGCAGCTGCCGGAGAGCTTTGCCGCCCTTGCATGGAAGGGTGAGAAAGCTTTCGCGCAGACTGCTGCGCCTGCCCAGCGGTTACACTTTTGGGGGGGCGGGTGGAGTGGTGAGAGTTGAGGGATGGGGTGAAATTATATAAAATTAAAGCAACATTTTTTTTTTGAACATTTTGAATTGAACGAAAGCTGCGCGCTCAGTTTTGGGCTTTGGTCTCAACTGAAGGAATTTAAGCAAAAGGAAATGTTGGTTTTGTTTTTCCCTTCTTTTTGTATAGGTTTTTCTTTTTCTTTTCTTTTTTTTTTTGCAATATTCAACAACCAATACCAATATATACTGTAAAATAGCCTGCATTTGCTATTTTCTTGGTAAAGTCTTTGATTATTAATTTAGTGCTTTTTGTATTGTGAGGAATCTATGGATATGGTCTATGCGGAAGGCCCTTCAAAAGGCTGCGGAACGAATTTGATTATATATTTTTTGTGTTTTTTTTTAGAAAATCGCGCCTATGCTAAGTAAAAATTTACGGCTTATGACAGTTTCGAGTAAGTTTTTGAACTGATTGTGTAGGATTGTATTGCGTTTTTTGAAGTATTTGGGGAGATATGTAGTTGCTACTGGTTTATACTCAGAGAGGAGAACGTCAGCGACTGAGGATTTTTCAGGTAAAACCTATTTGAAAACATGCAAATATAAAGTATCGTCTTTTGCGGTCCAACTACCATTAGTTCCACTCTGACTTAAATCAGTTTTTGGGTACTAAAGTCCTTCTTCAGATTTAACAGTTAAAAGCTGACAACTAATCTATAATCTATATGCGCTTGAAGGAATCCAATAAAGCTATTTCCATAAACCTGAATTAAATTTTGGAGTAATCCGAAGTCTGCAATGGGATTTTGGCATATTTTTTGGAAGCCAATTTTTTAGAAAAAGTAGTTTCTGGATTTCAGAAATCAAGCAGAGTTTGTCAATAACTGTCAAGATAGTTTACTGGCCGATAATTGAAAGCTTTGGGCAGCGCATGACTTGATCGCAACATCTACGATTTCGATCTATGTAGGTTGTATACAACAACGTCCAGCAATCATAAGCCTGCTTTGACCACACTAAAGTAAGATTTTGGAAAGGAATTTGTCCATTTTGAGCTGCAGCCACGGAATGAAACCCTCAATTTGGTTGAGTAGAAAAATAATCAATAAGACGCACTCCCGACTAGCCAATAAGTGTTCCCCAAGATCAGAGGATTGTGGCTCTCTCTGACACTTAGTAATGCATGACTTCGGCTAGCATTTGCCGACTGTGTTCGGGCCCCAGGGAGAATGGCTGGGGAACACTAACATTGGTGCAAATCAAAGATCTGTAAGACTGCCAGTTTTCTTGACTCGAGTGTACTCGTTGTAAAAGAGTATGTGGTATGATTTGACACACAAAATATGCAGTCAGTTCATATAATCACTCATCTCGTAGTAATATTTCTTTGACTGGGTGTCTGCGTGAGGTGGAGTCAGATTTGTGGTATGTGTTTTGACTGCGTTTTCGGTGGCTGATTTTTTGCTCTCTTTAACAGTGGCATTCCTTAACAGTCGATTACAATCCTGTATACTTTTACATAAGCTTGGCCGTTTTCGCAGGCCTCCTGATTACAAAACAGAGTTCTATGTTATCAGTAAAGTGGGCGGCTTTAGATTACAACTCAATATACCATTTAAGAAAATGTTGGCGAGGAAGTATGCGTTCAGTTCACAAGACGATACCCCGTTTTTAAATTTGTGTGTGGACTTGTGAACTAACTGTTGTCGCATCCACACACTTGGTGTATGAATTTGTAAAACAAATACTTTACAACCTTGGACACTGATTAGTGAGATTGTAAATCTCTACACAGAACTAACTCTGTATTCGAAACGTAGCGAGAATTTCCCATTACGTGGGCGCCTACAGTAATGCATGTTGTGGACTAACCTCATTCAGCTCTGCGTCGCTGGGTAATATTTAAGTATGTATAATTTTTTTCCTGTCGCTCTCATTGTTTTTTTAAAAGTTTTGATTTGCTCTTATAATAACAAGAGACGTTTGTGCGTTGCGGACTCTTGGTGCAAAAGCAACAGCTGAGTACTCAAAAAAAAATCTGCGCCCTACCTGTAATTATTGTAACATGCACCCAATCAACACTTAGATCTTTTCCAAGTATTGGTGGCAAGAGGAGCGGGGATTATGCCACTGCATATGCAAAGCACAAGTATGCGATGAGTAGGTCTAAGACTGCGACATTTTGTTGCAGTGTTGCCGACACTCGGGTGTGAAAAATATCAAGTACTTATGCAGTGCACTAGTAGTTGCAGTGCACTCGATCAGATCTCTGGAGAAATTACATCTTTGATAACTCGTCAAAAGTTATTGGAGCGGAATAGCCCCTATCTTGCACCAACAGATTATCATTTCTTTAAAACATTTGAATCTAATGAAGCTGTCGAAAATCAGTTTAATTTGCCGATAAGAATGAGAAAAGTTAGCTTCTTTAAAGATACAATATTTTGGTGCAAATAAGAATAAAATTAGGGGTCAAAGTAGCGCCTCGGCACTCGGAATTAATAACTTGTCACGATAAGGATAGGAATACTTATGTTAAGACCAGAGCTAGCAAAATATGGCCAACCATTTTTTTGTGCTGTCCTGCTCACCGAAATGACAGGGACACATTAAACAGACTCACTCACTCTCTGAACAGAACACTTGTTTTTGCTTTTCTCGTGTTTATTGTTCTTAATGAGAGAGTCACACGAAGCTGCCTTATGATAACCGATTGAAGAGAATAATTTCATTTGGCTCTGAGAAGCAGAGCATAATCAACTGAGAAAATAGAGACAATTTGTCTTTTTTTGTTGTTGTTGGCTTAGGTTTGTGTTGTTTCGCACACACGCACGCATACACACTTACAGTTTACTGATGCGCACGGGCATCACACACTGCCCAGCAAAGTGTATCATTGAGACCTATGCACAAAGAGGTAAATCTCGTTGGTTGAGCAAATGGCTGCTACTTTTTATTTTCTGACTGCCTGTAAAAAGGGACCACCTTTTGCGAGCTCTGGTTAAGACAAACCATTAAAACAGCTGCCTGCCAAAATTGTTTGTATTTTTTTTAATGAGAGGTCGAAGGTCGAAGATAATTATAAATTTTAATTTAAGAGTCAAAAACCACATCGAATTTCGATTCCACATGATTTAACCGAAATTGAAATCAGGCACAGACCCTATAGTGCTTTTAGTTCCGAGGGTAGTGCGCTGGTACATCACGTCGACCTTAGCCGTTTTATTAAATCTGCGGCCAGACTAAATTGACTAGACTGGTAGGCCGTGCCTAAAATGGTATTTGTTATACCATTGCAAAGCGTTGACCAGAAGTATGCAACGCATAGAAATATTCATTTCCGACCCCATAAACTATACATATTCTTGATCAGTGCGACGAGCTGAGTCGATTGAGATTTGTCCGTCCGTCTGTCCGTCGTTCTGCCCGTCCGTCTGTTTCTACGCAAGCTAGTCAATCAGTTTTGAAGCTACCGAACTGAAAATTTCGCACAGAGTCTTCTTTTTTACTACAACCGGATCAAATGAGTATATCTTATACATAGCTCCCATAGGATCGTTCGGTCGGAAAACTAGTTTTTGTGAGAAAAACTTCTTTTTTCAATGGAAAAGTCTCCAGACTCCGTATTTATTGGTTTTCAATTCTTTTTCATAATTCTACTAAGTTCGATGAAAGTCGGACAACTATATGGTAGAGCTCCCATAAGCTGTGTACTCAGACAAGCTAAATCGATTTAGCTGGGGTCGAGTTCATATAAAAAAACGGTAGCTAAACGCTTGCTAAAACTTTTAGCTGGCCACTTAGCTTGAGCTGTTCTCAGACAAGCTAAATGCCTTAGCTAAAAACGCGTGGCGCCGCGAGCTTGACTGGTTAAAAGCTGATAGCTTTAGCTATAGATTTCGCTAGGTAGAAGCATACAAAATGTTTTGCAATTATTTAGCAAGTTTCCCTTGCTAGATGAATTCACCAATGGTTGCAGCCTGCAGCAAAAAACGATATAAAACACAACTAAGGGTTTGCCCATGACTTCTGCCCTCCAAATATCATTCAAATTCTCCTGCTTTTGCACTTTTATTATTAAAATCAATTTAATTGTAATCAAATCACACTTGGTAAACATACACAGTGCAGTAAGACCGTTTGACATTTGGTGGAATTTTTCTATTTTGGCGTTGAGCAGTCATACTGTACCCTTAGCTGGGACTCCAGCGTAAAAAGTTGCATTTTTAGCAAGGTCTAGATTTAGTTAGTCTGAGTACATAGCTTTAGTAGAAAAAACTTATTTTGTTTCTGATTATATCGTCTTCGAATTTAGTTTTTATTTATTGTTTATGCTTTCACTTAATTCTGCGAAGTTTTGTCAAAATTGCATGACTATCGGTCGATGTCAAAAAATGGGTCAATTGTAAACAAACTTTTTTATTCTTTGGCTAATCTTTTTTCGACATAAAACACTGTATCAGATTTACAAAACTTTCGATTCTTAAAGAGGAATAAGAGGCTAAATTCTTTAACCTAGACCACCAAACGGACATTGCGACATAAATTACAACAAAGCCAGTCAATGTCACATAGAGCAGATCCAAAGCAAGATAATATAAGAGAAGCCGACACCTGCTTTAACTTCTATAGAAGTTTGCCTTGATTTGAATTGACAAAAGCAAATACACTCAGAAAAAACTCCGGGTGGCTCAGCGGCTAGTGTGCGCGACCGGTATGCAAGAGGTCGTGGGTTTGATTCCGCCTCGGAACATCTAATGAAAAAAGTTTTTTCTTTAACCAAACTTTACACCCGGTCACCCCTCTCTGCTGTTGGCGCCAGCTTTGTAGTAATTAGCCATGGAAAGCTTCTCAAACTTTGCCGTTTAAACTGTAGGCCCTTTCTGTGCGAAAATTAGAAGCGCACAAACCAAGAGATTGAGAGAGGCTCGGCTTTGGCCCTTTGCGGCTGGGTCAAGCCATTTTTACTAAGTACAAACGGTGTCAATAGTACGGTAATTTCGAAAATACTTGATTCAAATACAAAATTCTTATTTCCAGCTCGATTTCTTCAATCCCGAAATACTTGATTTAAGATAGTTTCAGGTTAGTACACTTAAAATCTTTTTATACCCTTGCAGAGAGCATATTAAAATTGTCCAGATGATTGTTGCGCATGGAAGGAAGCATTTCCGACCACATAAGGTATATATATATCTTGATCAGCATGTCGAGCTTAGTTGATTTAGCCCTGTCCGTCCGTCTGTCTGTTTCAATGCTATCTCCTCCGTCAGCTTGAAAGCTATCTTCACCAAACTTTGCACGAAGTCCTTTGGTATAAATACGCTACACATTTGTCGGAAACGGCCGGATCGGATGACTATAACATACAGCTGTCATAGGAAAGATCGGTCGAAAAACTAGTCTTAGCGAGAAAATCTCTTTTGTTTTCAATGTAAATGCCTCCAAACTTAGTATTTTTTAGTTTGCTATGCTTTCCCCTGATTCCACTAAGTTTGGCCGGAATCGGACATCTATATAGTATAGCTGTCATAGAAAAGTATAGTCTAAAAAATAGTCTTTGTTAGAAAAACTTTTTTGTTATCAATGGAAATGTCCTAAAAATTGGCAATTATTCATTTGGAATGCTTTCACATAGTTCTACAAATTTTAGTCAAAATCGGATGACTATAGCATATAGCTGCCATTGGAACGATCGGTCGAAAAACTCGCTCTTGTGGGAAAAACTTGTTTGTTTTCAATGAAAACGACCAAAACATTGGCATATATTTATTTTATATACTTTTACATAATTCTTCAAAGTTTTGTCAAAATCGGATGACTTTAGCATATAGCTGCAGTACGAAAGATCGGTCGGAAAAGAAGTTCTAGTGAGAAAAAATTGTTTGTTTTAAATGGAATCGTCTCCAAATTTTGCACATATTAGTTTGTTATTCTTTTTTATGATTCCACAAAATTTTTCGAAATCGGACATCTATATAGTATTGCTCTCCATAGAAAAGTAATGTCCGAAAAGTAGTCTAAGTTAGAAAAACCTGCTGTAAGGGTATAAAAACTTCGGCCGTGTCTATTTTGTCTATTTTGTACTCAGTCCAAGATATTTTGTACTTGAATTAAGAAAGCGCTTTTCTCATATTTTTTGGCTTACCTTAAGTACGAGTTTCTTGATTCAAGAACGTTTGCTCTCGCTTCAATATTCTTAATTTAAGTACTTCCAAGAACAAAACACTTTCAAAAACATTTCCAAAATGGTATAAATTCAATCCCGATTGGCTCCGCCGCACACAACGAGACAGATCGACAAGTGCAATTGCCTCGCTTCGAAGCGAAAACAACAAAAAATCAATTGCTTATCGGGGCATGGCTACAGTGTGCGCGGCAGAGACGACTGCAAAAACAAATGCATGTAGTGTGTGTCGAGCATCGGTAATAGGGGGTGTTTTTCTGTGTTGTTATTGGTGCTCCCAAAATAAAATTTCGTGCCCACCGCTGATCTAGATCCCTTCTTATAAGTAGAAAGTAAAGATGTCTAAAGACAGTCTGTAACTCCAATCGAGCAGGACTCCCTGTGTATTGACTTGCAAATCGTTATCTGATGTCTCAAGCCTCCACCTATTTCTTCTCTGAGTTCACCCTAAGCCACAGCTGCATATCTCCCATGAAAAGTGTAATGTTTTGTTGTTGTTTCTTTACTACATTTTGTTTGACTACATAAAAGTGTGTGTTTCTAGAGGATTTCTATGTTAGTATTTCTTGTTGAAGTTAAAGAAAGTTAGTAAAAATATTGTTAGTATAGAGAGAGAGAGAGAGAGAGCAAGGTGAACAGATATAATGGTAGTTAGAGAAGGGGAGAGAGAGCGATGTGGATCTACAAAAAGTACTAAACTAAAATTATAATTCTGTTTTGCACTACAAATCAGTGTTCTGTTGTTTTTCTTTTTTTGATGGTGTTCGAACTTGGTTCATTGCTTTGTTTTGTTGTATTTTGGTTTCCATAACGCATTAACTTTCAATCAAATACTGGTTATAAGAATATTGTCAACATTCACAAACCCAAAATCGGTTATAAATATAGGATATGTATGTTATTTAGTCAAACAAACCAACATACCACGAAAGCAAAAACAATACATCAACTTAAACTGGAAGTGGAACTATACAAAAATCAAATTAGGAGCGTGTTTGGGTGTGTGTGTGTGTGTGGGCCCGGCTTCTATTTTGGGGACTTACCTGCGGGGATTGGGGGGATTGGCCGAGTTTAAAAGCTTTTGAACATGCTCCAAGTTCTTGGACGGAGATGGATTGTTGGTTGGATTTAGTAGAATGCAAGTAACTTAATGTAAATGTAACTGGGTGCAGTGTCAAATGTTAGTTTAAAAGGGTGAAGTTGAGTTAGAAGAAAATTTTGAATTAGACTTAGAAATGATTTATTAGTAGCCAATTTTCTATTACATAAAATGAAAATGCTTAAAATCAGAATGTTGCTTATTCTGGCGTTTTAAAACTATCACTAGCATGAATGAAAGTTTAGAGTAGTTATAGTGGGAGGAGATTAGAGGGGGACTTACTAACTAATTATCACTGGTTGAACATAAACCAAGGTTTTTTTTTTTGGATGAAATGATTTCGATATCTTTTTACAGTTTTTTCTATGAAGCTAAACTACAATAGGTAACCATAAATCGATAAGTTCAAAGGTCAATTTTGTGATATGATTGATTGAAGAACCAAGCTTAATGACTAGAATTTTGAATACAAAAAGGTAACTAATAACAAATAACGTTATGCATATGAAGTAGTTGTAGTAAGTAGTAGCTGACTCTGGAATAAACATGAATGAGCAAATTTTCTATTTTCCGATCAGTTTGCAATACTTTTTTGATGTTTTTTTTTTTTTTTGAGGGGAAGTGGGGGCCATTGATATTTATGTACATGTTACGTTATTCCAAGTTTACATATGGATTTTAGATTGGATTTCCATTTTCGGTTTTATAAATGTAAGTAACAAAAACAAAATGTTTAACTACAAGTCCTACTTAAGCGCTACATGCTTTAGCTTTAGCTTCAAACGACATGCATTTCTCATAGCTTTCAAATCTCAAAGGAAACGTTGTTGTGTGCATGAAAAGCTCGCTGTGTGTGTGTGTGTGAGTGTGAGGGGCTTCTTTCTGTGGAAGCCTTCAGTAACGATCCTTGAGCATACAACTTGGTGCTTTCAATCTACTCAAAGCTTTCAGAATCGAAATCAAGTTAGCTACAAAATCATACAAATCATTTGTAATTATTCGGTGTATGTCTTATGTGTATGTTTGTGTGTGTGTTTCTATCTGTGTACAAACTGATTGAGCAATACGCCTATTAGCCATGACAGTGATGACATAATGATTATGAGATGCCGGTAACCGTTGAAGTATAAATTTTTACTAGAATTGCACATATCTTCCTCACAAAAGCACATATGTCCATTGCCTGAACTTTCCATCATGCACACGTGATCGACCATGAATAAATTGATTTGTAACTGTGACGTACACATGCGTCGTACCACTTCGTAGGCTGCAAAATATACAGACACATAGTATGGGTCATTTTTGAAGGGGAGGAAAAAAAGGGGTTTGGGGGATACATACATACACTGCTCGTCACTAGATTCTCTATAAAACTAAACCAGGGGTCGGCCATGGGAGCAGAGACGTTGGCAGAATTAAAGCCACTGTCGTAGTTTTACTGAGTCAGCAGGGTAAAGATATCAGTGAGTTCACCAATAACAAAAGGAAACAAATTTTGACTTTTTTTCAGTAGATTGAATGGATGGTAATGCTGAACACGAATCTTAAAGTTGCCTAATATCTATTTAAGCTAAAAAACCAGAGCTAGCAAACAACAATTGACCATTTTTCGTTGTCCAAAAATAACAGTTTCTCATCGGCTCTTGATTCAGTTTTTGCTCTGTTCATTCGCTGAACAAATCGACGGGAGCGAAAATTATAAAAGTCACTTGCGTTTGTGTGTGTGTATGTGAGAGTGGGGTGTCTGATTGGGCTTGTGACTCCCCTCTAGTACTCCCGACCAACGCTGTAACAACGTTCCGTCGACAATTTTGTGACTGTCGTCGACCCACCCTTATACCCCTTACAATGTGTTCGACTGACGTATTTTGCAAGGCGATGTCCGCTCAATACGTTAACGGCTCTCCAGGCACTCTAGGTCGACGCAATGCCATGCAGGAACCGACATGAGCGACGCTCGATAGACGAAATGCCATGCAGAGAAGCGACATAAGCCTCAATCGTTGTCGTCACGACGCATCACGGTACAAAAAGCAACGCTGGGTTGACGAAAATACTGTGACTGACTCCAGCCGTACTAGAGAGTCTCACTAGCTACACAAGCCCTTTGAGGCGATCAGTTTTTTTTTCGCTCATCTGCTGACTCTTAATGTGAGAGCGCTCAGTCGGACCGGTCTCTATAAATTGTTATTGAAAACGAGAACAGGTCAGCTGAGAACAGTCAACTGAAAACAAAAACAAAGAGAAACGAAGTGTTCTGCTCAGAGCGAGAGGGAAAAACGATCAATTGTTATTTACAAGCTCTGTAAAAAACAAATGAAAAAAAATAAAAATAAAAAAAGGTGTGAGTGTGGCTAACACTCAATCAAGGGGGAAGCATATTGTATATGATATGCTCCGCCTTTCACATTCTTGCGGTTGTGCGTTACTTTAAACTCCATATTCAAAACTCGATACTCAGTAATCGATAATAGTACTCGATTCTAAGTATTTGATACTAAGTTTTCGATATTAAGTACTCGATTCTCACTATTTGATACTCAGTGCTTGAATCTAAGTACTCAAGCACTCAATACTCAGTAAGCGATTCTAAGTATTCGATACTTAGTACTCGATACAAAGTACTCGATTGTAAGTACTCGATACTAAGTACTCGATAGTTATTATTCGATACCAAGTACTCGATACTCCGTACCCGATTCTAAGTATTTGGTACAAAGTATTAGAGACTAAGTATTCGGTAATTAGTACTCGATTCTAAATATTCGGGTCTAAGTACTCGTTGATAAATTTTAGATACACAGTATTCTTTGTGTTTGCTTGTTTTTGTCTTTGATTTTGTCCTTGTATATGCCTTTGTGTTTGTCTCTGTTATTGAGTTTGTCTTTGTTTTTGGTTTTGTTTTTATGTTTGTTATTGTGTTTGCTTTTCGGTTTGTTTTGTGTTTGTTTGTTTTTGTGTTTCTTTTTGTCTTTGTTATTGTGTTTGTTTTTGTATTTGATTTTGTTTTTGTGTTTGTTTTTGTCCTTGTGTTTTACTTTGTTTTTGACTTTGTTTTTGTGTGTGTTGGGTGGGTGTGCCTGGCCAGCCAACTGATATTGCATGAAGCTGAAACCAAATTTTACCCCTTCTAAAATCCTCCGTAGCGAAATTAAAGAAGTTTCACATCAAAAATCGAAAAAAAATGTTTCTAGACCAGGAGAAGGCCTTAAAGAGTTGCTTCTTACGTTTAGCAAAGAACCCCACAACCCGATTGTACACAACCGTGCACTACCCCGAGCGAACAGAGAGCAGAGAGCAGAGCCAGTCAGTCTTAGATCGATACAGATCGAAAAGCAGGGCTTATTTCTTGGTGGTCTTAGTTATTTGATCCAAAATCGTAAAAAATTACCGAGCCGAATCCAAACCGGTGTTTTTCGAAAATGCTCCACAGTACCAAAAACGCAAAAGAAAACAGTTCGCTTCGGTTTATTTGATCCACTATTTTGATGACATTTCTATTCTCTGTACGAGTATATTAAGTTTGTGATATAAGTATGTAACAGCCAAAAAGAAGCATCTCCGACACCACAATGTATATTTATTCTTGATCAGCATCAACAGCTGATTCGATCTAGCCATGTCCGTCTGTCTGTCCGTATTAACAAACTGATCTCAGAGATGGTAAAAAATAGAGGCTTGACATGTATGAGATAAATGTTTCTATACTTGCAGGCAGATCAAGTTTATTTTCAATTTTTGGAAACCCCCCTTACGTCCCCGGAACTTGGAAAAAGTCACAGTTTTATAGATAGAAGGGTCGTGCCTTCTGAAAGAAGATGAAAGATAGTGGAGTTATAAGGAAAACAAACAATAATGCTAGGCAATCTTTGAGAGGTAAAGAGTACATGTCAAACCTCAATCTCTTACCATCTCTGAGATCTGTTTGTTCATATAGTCAGACGGATAGACGAACTTGGCTATATCGGCAAGACTGTATATGCTGATCAAGATAATATACACTTCATAGGGTTGGCGATGCTTCCTTCAGGGTGTTTCATACTTTTGGACAAACTTTATATGTATACTCTGGTTACCTTTGGTATAGAGTATAAAAAGGTGCGCTGACTGGAAATCACTCGAAACTTTGCGTATCGTTTCGTGAAGTTGTTCGAGAAAACTGATGGAATAAAAGTCCTCGCGAAATCTGGTCGTCCGCGCACTTTGCGAACGCCACAAGCCATCAAAGCCGTGCAAGATAGAACTCGTCGAAATCCACAGCGCAAGCATAAAATAATGTCTCGTAAGATGAATCTCAGCAAGGACAGCATGGCCTTCATAAAACGTAACTTGGGACTCAGTGGATGCAAGAGACACACCGTTCATTTGTTCACAACATCATTGACACAAAATCTCATGACAAAATCGAAACTATTGTGTCGCCAGTGCGCTAAGAATGCCCACAGACGAGTTCTGCTTACTGTCGAGAAAATGTTTAACCTTAGAGGAATCGTTTAACAAACAGATCGATAGAGTGTATGCTGTGTCATCAAAACAAGCGTCCGAACTCATTCCGAGAGCTCAGAGAGGTCTCCATCCGGCTTATGTGATGGTTTGGTGGGGAGTCGCCAATGATGGGGTCACCAGGCCCCATTTTTGTGAAAAGGAGTCAAAACTCAAACAAGTCGTGTACCTCTCAACGAGACTACGCTCCAGCTCACAAGGCAAAAACGACTCTGGTAGCCCAGACCTGATTCCATTGGACTACAAACTGTGGTTCTTTCTCGTGGCTATGGCTTGCTCTACTCTACACTAAAATATTGAGACTTTTCAAAGCGCCCTTGTCCGGGCAGTGTGAAATTTCCCAATGCCTAAACTGAGCACTGCTATCGATGCGAGGTCAGAGCTAAGTTGTTTTACGATTTGAAGCCATTGAGTGACCAAATAAAAAGAAGAAAATAGTTTTGAAAAATATTCGGGTGTGTTCCAGAAATCTCTAGAGATTTTCGTATAAACGATTGGATTTTGAACTAAACTATCAGGACTTTATATGTAAAGTGTCAAGAGTAATGAGTAATGTAACTAGATTATAGGAAAGGAAAACTGTACGCTTGAAATGTACTTGGTGCTGAGCAGTCAGTTTTAAATCTCTCAACTTTAGTCATCTAATCGAGTAGCCTCGCATTTTGGAGACCCTTCACATGTAAAGGCAAGCAGTTGCAGTTCGAAATGAAACCGCTTATACGAAAATCTCTAGATATTTCTGGAACACCGCCAATTTCAAATTCCGCCCTGTTCCGAATTACGAGTCGGTTTTCGTGTAAACGTTGCTTTTTCTTATTTAAAGTTCACAATTTTTTATGAAAAGTAAGCAGAATGTCTGTGGCTACTAGATCAGGTCTTCTTTTTTTGACGAATTGAATCCACTTGGCATTGAGCAATCGGTTTCAGCTGCTTAAGCAATTCCGATTTTTTGTCAAACCTAATCTAGTAACCGTTGAAATGCTTGTCACCTTCCATATAACTTTGTCAAGTTAAGGCCCGATTTCTCAATGTGCGGTTATTCAACTTGACAGGCAGTTTAACCGAACTTGCGCGTCTCATGCTGTGTGTGGCGCAACCGAAGGAACAGACTTAACCGCTGCTTGAGCACTGGTTAAAGTTAACCGCGAGTTCAGTGGCGATGGAATTATCGATCAATTTTATCGCTATACAAACAGCTGGCTCTAACATTTGATTTGTTTATTTTATTATTTGCTGACACAAAATGTTTATGAATAAACGAATTTTTCCACTCCACGCAATGAAAATGGAGTTTGAAAAGGCAGAGCAACGCATAAAAAATGCAACAGAATACAGGAAGAGGTCTAATTCCTTAACTGATCTGTATGATGCCACATTTGTTCAATGTTTCAGTTTGACAAAATCTACATGTAAAATAATTTATGCTAGGATCAAATTTTAAGTTGAATCCTTGACTTCAGTTGCGATTCAACTTGTTGTGACTAGGATTGTTGGCAGGACTTGGCGGCGCTGCGTTCTTATGCATGTGGCAACTTCCTTATCACTTCAGCTGACTTCTGTGTAGTCAGCGTTCCTTTGACAGGCCGTGCAGGTAAACAAGTGTCCCCAGCTGTTGCTTTTGTTTCGTCGCAATCAATTTTAATAAATTTTTCTCAAAAACATTGCCAGCAGCATTCAATAACATTAAAAAACCTTTAACAAAAATACCTAATTTGTTGATCGTGTCTGGTCACCCTAATGCAGCGATAGGAACTTATCAATATCAGATGAAACTGCTGTTGAGAAAACCAAATGACTTGACCGCTTGTCAACTGGAGGAACAAATTTGATTGGCGGTTGGCCAACCGGAACCTTTGAGAAATCGGGTCTTAAACGCTACTTGCAAACATTTACACGAAAACCGACTCGGAACTCGGAACAGGGCCGATTATGATTAAAAAACCGTGTACCAAATCAATTGCGAAAACTAGGTTTAAATAACTTTAGATAGGCTCTTAGTCTCATAAAAAAACTCAACCGAACCAAAATGTTTTTGGGGTTTCCGGTTTTCGCTTCAGATTTTTTAAATAAACACTGGTTTGCTACGGGGCTGGGTTTATGAACTTGATTATAATCTATCAAAAGATTGTCCTTATCGGATAAGCTTTTGTTGGCTGACCTGGGAGGGAGATTTTTTCGAAATAGAAAACCGAATTTAAGCAAGATAGACTGAAAAATAAGTTTCCGCCTTAAGACACTAATTTCTGAGGTAGCCTTGGGGTCGACTTTCAGAAACTCATGACAAAATATTGGTTACACTGAAATTTCGTTAGTTATCTGGAACAAGATCGCATAAAAAAAACGCAGATAATAAAACTTATCAAAACTTTAAGAATGGAATTTGACGATATTCCGTCTGTAACAAATAAATACAACAGACCAAGTTTGTAGCTCTTATGGGTGGGATTTTGGATACGGGTTTCTTACACATTTCTTCTAATCAAGTGACGAGTAGTGTACGTATAGTTGATATTCTTAGTGACGACGCATGGCTCAAGTTAATTTAGTGTTTTTTTTTTAGAACTCACGTGATCGCTGATGTCGCACCATTTTCACACAGCAACCATTGCAGGTCATCAAGGGTGGCTGATCTCGGGGTAGGGCCGTATAGTTGAACGGGTCCTAAGACAAGAGTTAATGATTTAAACATGCTTAAGGTTGATTTTGGAAGACTTGCCTTGCAGCGGGCATCAGTCCAGGAGTCACATTCGTAACAATAAATGGAACGCGCTGTGAATAATCAAATTGTGTTAGTTTCTTCATATAAAAAGTAAAGTCTTCAGGGCCCGGAATGGTTAAAGGTGGCTGTTTTGAATAGTGGTACTTAGGTACAACAAGGTACAGGTACAGTTAGCATGCGTAAATATCTTTTAAACAGCACAAAAGCAAGCTACAGTTTTTGTGCAAATCAAAAGGCAGGAATTAATGTACATTATCTTTGGCATGCACACACACACACACACCTACACACAATCACACACACATTAAAAGGACAGTTTTAAGGCCGAAAGTTATGGAAAATATAGTATAATTAGGCTTTATGAGATAGTTTCGTTCATTTTCGGTTTGTTTCTGAACTCCTTCTCCTGTTTAAAGTTTCAAACTAAAATTCTGTGCATCAAGAGAGGAGGAGTAAGAGAAGCGTGGGAGCTTGAATTGACTGGCAAAGCTTCGCAAAGTTGATTTGTGTTAGAAAGAAAAAGTATACAAAACTCAAGAACATTTAGAATCGAAAAAAATGATTAATCCTTGGAACTTTTTCGAACTTTTAAAGTGAACCAATTCGAGTTGTTAGAAATAGAATATACAAGTACATATATACTTATGCTTTTTTCGCAAAAAGTTAATTATATATTTAAGCAATCTTTTTGGTTTTTTTGTAGGCAATGGATCAATGGATTCATACTTTGACATTCGGCTGAGGCTTGTGGAATCCATATAAAAGTTAGAAATCCAAATATGGCTGCAAATCATTAATGAAAACAAGAGCAAAGTAGAGGAGAAGAAGTAGAATAAGAAAATCAAAATTGGTGATTGAGGATCAGGACAAGACGCTCGGCACACACAAGGAAAAGAACACAGTATAGAACACCCAACGCAACCTATGAAACTTACACTGAAGAGGCTAACTAGGAGACAGAGAGAGAGGGAGAGAGAGAGTGTGTGTGTGTGAAACGGCAGAACAGCTGTCAGGTAAGGATGGGGTGAGAACGTTTACATACGTATGTGAGTGTGTGGGTTTGAGTTATATCCCGATTTGAGTACAAACTTTTTACAAAGAGTGAGAGGAAAATCAAGTTACAAGGTTACAAGTTTACATTTTCACTTGGGTGATGGAGGAGCCAACCAACACTTTTATCATGTGTTTTTACAGCACGTACGAAACTGAACGAAAACTTAACGAAATAAATTTATTTTTTTTTTTTGCTGTTGTTATTTTACAAGGAATGGTACATCAAATTATAGCAAACAAACAAACAAACAAAGGAAAAACTATAAACAATTTTGTCATCAACTGAAACTTACTTGGAAAACAATTATCAGCCGTAGCGAATGTAGCCAATGTTAAAATAACTTGTTGTTTTGACAAAAACGAAACAATGGAAAAAAAAACCAGATAATTGAAAGTAATTCAAATATTTGAGCAATATGTTAGCAGCTAGTAAGCAGGATGAGAGTGATTTTCATCATTCATCGGTTTGTCAAAATTCCATCTGCTTGCTTATTTATACACTTCACACGTTCTGTACACACTTAAATGTTATTCAAATTTACTGGAAATGTTCTCTCGGTCTTTTTCGATATGCTGCTTGATGGTGTTAAAAAAATCTTCTCTTATTCACAAGTGTGCATACATATATATTAGCGTCTTGTAATCATTAATACATTTCGTATTCAAATTAAACACGAAATGTCTATTAAGTTTTACCTGTGAGAACCAGCAGCCAACTACCGACTGCATTTCCATGCGGCAACATATTGAGCGGATCCTTAAGGGTTCAATTACTCCGTTAACTGTGAAGAAATTGTCCATGGGTTTCGGACTGTTGTGATAGTAGTTGCTATGGTATGACCTACCCAGAAGTATGAATGGACTTGTGTGGTAAAAATTGATTGACTCAACGCCTGTTGCTACGATTCCCCAAGCATTATGCCGCCGCCACTGAAAGATAATGGGAATTAAAAGGAAATTAAAGTGAGCAATTGAGCAAGTACCTCTGTAAAATAACAAAAAAAAAGTCGGTCAAACCCGACTATACTATACTCTGAACCTGTCAAAGTTTGTGCTAAGATGTGTGAAGTGCTGCCCATCGTTGTTGCGGCCGGTGCTGCCAATAAAATTGTTTGTTTTTCTTATAACTCAACTATTGTTCATTCGATCTTTACCTTTCCTTTGGCGGTTTGAGAAATAAATCTGATTACTAAATATGTTTGGAAGATTTGAACCTTGGATCTATAAAACTGTGTGAGATATGACGTTTTTCCCAATTTGCGGGGGCGGGAGGGGGCGTGGCCAAAATTAAAAATAAACTTTATCTGCCTGCAAGTAGAAGAAGTTTTTGCCCTATACACGTCAAACCTCAATCTCTTACCATCTCTGAGATCTGTTTGTTCTTACGGCCGGACGGACGGACAGACGGGCATGGCTATATCGACTCGGTTTTTGATGCTGATCAAGATTATATATACTTTAAAGGGTCGGAGACGCTTCCTGCTAGCTGTTACTTAGTTTTCACAAACTTTAAATACTCTGTGAACCTTTGATAGAGAGCATCAGTGGGAACGGTCTTGCTCTTTATGCTCCGATCGCTCCCAGGAGTTATTTTATGGCACGCGGCGCCACGCAGACGCACTAAAAAATGCCTCATCATCTCACACACCAACAACTAATCTATTGCGTATCGGGGCGACAGAGACGACTGCAAAAACAAATACATGCAGTGTGTGTCTGGTTGGCCGACTGGAGCCTCGCCAAAATAGGTTGTGTTTTTATACCCTTGCAGAGGGTATAACAAAATTGTGCGGATGTTTGTAACGCATTGAAGGAAGCATCTCCGACCACACGACGAGCTGAGTTGATTTAGCCCTGTCCGTCTGTCCGTCCGTCCGTCCGTCTGTCCTTCTGTCTGTCTGTCCGTCTTTCTGTTTCTACGCTATCTCCTCCGTCCGTTTGAAAGCTATCTTCACCAAACTTTGCACGAAGTCTTTTGGTACATAAACGCTGTACATTTGTCGGAACCGGCCGGATCGGATGACTATAGCCTATTGCTGTCATAGGAACGATCGGTCGAAAATCTAGTTTTAGTGAGAACAACTTTTTTGTTTTCAATGGAATCGCCTGCAAACTTCGAATTTCTCAGTTAACTATGTTTTTCCATGATTCCATCAAATATGGTCGAAATCGGACATCTAAATAGTATAGCTGTCATAGAAAAGTGGAGTCTGAAAAGAAGTCTTA
The DNA here is from genome assembly GCA_018904265.1 of Lordiphosa collinella. NCBI lineage: Eukaryota > Metazoa > Arthropoda > Insecta > Diptera > Drosophilidae > Lordiphosa > Lordiphosa collinella. The sequence goes on along the minus strand of JAEIFV010000179.1, from coordinate 320,253 downwards.
GTTAGAAAAACTTTTTGTTTTCAATGGAAATTTCCTCAAAACTGGCATGTATTTGTTTTATATGCTCTTACACAATTCTAAAAATTTTGGTCAAAATTGGATGACTAAAGGATATAGCTCCGATAGGAACGATCGGTCGAAAAACTAGTTCTTGAGAGAAAAACTTCTTTGTTTTCAATAAAATCGTCTCTTTCGTTGGCATTTTTTATCTTATATACTTTTACACAATTCTACAAAGTTTTGTCAAAATCGGATGACTATAGCATATAGCTGCAGTATGAATGATCGGTGGAAAAAGAAGTTCTAGTGTGAAAACCTTTTTTGTTTTTAATGGAATCGCCTTCAAAAATGTACATGCTAGTTTGTTATGCTTTTCCAAGATTCCACTAAATTTGGTCGAAATCGGACATATATAGCTCCCATAGAGAAGTAAGGTCCGAAAAGTAGTCTTATTTAGAAAAACAGATTGCAAGGGTATACAAAACTTTTCTGTTGTTATTGGACTGCTCTGAAAATCAAATATCGTGCCAAATATATTTTACTCTGCTTTTCGTTTTAGCAAACGGTACTTTATTTTTGAGAACACAGTCTGGTTTGTCGATCTCTTGTTATAGTATATACACAATAGTAATTGCTTATATTCTTCATATTCGTTGTACCGTTAGCTGAAAAATGTAAGGACGCCTCCGGCATTTAGTTATAAATAATTATATGTGATTTCTACATTGCTTTCACTGTAGGTGCTCGATTGTATGCTGATTTTTTTTTGCAAACTGAAACATTAGTATATATTTACGATATTAAGAGAAGTAGAACAAATTTTTGTGACCGTGAAACAAGCCTTTCGGAGCATAAACAAGGTCTGATCATTGGAATGTACGATCGCGGTTCCATAAATATAGAAATTTTTAAGAGGATAGATCGTCATAAAAATACATTGCCAAAAAAAATCCAAGTGGAAATCCTTGTAAATAAGAGCGCGGATTTGCACTTAAACACCAATTCTAGGACAAGAAAAGGCTTAATGTCATTTTCAGTGACGAAAAAAGTTTGGTCTGGACGGTTCTGGTAGTTGCAAGAAGCATGGTCGAGATATACCATAGGATAGACACACCTATTATAAGCGAGGCCATGGTGATAACCCAATTGAGTATGTCTTGTGAATCCTATCCGCTAACTTATTCAAGAATTCCAGGTATACAGCAAAAGGGCAAAAGTTTACCCATCTCACCTACAATCATAAGTTCATATTTGTTATTAGCTGTTTATTAGTTATTAGCCGGGTAGCTCAGCGACTAGTGTGCGCGACCGCAAGAAGTCGTGGGTTCGATCCCGCCTCCGAACATCTTATGAACAGTTTTTTCTTTGAATAAACTTTACACCCAGTCACCCTTCACTGCCGTTCGGATTCGGCGTTAAACTGTAGGTCCCTTTCTCTTGTGCGAAAATTAGAAGCGCACAAGCCAAGAGATTGAGAGAAGCTCGGCTTTGGCCCTTTGGGGCTGTGTCAAGCCATTTTACATTAAAAATATCAATAAATCAAAAATAGGGGAAGTTAAATTCGGCTCGGCCGAAGTTTTAATACCCTTGCAGGCTCCATTATAAACAATAACATTTTTCTAACTAAGACTACTTTTCGGTCCTTACTTTTTTAAGGGGACTATACTAAACATATGTCCTATTTCAACCAGACTTAGTTGAATCATGAAAAAGCATAACAAATTAAAAATTACAAGATTTGGAGGCGATTCCAATCAAAACAAAAAAGTTTTTCTCACTGGAACTTCTTTTTTGACCGATCATTTGTACTGCAGCTATAGGCTATTTTTGACAAGACTTTGTAGAATTGTGTAAATGTATAAATATAAAATAAGTTAATGCCAATGATAAGAGCGTTTCCATTGAAATCAAAAAAGCTTTTCTCACTAGAATATATCTATAGTCATCTGATTTTGACAAAGGGCCCTGTTCCAGTTTTCGAGTCGTTTTTCGTGTAAACGTTAACATTTTGCATCCAAATTTAATAACGTTGTATAAAAGGTGAAAAATATGCCTGAAAATGGTGAAAATATGAAACATTAACGTTTACACGGAAATCGAGTCGAAAACCGGAACAGACCAGAAAACTTTGTAGAATTGTGTGAAAACATAACAAATAAATATATGCCAATTTTTAAGTAATTTCCATGGAAAACAAAAACGGTTTTCTAACTAAGACTTCTTTTCTGACTCTTCTTTTCTATGACAGCTATACTATATACGAGTATAAATAAAATAACGTCTCTCCGTGACAATTTCCGATCTTTGGGTGGTGGATTTTAAAAAATAAATCTCTCCTGACAACCCCGTGATTTTAAAAATTTGACAAAATTGAAAAGATCGGCACAAAAATAAGGATTGGCCTTGACAACACATATTGGGACATTTTCCACCAATTCTCCAACCATTCCTCAAATATTCATTGCACTCGGATGAACACTAATATTTCAAAATTTGCCGTTTGTGCACCATTTTCCGCCCATTTTTTCAACTTAGAAACCTACCCGGGCAAGCGTCCAACATTCCACTAAGTTTCACTGCAATCAAAAAATTGCCAAATATCGCGGTTTGTGCACCATTTTCCGCCCATTTCTTCTTCGTAGAAACCTTCCCGGGCAAGCGTCTAACCAATCCCCAAAGTTTCCCCGAGATTAAGAGTTTGGCAAATATTGCGGTTTTTGGACCATTTTCCATCTCCAGGTCCACCTCCATGTTCACCTACAGGTCCACCTCCATTGCCACCTCCATGACCACCTCCATAGCCAACTCCATGGCCACCTCCATGGCCACCTCCATAGCCAACTCCATGGCCACCTCCATGGCCACCTCCATGGCCACCTCCATGGCCACCTCCATGGCCACCTGCATGGCCACCTTCATGTCCACCTTCATGTCCACCTTCATGGCCACCTCCATGGCCACCTCCATGGCCACCTCCATGACCACCTGCATGGCCACCTTCATGTCCACCTTCATTGCCACCTCCATGGCCACCTCCATAGCCACATCCATGGCCACCTCCATGGCCACCTCCATGGCTACACCATGGCCACCTCCATGGCCACTTCCATGGCCACCTCCACGACCACCTCAATGGCCACCTCCATGGCCACCTCAATGGCCACCTCAATAGCCACCTCCAGGTCCACGTCCACCTACACGTCCAGGTCCAGTTCCACCTCCAGGTCGAGGTCCAGGTCCCGCACACAACCAGTACAATGACAAACGGCAGCCCGAGTTACCGTTACCGTTATCGTTATTTCTTATACTATCCTTACAAACCAGTTTTAAAGCCAATCGGATGAAAAAGGTTTTTAGCTGCTGAGTTTTTCATGAGATTTCCGACCCTAAGGTCAAATTTCCCAAAATCAGAAAATTACATTACAAATTATTTCACTTACTATCTTTACAAACCGAATTTCAAGTCAATCGGATGAAAAATAGATTTTTGCATATCGAATTTCCCGGGAACTTTCCTTGTGGGCAGATTTTCCGAAATCGGGAAAACAGTGTCCAATTATTTCGCATACTATGCTTACAAACCGAATTCCCCGAGTCAATCGGATGAAAAATAAAATTTTCCCCATTTTTCCGACGCTTTTCCGGCTTTTCCGGGTGGAATTTTTCAAAACCCCGTCCAAGTACGCACATTCACCACATAAGGAAACCCTCTAGCTTTTACCGTTTAGGCTGTGCGATGGTCACCAGTCAGTCAGGTTGAACAGTTTTATATAAAGGGTGATTTTTTAAGAGCTATAAAAAAGTTTAAAAAAAAAAATATAAAATTCAGAAAAATGCATGGCATCTTTATTTGAATCGATAGTACGGTCCATATAATTTAACGTTTGAAGATTATTTCATGCAAATGTTGACCGTGACTGCGCCTCAAATGGCCCATCCGCTTAGTCCAATTTTGGCTCTTTCCAACATTTCGGCCGGTATCTCACGAATAAATGCATCAATGTTGTCTTCCAATGCGTCAATCTAGGCGGCCAATTGACCGGTCCCGAAGGTGAAGTAAAATGTTCACCGAACTCGCCTCTCAATAAGTCCATTGTTGAGCATGCTGTGTGGCATGTGGCACCGTCTTGTTGAAACCACATGTCATGCAAGTCAAGCTCTTGCATTTTGGGCAAAAAAAGTTGGATATCATCTCACGGTAGCGCTTACCATTCACAGCCCGAATAGCCAATTCAGTGGGTCGATTAAACAGACCATAAAATGGAAGAAGCGCGCGATGAACTTTTTAACAGAGCACGCATTTTGATAATAAAATTCAATAATTTGCAAGCGTTGTTCGTTTGTAAGAAGATTCATGGTTAAATTATAGACCAAACTGAAGATGTTTGACAGTGAAACAAAACACGAAACGTGCGTGAGTTGTTTAAACCAGTGTTGCCAAAAAGATAATAGCTAAAAAATCATCCTTTATATAGATGTCCGATTTCGACCAAACTTAGTGGAATCAGGGGAAAGCATAGCAAACTTAGAAATACAAAGTTTGGAGGCGTTTGCATGGAAAACCAAAAAGTTTTTTCACAAAAACTATAGTTTTTCGACCGATTGTTCCTATGACAGCAATATGCTATAGTCACACGATCCGGCCGGTTCTGACAAATGTGCAGCGTATAAGTACTAGAAGACTTCGTGCAAAGTTTGGTGAAGATTGCTTTTAAACTGACGAAGGAGATAGCAAAGAAACAGACAGACGGACAGACGGACGGACGGACAGACGGACAAGGCTAAATCAACTCAGCTCGTCATGCTGATCAAGAATATATATACTTTATGTGGTCGGAGATGCTTTCTTCAATGCGTCACAAACATCCGGACAATTTTATAATACCCTTTGCAAGGGTATAAAAAGATTCCTAGAGATTTTGCCGTCGGTTGGCTTACAAATCTCTCAAAAAATCCGTCGCCACAGAACATCGAGAGACTTCGTTTCTTTTTCGAAAGTCGAGTTAAAAAATGTTTGTGTAAGACTATGGTCCAACTACAAAAACAGTGCTAAATCGCGTAGGTTCGTGAAGTCGATTTGGTTGGTTTGTGTATTGGCTGGCTTGTGTTTTGCTTGGTTTCCCAAAATCTCCTAACAAAATACGAGGGGTTTCTGTGGCACCTATGAATTGGTTTTCGGTTGGAAGAGGTTTCTCTGTCACCCCCGATAATTATTTTACCAAGGTACAAAAGAAGCAGTGAGAAGCCATTCGAGTCTAGGCCTAGTCCAGTTGCCAGTCAAGGCTACTTATTATGTTAAAGTCATTTCCGCTGTTATAAATATGTCTTTTTTTAGTCTCCCTACCCCATTCATTCTTGCTTTAGAATTCTATTTATAAGTGTCTACCACAAATTTCAATTTCCAGCTGTGAATTTGTCACCCCAAAACAAAATTTAACACTTTCCACAATATATAATTTCCATTGCATTTCATTGATGGTCTGCTAATGGGTAACAAATGCCAGCGCGAGGGTTTCTGGAAAAGTATGACACTTTTGGCCCTCACATGACAATTTATTAACATGTTTATTTATAAGCAGACATTCAATAAAAGTCAATCTAAAAATAAGGCCACATAACCTCTAACAACGTCTTCTAGGTCAATGTGTGTGCAGGCCATAAGGGAAAGGCAAAGGCAAAGACAATTCAGGGCTATTGCCTCCCCTGTCTGGCCCGAGATTATTCAAATTGAATGATTGGCCAACTATATTGAGCCAATCTAAGTAGTACAGACAATGTCTTTTGACACTTCTAGTTTTCACACTTAAATTTGCATTTATCACATATGTTGGCGATTCTTTTTTGTGCATTGAACTTTGGCAAAGTGTCAAAAATTGAGTGGTAAATGAAAACTATTTTTAAATAGATTTATGCTAGAGCAAATAGGCGAAGCAAAGAATAAGACACCGCAGGTTAAATACGCTTTTTAACTTTTTATTATTACAAAATGTAATTACTTTTACAATTACTTGAATAATTGCACTTGTAAAGGGGGATTATTGAGTAATTATGGTTGAAACTTAGAATTTTTATATATTTGAAGGTGTAAGCTGAAACTATTTACTAGTTAAAAAGCTTACACATCCAATGTTTCGAATAAATACCCAACTGTATATAAATAAGCCTTGTTCTCCCATAGATGGTTTTAATTACATGGATTTGTTAAAAAAGTATTAAAAATTTACTTCATATTATCAATTCAATTCATGTTGGTCTTCATAACAATTAAATTGAGGTAATTTCAGAGTAATTATTTGAAATACAACACTGTTTTGATGGATTATTTCCAATTCTTTGCCTTAAATACGAGGGCCGTCCCAGAAATGGCCGACCTAGCACAGTAGTGTTGGAAAATGTTCACAAAAAATATTAAAAAGGGGAAGTACCGACTATTAAAAGCTTAAGTTTGAAGTTTGGTGCCTTTACCTTGCACAGTTTTTTGGTCGATTTTAATAGAGAACGCTTGTTATTGATTTGCAAACATGGACAAAATTGGTCATCGCTATGTGATACAATACTTTCATATAAAAGGTCTTAGTCCAACCAATATTAAAAAGGAACTGGATTCTACCTTACATAATTCTGCTCCCTCGTTTACAACAATAAAATATTGGGTGGCTGAGCTTAAGCGAGGTCGTTTGAGCTGCGAAGATGAACATCGTAATAGGAGTCCAAATGAGGTGACAACTTCAGAAATGGTGGCCAAAATTAAAAAATGTGTATTGAGTGACCGGCGATTGAAAGTTCGTGAGTTAGCTGAATGTGCAGGCATTTCAAAAAGTGCTGTACATCGCATATTGACCGAAAAATTGGACATGAAAATGTTATGCGCAAGATGGGTGCCGCGTTTGCTGTTCCATCATGTCAATGCGCCGGTTCACACCTCTGCCGGTGCAATGGCTAAAATTAATGAATTGAAATTTGAATTTCTACCCCACGCCCCTTATTCGCCAGACTTAGCTCCCACTGATTATTTCTTATTTCCAAACTTGAAAAAATGGCTCGGAGGAAGAAGATTTGGCAACAATGAAGAGGTGGAGTCCGAGGTTAATGCCTATTTTGAAGAGCTTCACAGTTCTAATTATAAAAAAGGTATCGAAGCTATTCAACATCGCTGGGAAAAGTGTATCGACCTAAAAGGATCCTATGTTGAAAAATAAAAAAAAAAGATTAATTTTTGTGTTTTTAGTAGTTAGGTCGGCTATTTCTGGGACGGCCCTCGTATTTGGTCAATTGAACAACTGTTATTATTATTTTGACTTTTATTACCATGACTATAAAACAATTAAAATTCATATTTTCCTTTGATTGGTAAAATAATCATAGTTTTTCACATGCAATTACCAAAATAATTCAACTTTTCAAGCACAATTACTCTATAATCCCCCTTTACAGATACAATTATTTAAGTAATTGTAATAATATCTTCATTTTGATATATTCATTGAATAATCGTAATTCCAAGTTACAATTACGAATACCAAAAAAATCACTATGAGAAAATGTTTCTTCATTATCTGAATAATCGTGATTATTGTAATGAAAAGTAATCAAATACGGGAAGTAATAATTACATAACAACTCTGGTGCCTGGTATGTCTACCAAGCATCCTTAAAACATACAAACTCAAGATTTCGAACTCGAACAAAAATTTTTGAGCAAAACACTTTCGACATCGTCTTTCATTTGAAGGAGATATTAAAGGAATATTTATGCTTTGTAACAATTACACAAGGCAACAAAATTCGACTTTTCCAGTATCTTGAAGGGTTGGTAGTGATTTTAGATGATTTTCGTGTGCTAAGCAAGACTGCGTTTTCAGAAATTGTCCATCACGTCGAGATTTTTAGTAACTTGAGCTTAAAATTGCTAAAAGTGCCTATTTTGACCCTCTTTAGAAGATTTTTTCGGGGAATCTATTCCATTGTTTGGACTCTCTTTGCTACCATCGGAAAGTACCACTTCTTAGCTTTAAAATGAACTATCCCCAACAGTTCTGCGATTTTTTTCAATAGAGATATACCTCTTTTAGCACTTGTGTAAGAATCCAAAAATATCCTATTTATTGCTTGTTCCCCAAAGTATGCAATGGGTGGTAGAGACAAATACTCGTATGTTTTCGTTTCCTAAAAACAGTAAAATTGGCTGGTCATTTGTAATAAACCAGCAGCAAAATTCTAAAAAAAACCTCCTGTTAATGCTTAAGGAGATACGATTACAATAAATTTCATAGACGAAGCTATTTTTTTGTTGTAAATCTCTTGGATATTTTCGTCAAGGCTGCAAACCTCTTTAACTCTACAAAAGGTTCGGGAGTTGAAACCCGTTGTGAAGTCTAAGGTACGGTTGTCGTTTCAAAGTTCTTCTTCTTGAATCATATTCGCTCCACTATCAACTGTTACTACGTTTATGCTATGAATTTCACGATTTTTTGCAAATTGCAAAATCAAATTTGTTTCTGATTATGCTGCTTTTGCAAATTCACAAAATGACCAGTGCACATATGAGAAAACAAATGATCTGGCAACACCAACGCAACGTTAAGATGGCTGTTCCACAGCATTTCATGAACTGACGGCGAATTCATGTACTACGTTTATGCTATGGAAAATTCATGATTTCTTCAAATTGCAAAATCAAATTTGTCCCTGCTTATGCTGCTTTTATGAATTCACAAAATGACCAGCGCATATATGAAAAAACAAAAGATCTGGCAACACCAGCGCAGCGTTAAGTTGGCTGCGCCTCGGCATTTCATGAATTGACGCCAAATTCATAGTCAACTTTCGTGAGTAGACGAATTCATGAAATGGTGTTTATGCTCGCACTTTCCGACCCATTTCATGAAATGATTTAGCAAAATGAGCATATCATAAACGTATTATGTAATAGATAAGGCTGACTTAGAGAAATGTGGTAGGATTGGAGAATGCTGGACGTGGACCTCTTTAATCGCCAGCGAATCTCGTCATCTATATCTGTTCAAAGTAGATTTCGTTCAAATTGCTTTTTTCTGTATTATACTTTATCTTGTCACTATACATAAAAGGTCATCAACGCCTAGTTAGAAATTCAATCGTTTATACTAAAATTGGGTGAACCATACCTCATTTTTCGATTAAGTGGTCCGGCTCGGGTTCAGGTTCGAGGAGTCAAAAATTTAATGCTCCCGGCTAATGGTCCGGTTCGAGAACCCCTAAAACCCCGAACGGGTTTGCTGCCTTTGTAGTTTTACTTTAAAAAAACTAACTTTTGCAAACATTTAAACGGTTTTCCTGATCGAAGATATACCATGTTTTCAAAATTATTTAGTTTTCCACAGCCCAAAAGTTTGCAATGCAAAATCTCTAGAGTCATTCGTATTGAATTCTTAAAAAAGCCGAGACAATGTTCGGAATTGATTTTATATTAAAGCTAATCAAAAAATAGGAGAAGTTATTTGGCTCGGCCTAGGTTTTTGTACCTTGCAAAAAAAAGGTTTTTCTAACTAAGACTACTTTTTGGACCTTACTTTTCTATGGGATCTATACTATATAGATCTCTGATTTCGACCAAACTTGGTAAAATCATGCAAAAGCATAATACACTGTGAATTAGAAGCGATCTTATTTAAAACAAAAATAAAATGAGAAGTTAACTAGGCTTCTGTCCGAATGTTTTGGATATTTTTATTGAAAACAAAAAAGTTTTTCGAACTAGGACTACTCTTCGGACTTTACTATATAGATGTCTGATTTCAACCAAAGTTGGTGAAATCATGGAAAAGCATAATTCACTGTTAATTACGAAATTTGGAGGCGATCCCATTTAAAACAAAAAAGTTTTTCTCACTAGAACTTCGTTTTCGACCGATCATTCATATTGCAGCTATATGCTATAGTCATCCGATCCGACGGGTTCCGACAAATGTGCAGCGTATATGTACCAAAAGACCTCGTGCAAAGTTTGGTGAGGATAGGTTTAAAACTGAAGAAGGAGATAGCGTAGAAACAGACAGACGGATGGACAAGGCTAAATGAACTCAGCTCGTCTTGCTGATCAAGAATATATATACTTTATGTGGTCGGAGAATGCTTCCTTCAATGCGATACAACCATGCTTTTAAATTTTGAAGTAGCTTTTTTTACACAGTTCTTTTTCTAGGTATTAAAATAATTCAAAGTAATTAGCTTCTCTGCCAATCTTGCCTAAAAAGATTCAAAACAGGCGTTCTAAGCAACTTAAGGTTCAAATTACTAAAATCAAGATCAATCAAGATGGACCATTTCCCATAGCAGATTCGTGTTCAGCATACAAAAATCCTCCAGAATCACCAACCCAAGGGGGGTTGTGTATAAACCTGAACTTGTTGCCTGTATTTTCCTAGCGATTTTAAAAATATGTCTCCCACACCGTTTCGGTTTAAGGTTTTGTTCACAATACAAATCATGTCGGAATTCCAAGACCGAACCGGTTCGGTTGAATGCTAAACTACAGCCCTGCCGAACCGAAAACCATTTAGCAAAACGGTTCGGTTCGGTTTAGTTTACTGACGATCTTGAATACACTTTAATCTTTGGGTATTTTAATCAATTTTCTAATATATGTTTCATCTCGGTTAAGTTGTTTGTTTGCTGGACCCCTCACAATGGAGACCACTCATAGACCGAATTCTAAAGGACAAAACATCAGCTAAGCCAGAAAGCTCTTAGAACCTTTTTTGTCCTGATATCAGCCTTGTTCTCAATTCCACTTCCACAAAAGCTTTCTGATTTAAAACCGGTTTTTGTACTAGATTTCGTCTCTAAATCACAAAACTTTTGTGGAAGAGGAATTGAGATCAAGGCTGTATTACTCTACAGCTGCCGACGCAGCTTTTAAGCTCGTTATTTGAATGTGCTTACTTTTAAATCTCGATTTATAAATATTATCGACGCGTTTCGAGATCTCTGCACACATTGCTTACCTCATATCTATACCAGGGTTATCAATAGTTATTCGACAGGAATATTACACAAGGCAACAAAATTCAACTTTTTCCAGTTTATTAAAGAAGTGGTGATTCTACATAGAAGATTGGATAAGACAAGAAAAAAAGTCGGTCAAGCCCGAAAACTTACTTGACTGAGTGCTGCCCATACCGTGCGCCGTGCTGCCCTATTTGTTTTCCTTATAACTCGACAACCGTTCATCCGATCTTTATCATTCCCTTGGCGGATCGATACTAAATATGTCCAGAAGGTACGAACCTTCGATCTATAAAACTGTGGGAGATATGACTTTTTTTCAATTTGCGGGTGCGGGAGGGGGCGTGGCAAAAATTGAACTTAAACTTGATCTGCCTGCAAGTATAAGAAGCATATGTCCCATACATGTCAAACCTCTTTCTCTTACCATCTCTGAGATCTGTTTGTTCATACGGACAGACAGATAGACAGACAGACGGAAAGGGCTAGATCGACTCGGCTGTTGATGCTGATCAAGAATATATATATACTTTATAAGGTCGGAGATGCTTCCTTCTGCCTGTTACATACTTTTGCACAAACCTAATATAGTCTGTGTTCCTCTGGTACAGAGTATAAAAAAAAATTTGTAAAAAGTTATTTTCTGGGATGCCAACAACACGCGGTGTTCCCAAGCGGTCCCCCATCTAAGTACTAACCGCGCCCGACGCTGCTTAATTTCGGTGATCGGACGAGAACCGATGTATTCAGCGTGGTATGGTCGTTGGCGAAAGTCGATAGGTGTATGAATGGGATTGTATGGTACAATGCTTTAGTTTGGGAAAAGCTTTTCCATCTTTACGGATTTGGAAGAAATTTTGCTCACATATAGTTGATATCGTAGAATAGTAAGTAGGTTACTTAACTTTCTTTGAATGGTCAAAAAACCTCGAAATTTATATTGTTGAAACCGCTTCGCAAGCGGAGCTCAGGAGAATGCAACAGGTAAGCCAAAACGCCAGAGCATGCGAGCAATCGACGGCAGCAATTGGCTATTCACATCGCATCCCAGATAGCTCCTAAGAGAGCGATGGAGTCAGCGTAGCGGAGTCAGGCTGTTGCTGAAATGGTGGGACAGCGGCGACAAACTCTTGAAATACTTGGGTTTATTTTAAACAAGCTGCAATTGGCAAATTTTTCATATGAGCTTACTATTATGAAGATTTGATAAATGCCAATTCCACCCGCTTCAATATGCGGTGTAGACCAAATTCTCCCAAAAATCGAGATATTTGCAAGAATTTATTTGAGTTTTGATTAACCCCCAAATATTGAATACACATTTACATGCTAAATATTAGACTAAAGGTGAGTACTGAGAACGTTCGAATTATCCTTCAAGAAATTTACGAGATATTCCTTTTTCGCGTGAAGGAGGCCCAAAAGCATACGCTTCGACAGCTCTGGTGACATATTTTAAAATACTTTTGTGTACTGCTTTGTTTCTGAGTTTCAAACAACAGAATCAGCCTTTTTTTAAATAGTTTTTATTTAAGCATGCTTCGCATTCATTTAAACGCTTTCATGCTGAAAGAACTCAATAATAAATCAAATTAAATAAGGCAACCTTGAGGTGCTCGTTCAATTATCCACAAATCCGCTGGGTGGATTCTGTTCAGCCTACGCCGACGAATGGGCCTTGTTAGAATTGTGGCAAGTCGATTATTGTGAGAAACTAACAGCTCCCTGTATCGATTTGAATATTTCTCAATGGTTTCACAAAAAGTGGGAATGCCTAAGTCCCGGAATATGGTGGTATTACATACATACCGGTAAGCGTTTAAAATTCGTCGAAGATCCTTACTTACACAAACCTCAACTCTCTTAATGAAAAATCAGGCAAGGAAAAATTTCTTTAAGTTAGTTTTTTATATGGAATTTGACAGCTAAAGGAAATTCGAACGTTCTCAGTACTCACCCTAAGGAAGAAGAGACTAAAGAAAAATGTTGTACTCTATTCTAGGTACTCGATACTAGTTACTCAATTCGCAGTACTCGACACAAAGTTCTCGATACTAAGTACTCGATACTCAGTACTTGATGCTAAGTACTCGATACTAAATTCTATATACTCAGTACTAGATACTAAGTATCTATTCGATACTAAGTACTATATACAAAGTACTCGATACCAAGTATTCGATACTCAGTTTTCGATATTCAATACTTTATTCTAAGTGCTCGATACTAAATACTCGATACTAAGTACTCTTTACTTAGTATTCGATACCCAGTTCTCGATTCTAAGCATTCCATACAAAGTACTCGACACTGAGTACTCGATACTCAGTATTTGATACTAAGTACTTGATTGTAAGTACTTTATACAAAGTACACGATACTAAGTATACGATACTCGACTCTAGGAACTCGATACTAGTTACTCAATTCGAAGTACTCGACACTAAGTACTCGATATTAAGTATTCGATACTCAGTACTCGATACTTAGTACTTAATGCTAAGTACTCAATACTAAATACTCTATACTTGATAGTAAGTACCCACATATAAGTACTAACAACTCGATACTAAGTACTCTATACCAAGTACCCAAAACTAAGTGCTCGATACTCATTATTCGATACTCAATACTTTATTCTAAGTGCTCGATACTAAATAATCGATACTCAGTACTCGATTTAAAGGAGTCGATACTAAGTATTCGATACCCGGTATTCGATATTCAGTACTCGATTCTGAGTACCCGATACTAAATGCTCGGTACTCACAATTCCATACTCAGTACTCGATTCTAATTACTTATCACAGTCGTATAGTCTCTGGCGGAAAGTGTATTTAAAAAATGTCGCCCGATTGTTTTCAGGTTAAGGTTTTTCTCGGCATCTCTAAATTTAACACATTGCCTCGCTGACAGTATCAGTGTGTTCCATTCGCACTGCAACCCCTGTATAAGTGGGTCAAATTGCCTAGGTCATTGTACTTCAGTGTCCTGGCTAATCAACAAGTTGTTTGTTTGCATATTTAATAGCCAGTTTAGCCACATGTTAATAGCTTGGGCTATTCATAAATATAGAGATTATATAGTGTGTCCATAATAGCCCGGTTATTACAGAAACGTAAACAAAGCTGTGAAAGATGCGGGGGCGGCGACGGTGGCTTATAGCCTAGACAACAACCAGCACAGAACTCGTCCCCCTCGAAATATAAGGGTCAGTTTTATAGCTGCTTTCCTTTTCATATATATTTAGGTATGTATGTGTAAGTAGTTCAGTTTAGTCAATTACTTGCCGTTGCACTTCTTGTTGGAGGATGATTGGATTAAACGGCAGGCATGAATATTGATTTTGTTGCTGTTTACACTTCAGCACTTGCCTTTTCAAAGACTTTTACGGTTCTCCTTGTCGCACAGTGGTTTCATAATAAAAATCGATTTGGACAGCAAACAAAAACTAGGCCAAGCCAAATGGCGAGAACTTAAGACTATTTAAACCGTGGGGAGACTTGGAATTTACGTTAATTTATGGGGGTTTCTTTTAATTTTCTCTGTTTTCCTTGCTTGTTAGCAGCTTGACATTGAAATTGTATTGATTTGTTGGTTTGAATATTTTTGGCCAGCTTTTGTGGTTTTCAAATTTATATACAATTTGTGATTGCTAATTGTTGTGTTTAGCCACTAATTTTAATTGGTAAACTATTTGTTGTTGTTTTTGTAGTTCACGTTTTTTAAGATTTTCTTTATTTTCTTCTCAGTTAGAAGCCAACACGCAACTGTGCGTTGAATTTTCCCAATTTTGTGCTTTGACGCTATTTGACAGTTTTGGCGCATGTCTTCTTTGAGTTGGTGGTGGCGGCCAGTGTTGTAAAAGAGCTTCCCCCTGGGAGCTTTCGGCGGTTTATTTCAAAATCTTTAGTTTATTTTAAACGCAGCAAAAATTGAAGTATAAATTAACAGAAATTAGTTTAGAAAATGTGGCTTTTGCATAAATAAATTACATAAATTACAAGTAGACGTACAAATATTTATGATTAACATTAAACAAAACATGTAAATTTGTTTCTGGATTCTGCTCTCTTCTCTTCTTAGTTAAAGGATTCGAGTCTCGAGCTTGGCTGTTGAAATGACTTAAGCATAGTCACGTGCACCTTCCAATTTGCGTAGCTGCAAAAAGTAAAACATTTCACCATTAAATTATGGACTCAACCGGGACTAAGATGTATTTACAATGAGCTTTGTGTAGTGAGTGTGTGTTTGGTATGAATGAGAGTTTTTCAATAGAAATACTTATCGCTCCAGGCATTTATCAACCTGACTCTCACCTCGCGTTCATCGGCATGTGTGCGATATTTCTCAGCCGCTTCGCTGTTCTTTGGCGGAGCCTTCGCCTCCAATATTTGAGTGTACAACAAGGCGGCAGTCACTCCGCCTAGGATGGGCCCCACCCAGTATACCCAGTGGGAGGTCCAATTGTCGGTGGCAAATGCAGTGCCCACCGTGCGAGCAGGATTCATGCTCGCTCCAGTATAGCGGATGGTACCCAAATGACCCAAGGTCACTGACATGCCAATCGCCAGAGGGGCAGTGTAACGAGAGTCCGGCTTATTGCCATCGCAGGCCCCGAAGACGGTGAGTACCAGCAACAGACCCAGGAAGAACTCAATGCCCACACCCTGCAATTCGGTTATATTCATGGCCAGGCTGGTGTGACCAAGTCCATTGTGGTAGTCAGCATCGAGTAGAATCTGTGAAAGAGAGAGAAAGAGGGAAATATGCATGAGTATCAAATGGGTGATAAGAAATTATTTCAAGCTAAGCTCAGTTTTGCCTTATCTTTACCACAGGAAGCATACGCATTTTGTTGAATATTTCCTGCGATTTTGTATACTTTGTGGTTCCATATCTCAGACAATGACCTCCAGCTCTTCCGAACCGCAAGCACTGATATTGTAATTTATGCAGCAAAAAACCTCCATACTCAAACTCTTCACAATTCTGAGAAGAATTCATATATGTAGCTCCAATGAATTGGCATTCAAACCAAGTTATTTAAGTACTTTTCTTGGGAGTAAGGTTTGTTTTTAACCAGCCCTCGCTGTTAAGCTTTTATTTAATTAGGTATGTAAAAGCTTTTCCCGAACTAGAGCTTTGTACCATACAATCCCATTCATACACCTATCGACTTTCGCCAACGACCATACCACGCTGAATACATCGGTTCTCGTCCGATCACCGAAATTAAGCAGCGTCGGGCGCGGTTAGTACTTAGATGGGGGACCGCTTGGGAACACCGCGTGTTGTTGGCATCCCAGAAATTAACTTTTTACAAATTTTTTACTTAATCCAATCTTCTATCTAGAATCACCACTTCTTTTATAAACTGGAAAAAGTTGAATTTTGTGTTGAAAAAGAATTGATAGCCGTGGTATAGATAAGAGGTCGGCAATGTGAGCAGAGATGTCGAAACGAGTCGATAATATTTGTAAATCAACATTTAAAAGATGTCAATGTGCTAACCTCATTCAACCAATGAGTTTAAAAGCTGTGTCGGCAGCGGTAGAGTAATATTATTAGGGCTTTTTGACCATTAAAAGAAAGTTAAGTAACCTTCTTACTATTCAACGATATGAACTATATGTGAGCAAAAATTCATCCAAATCCGTAAAGATGGAAAAACTTTTCCCGAACTAGAGCTTTGTACCATACAATCCCATTCATACACCTATCGACTTTCGCCAACGACCATACCACGCTGAATACATCGGTTCTCGTCCGATCACCGAAATTAAGCAGCGTCGGGCGCGGTTAGTACTTAGATGGGGGACCGCTTGGGAACACCGCGTGTTGTTGGCATCCCAGAAATTAACTTTTTACAAATTTTTTACTTAATCCAATCTTCTATCTAGAATCACCACTTCTTTTATAAACTGGAAAAAGTTGAATTTTGTGTTGAAAAAGAATTGATAGCCGTGGTTTAGATAAGAGGTCGGCAATGTAAGCAGAGATGTCGAAACGAGTCGATATTTGTAAATCAACATTTAAAAGATGTCAATGTGCTAACCTCATTCAACCAATGAGTTTAAAAGCTGTGTCGGCAGCGGTAGAGTAATATTATTAGGGCTTTTTGACCATTAAAAGAAAGTTAAGTAACCTTCTTACTATTCAACGATATGAACTATATGTGAGCAAAAATTCATCCAAATCCGTAAAGATGGAAAAACTTTTCCCGAACTAGAGCTTTGTACCATACAATCCCATTCATACACCTATCGACTTTCGCCAACGACCATACCACGCTGAATACATCGGTTCTCGTCCGATCACCGAAATTAAGCAGCGTCGGGCGCGGTTAGTACTTAGATGGGGGACCGCTTGGGAACACCGCGTGTTGTTGGCATCCCAGAAATTAACTTTTTACAAATTTTTTACTTAATCCAATCTTCTATCTAGAATCACCACTTCTTTTATAAACTGGAAAAAGTTGAATTTTGTGTTGAAAAAGAATTGATAGCCGTGGTATAGATAAGAGGTCGGCAATGTGAGCAGAGATGTCGAAACGAGTCGATAATATTTGTAAATCAACATTTAAAAGATGTCAATGTGTTAACCTCATTCAACCAATGAGCTTAAAAGCTGTGTCGGCAGCGGTAGAGTAATATTATAGGGCTTTTTGACCATTAAAAGAAAGTTAAGTAACCTACTTACTATTCAACGATATGAACTATATGTGAGCAAAATTTCATCCAAATCCGTAAAGATGGAAAAGCTTTTCCCGAACTAGAGCTTTGTACCATACAATCCCATTCATACACCTATCGACTTTCGCCAACGACCATACCACGCTGAATACATCGGTTCTCGTCCGATCACCGAAATTAAGCAGCGTCGGGCGCGGTTAGTACTTAGATGGGGGACCGCTTGGGAACACCGCGTGTTGTTGGCATCCCAGAAATTAACTTTTTACAAATTTTTTACTTAATCCAATCTTCTATCTAGAATCACCACTTCTTTTATAAACTGGAAAAAGTTGAATTTTGTGTTGAAAAAGAATTGATAGCCGTGGTATAGATAAGAGGTCGGCAATGTGAGCAGAGATGTCGAAACGAGTCGATAATATTTGTAAATCAACATTTAAAAGATGTCAATGTGTTAACCTCATTCAACCAATGAGTTTAAAAGCTGTGTCGGCAGCGGTAGAGTAATATTATTAGGGCTTTTTGACCATTAAAAGAAAGTTAAGTAACCTTCTTACTATTCAACGACATGAACTATATGTGAGCAAAAATTCATCCAAATCCGTAAAGATGGAAAAACTTTTCCCGAACTAGAGCTTTGTACCATACAATCCCATTCATACACCTATCGACTTTCGCCAACGACCATACCACGCTGAATACATCGGTTCTCGTCCGATCACCGAAATTAAGCAGCGTCGGGCGCGGTTAGTACTTAGATGGGGGACCGCTTGGGAACACCGCGTGTTGTTGGCATCCCAGAAATTAACTTTTTACAAATTTTTTACTTAATCCAATCTTCTATCTAGAATCACCACTTCTTTTATAAACTGGAAAAAGTTGAATTTTGTGTTGAAAAAGAATTGATAGCCGTGGTATAGATAAGAGGTCGGCAATGTGAGCAGAGATGTCGAAACGAGTCGATAATATTTGTAAATCAACATTTAAAAGATGTCAATGTGCTAACCTCATTCAACCAATGAGTTTAAAAGCTGTGTCGGCAGCGGTAGAGTAATATTATAGGAGTTTTTTATCATTAAAAGAAAGTTAAGTAACCTACTTACTATTCAACGACATGAACTATATGTGAGCAAAAATTCATCCAAATCCGTAAAGATGGAAAAACTTTTCCCGAACTAGAGCTTTGTACCATACAATCCCATTCATACACCTATCGACTTTCGCCAACGACCATACCACGCTGAATACATCGGTTCTCGTCCGATCACCGAAATTAAGCAGCGTCGGGCGCGGTTAGTACTTAGATGGGGGACCGCTTGGGAACACCGCGTGTTGTTGGCATCCCAGAAATTAACTTTTTACAAATTTTTTACTTAATCCAATCTTCTATCTAGAATCACCACTTCTTTTATAAACTGGAAAAAGTTGAATTTTGTGTTGAAAAAGAATTGATAGCCGTGGTATAGATAAGAGGTCGGCAATGTGAGCAGAGATGTCGAAACGAGTCGATAATATTTGTAAATCAACATTTAAAAGATGTCAATGTGTTAACCTCATTCAACCAATGAGCTTAAAAGCTGTGTCGGCAGCGGTAGAGTAATAATATTAGACTTTTTGACCATTAAAAGAAAGTTAAGTAACCTACTTACTATTCAACGATATGAACTATACGTGAGCAAAATTTCATCCAAATCCGTAAAGATGGAAAAGCTTTTCCCGAACTAGAGCTTTGTACCATACAATCCCATTCATACACCTATCGACTTTCGCCAACGACCATACCACGCTGAATACATCGGTTCTCGTCCGATCACCGAAATTAAGCAGCGTCGGGCGCGGTTAGTACTTAGATGGGGGACCGCTTGGGAACACCGCGTGTTGTTGGCATCCCAGAAATTAACTTTTTACAAATTTTTTACTTAATCCAATCTTCTATCTAGAATCACCACTTCTTTTATAAACTGGAAAAAGTTGAATTTTGTGTTGAAAAAGAATTGATAGCCGTGGTTTAGATAAGAGGTCGGCAATGTGAGCAGAGATGTCGAAACGAGTCGATAATATTTGTAAATCAACATTTAAAAGATGTCAATGTGTTAACCTCATTCAACCAATGAGTCTTAAAAGCTGTGTCGGCAGCGGTAGAGTAATATTATTAGGAGTTTTTTACCATTAAAAGAAAGTTAAGTAACCTTCTTACTATTCAACGACATGAACTATATGTGAGCAAAAATTCATCCAAATCCGTAAAGATGGAAAAACTTTTCCCGAACTAGAGCTTTGTACCATACAATCCCATTCATACACCTATCGACTTTCGCCAACGACCATACCACGCTGAATACATCGGTTCTCGTCCGATCACCGAAATTAAGCAGCGTCGGGCGCGGTTAGTACTTAGATGGGGGACCGCTTGGGAACACCGCGTGTTGTTGGCATCCCAGAAATTAACTTTTTACAAATTTTTTACTTAATCCAATCTTCTATCTAGAATCACCACTTCTTTTATAAACTGGAAAAAGTTGAATTTTGTGTTGAAAAAGAATTGATAGCCGTGGTATAGATAAGAGGTCGGCAATGTGAGCAGAGATGTCGAAACGAGTCGATAATATTTGTAAATCAACATTTAAAAGATGTCAATGTGCTAACCTCATTCAACCAAAGAGTCTTAAAAGCTGTGTCGGCAGCGGTAGAGTAATATTATAGGAGTTTTTTATCATTAAAAGAAAGTTAAGTAACCTTCTTACTATTCAACGATATGAACTATATGTGAGCAAAAATTCATCCAAATCCGTAAAGATGGAAAAACTTTTCCCGAACTAGAGCTTTGTACCATACAATCCCATTCATACACCTATCGACTTTCGCCAACGACCATACCACGCTGAATACATCGGTTCTCGTCCGATCACCGAAATTAAGCAGCGTCGGGCGCGGTTAGTACTTAGATGGGGGACCGCTTGGGAACACCGCGTGTTGTTGGCATCCCAGAAATTAACTTTTTACAAATTTTTTACTTAATCCAATCTTCTATCTAGAATCACCACTTCTTTTATAAACTGGAAAAAGTTGAATTTTGTGTTGAAAAAGAATTGATAGCCGTGGTATAGATAAGAGGTCGGCAATGTGAGCAGAGATGTCGAAACGAGTCGATAATATTTGTAAATCAACATTTAAAAGATGTCAATGTGTTAACCTCATTCAACCAAAGATCTTAAAAGCTGTGTCGGCAGCGGTAGAGTAATATTATAGGAGTTTTTTTATCATTAAAAGAAAGTTAAGTAACCTACTTACTATTCAACGACATGAACTATATGTGAGCAAAAATTCATCCAAATCCGTAAAGATGGAAAAACTTTTCCCGAACTAGAGCTTTGTACCATACAATCCCATTCATACACCTATCGACTTTCGCCAACGACCATACCACGCTGAATACATCGGTTCTCGTCCGATCACCGAAATTAAGCAGCGTCGGGCGCGGTTAGTACTTAGATGGGGGACCGCTTGGGAACACCGCGTGTTGTTGGCATCCCAGAAATTAACTTTTTACAAATTTTTTACTTAATCCAATCTTCTATCTAGAATCACCACTTCTTTTATAAACTGGAAAAAGTTGAATTTTGTGTTGAAAAAGAATTGATAGCCGTGGTATAGATAAGAGGTCGGCAATGTGAGCAGAGATGTCGAAACGAGTCGATAATATTTGTAAATCAACATTTAAAAGATGTCAATGTGTTAACCTCATTCAACCAAAGATCTTAAAAGCTGTGTCGGCAGCGGTAGAGTAATATTATAGGAGTTTTTTATCATTAAAAGAAAGTTAAGTAACCTACTTACTATTCAACGACATGAACTATATGTGAGCAAAAATTCATCCAAATCCGTAAAGATGGAAAAACTTTTCCCGAACTAGAGCTTTGTACCATACAATCCCATTCATACACCTATCGACTTTCGCCAACGACCATACCACGCTGAATACATCGGTTCTCGTCCGATCACCGAAATTAAGCAGCGTCGGGCGCGGTTAGTACTTAGATGGGGGACCGCTTGGGAACACCGCGTGTTGTTGGCATCCCAGAAATTAACTTTTTACAAATTTTTTACTTAATCCAATCTTCTATCTAGAATCACCACTTCTTTTATAAAGTGGAAAAAGTTGAATTTTGTGTTGAAAAAGAATTGATAGCCGTGGTATAGATAAGAGGTCGGCAATGTGAGCAGAGATGTCGAAACGAGTCGATAATATTTGTAAATCAACATTTAAAAGATGTCAATGTGTTAACCTCATTCAACCAAAGATCTTAAAAGCTGTGTCGGCAGCGGTAGAGTAATATTATTAGGGCTTTTTTATCATTAAAAGAAAGTTAAGTAACCTACTTACTATTCAACGACATGAACTATATGTGAGCAAAAATTCATCCAAATCCGTAAAGATGGAAAAACTTTTCCCGAACTAGAGCTTTGTACCATACAATCCCATTCATACACCTATCGACTTTCGCCAACGACCATACCACGCTGAATACATCGGTTCTCGTCCGATCACCGAAATTAAGCAGCGTCGGGCGCGGTTAGTACTTAGATGGGGGACCGCTTGGGAACACCGCGTGTTGTTGGCATCCCAGAAATTAACTTTTTACAAATTTTTTACTTAATCCAATCTTCTATCTAGAATCACCACTTCTTTTATAAAGTGGAAAAAGTTGAATTTTCTGTTGAAAAAGAATTGATAGCCGTGGTATAGATAAGAGGTCGGCAATGTGAGCAGAGATGTCGAAACGAGTCGATAATATTTGTAAATCAACATTTAAAAGATGTCAATGTGTTAACCTCATTCAACCAATGAGCTTAAAAGCTGTGTCGGCAGCGGTAGAGTAATAATGCCATAAAACGAGCCCGTATGGCAATCAATTGTAACGGCGCCCATTTGGCCGATATCATCTTCTCAAAATGACCAATAAAATTCTATAGGTTCAAATAAATATAATCAAAAAACAGAATATAAGTTTTTTATTTAGAAAAAAATTGAAAGCCAAACAACATCGGATGACTTCTTTTGGCCCACCTTGTAGCTGTCCGATTTTCACCAAACTTAGTAAAATTATGAAAAAGCAACGAAACCCAATAAATAATTGAATTCAAAAAAGTTTATCTAACTAAAACTAGTTTTTCGACCGATCGTTCCTATGGGAGCTATAAGATATAGTCATCCGATCCGGTCGGTTCCGACATATTAGCAACGTGCAGTAGAAAGATGACTCTGTGCAAAATTTCAGCTCGATAGCTTCAAAACTGAGAGACTATATTGCGCAGACGGACAGACAGGGCTAAATCAACTCAACTCGTCGCCCTGATCAAGAATATATATAGTTTGTGGGGTTGGAAATGATTATTTCTATGCGTTGCAAACATCTGGGCAAAATTATAATACAAGGGTATAATTATCAGTGTTTGGACACCGGCTATTTTTATACCCTTGCAGAGGGTATTAAAAAATTGTCCGGATGTTTGTAACGCATAGAAGGAAGCATCTCCGACCACATAAAGTATATATATTCTTGATCAGCATGACGAGCTGAGTTGATCTAGCCTTGTCCGTCTGTCTGTTTCTATGCTATCTTCTCCATCAGTTTAAAAGCTATCCTCACCAAACTTTGCATGAAATCTTTTGGTACATACTATATACGCTGCACATTTGTCGGAACCGGCCGGATCGGATGGCTATAGCATATAGCTGTCATAGGAACGATCGGTCGAAAAACTAGTTTTAGTGAGAAAAACATTTTTGTTTTCTATGGAAATGTCCTCAAAACTAGCATATATTTGTTTTATATGCTCCCGCACAATTCTACAAATTTTGGTCAAAATTGGATGACTATAGCATATAGCTGCCATAGGAACGATCGGTCGAAAAACTAGTTCTTGTGAGAAAAACTTTTTTGTTTCCAATTAAAACGTCCCATTGGCTGGCTTATATTTATTTTATATACTTTTTCACAATTCTACAAAGTTTTGTCAAAATCGGATGACTATAGCATATAGCTGCAATATGAATGATCGGTCGAAAAAGAAGTTCTAGTGAGAAAAACTTTTTTGTTTAAATGGAATCGCCCTAAAAAAATGTACATATTAGTTTGTTATGCTTTTCCATGATTTCACTAAATTTGGTCGTAATCGGACATCTATATATGTAGTATAGCTCCCATAGTAAGGTCCGAAAAGTAGTCTTTTTAGAAAAACAAACTGCAAGGGTATACAAAACTTCGGCCGAGCCGAAGTTAACTTTCCCCTATTTTTCATATTCGGGGGTGTCCTGGAAATCTCTAGAGATTTTGGCTTCGGTTGGTTTGCAAAACGCTGGAAAAATCCGTCGGTGTCCCAGAACTTGGAGAGATTTCATTTTCTTATTAAAAAGTCTAGTTAGAAGGTGTGTGTATAAGATTATGGTCCAACTACAAAAACAGGGCTGCGTCGCTCGCAAATAATTGATAACACATTTTGTTCATAGCTGTATTGATGGTTTCAGACTTGCCAGCCCTGTTTGTGTCTTTGCTAAGTTCGCTAAGTTTGCGTAGGTTAGCGAAGTCACACTGATTGGTTTGTGTATTGGATTGGGTTGGTTTCTCCAAATCTCTTAACAAAATACTAGAGGTTTGAAAGCAACCGAAAGAGATTTCTAGGACACCGAGAATTTGTTTTGGGTTGGAATTTGGTTGGAAGAGATTTCTGGGACACCGCCGATTAAAATTATTTTATTTAAGCCTTAAAAATACAATAAAGAATTCACCTTATGTAGCAGGCATACACTTTTACACAAATACATGTCCAAAGCTGCTCTCTATTCTTGCACAGTATCTTTGTCTCACCCTTTCTTATGAAATATGCTCTCACATAACAGTAAAGTATTTGCTTAAAAAATCACTACAAAAACAAACAATGTATATAAAATATCACTTTATATATTTGGTAAGAAGGGGTGTTCGTATGAAGCTGGCATGTATTAGAAAGTTGCTTATATTGTTGTTTGGAATAATTTCGCTGAAGAAAGGTTTGCCAAGTTACCAGTATTTTAGACGTTTCTGCGAAAAACATGAAAAATTCTAATTTTTTCGATTTTTTTCCAGTTTTGAAGCACTAGATGCAATTTTTTTTGGTCAGTCGATTGAGGTATTTTTTTCCTCCTGTATATACAATTCCAAAGATAATGTGTTTGTTTAAGCGACCTGATCTTCAGTAACCCAAAGGTTCTATACCTTAGAATTTCAAAAACAAAAACAAAATTCTAAGCGGTTTATGATATATGGACTTCATAAAAAGGGTAATTTTTCCAAATTTCAGGTTGGGGTAAAAAAATGGTGGGTATCAAAAAAGTACATTTACGATGTGATGGGGACAAGTCCTTTGGGGATTTTTTTAGTTTCGGTATGTACTTTAAAAGTATGGGGGTCCGAAGGCGTAAACAATTTATGAATTGCACTGTGTTATTCTATTGTTTTTCCAAGTAATAAATGTTTTTTCATTAACCATTTCTATTTGGACTGCTTTCGCTACAAACAGTTGGTAGGAAATACCAAAAAGCAAAAGACTAAAAAGCAAAACGATAAATGTTTAAGCTTAACATCACTTACCCTCACAGCTGCAGTACCAGCAATGGCGCCTAGACACTGGAATACAATATAGAATAGAGCACGCAGTAGGCTCACACGTCCAGAGACCAACATGGCCACAGTGACCGCAGGATTAACATGTCCTCCGCTCAAGTGACCCACAATCTGAAAGCCAAATATAAAAATAAAAGTTTCAACTCTATTTGCAAACCATTTACTCACCGTGATGGCCATAAAGACACCCAAACCAAAAGCCAGAGCTTTGAATGTGCCATCCTCTATCTGGGTACAAGCACCGCAGGCAAAGAAATTTAAGATGAGATTTCCCAGAAACTCGCCAATGAGGGCCTGCCACAGACGCAGCTCCTTCGATTTGAGCTCATTGAGACCCAGCGAGTATTCGAATTTGCCCATCCTAGCGATGCAACTTTCTGGCTGTTAATGACAAACACTGCAAAGACGAAATGGGGGAAAAGTTGAGTACTGCTTAGCTATGCAAATCGTTAGGTTAAAATATGGAAGTGGACAATTGTCAAACACGGGCCATAGATGAATGCAACGCACACTTCTCCTAAATGGGCTCTTGGCTGCATAGCTGAAATCTGATGAGGAACGTCTGCGTTACTTCCGTTGAATGCCTAATTGCTTGGACACTTTGATTAATTGAGACAGCAAACTTCGAAATATAAAAGACAACACATGCTTATGGCAAACTGAATAGGAAAATTAAATCAAAATGGTGTTGCTATTTCCTTTGAACTGAAAATAAGTAAATAAATTCAAAGGCTTATCAAACTGATCGTCTGCTTACACATAATTACCAAGTTAATTGGCAACAAGGCTCATAAAATTTCAGTCAATATTTAAACAACTCTCGTGCGTTCACTCGAGTTTTGTACAAATGTTGCTGTCTTATTGCCATAGGCCCGGCCCGACTGCCTTGTGCTCTTATTTGGCGCAAGTGGCAACGCAACTGTAATGCGGTCACGATCAGTTGTATCAATGGCCAAAAATGGGTTAAAAGTGGTTGACCATGCCCCCCACATAAATATACTTAAATTGTCTTGGCAATCAATCAGCGATTGCTCAATGCTGATTTTCACTTAATGCTTAGAAAGAATCATTTTATTCTAAAGGCAAGCCAAATGAATTTGATTTTGTTTTATTTGCGTCATTTTGTTTCATATCAGGTGTTGATTTCAAGTGAAAAGCCAAGTTTTTTAATTGAGAATGTTTTACTGCTTGTTAGATAAATGAGCGAAGAGTGGATGGGTTCGGGGTGTGAGTTGAAAAAATGTATATATAGGTATGTATATAGCAAACATAGAACAAAAATTGGAAGTAGGTGTGTAACCTAGCTAGCCAGACAATAACTGACATTCAGAGGCATATTAAAAGCGTGAATATTTGTAAATATTTGTCATCAGCCGAGTATTAATCACCTAGCAGCTACTTAGGAGCAATTTAAGTTTTCATAATTATTTATTAGCCGACTTTTTTTTAATTGTATTCTAGGGGAAATATTTAACGACATTCCCTCTGCAGCTGTTAAAATAATTATAGCTTTACAATTTCATTGATTACCTACTGCTTGCCCCACTCGTTTTCCCACATCAATTTGAGCCTAATTTTGTATATCAAAATTAAGAAAAAGTTATTTTAGAATATTTGCTTTTGTGGTTAGTTTATGGCAGTTTTGGTCGTGCTTTGTGTGTGTGTCCGTGCTAAGTCAAAAGTTTGCTCAACAAATTAGCACAAAAATACACAATGAATATTTGCACACAATCACACAATTAATGCATTTTTCAGCCGCATTTCGTGTAAGTATTTTGCCACAAAAACAAGTATCGAGTTCATGAACTGCAATGTGGAAATGTAAATATAAATTTTAAGAAAGTCACAAACAAACAATGTGGGCACATTAATTAAGGCAAATAAATAAGGTAACATAAAAAAAGTGCCATAAATGTGACGCTGATGATGTAATTTCGGCTACTTTTGATCAGCAAACAAACTGTTATAACCCCAGACACACACGCGCACGCACACTCACTGTTATACTGCAGTTCATGCCCAGGCTCCAGCTCAATTGTCTATGACTGCTGATGACATGTCTTGATATAGAAATACCGCAACTTTTGTCACTTAAAAAGCTATAAAACTCACTTAAACTGTACATTCGTATGCAACGTATAGACCATTGAATCGGAGACAGAGTTTAAGTAGCAACTCCTACACGTGTGGCGGGTGTAAAAAATAAAAAGTTGAACTGGAGTGTAAGTGAATAATCACACACACACACATGACTCTCGTGATGAATTATTATCATCACTGACAGAAAGAATGATGGTTTTTTTGGAAAGATTTGTAACCACATAAGTCTTGATACAATGTCATAAGATAAAATTTAATGCCATAAGCTATGTACTCAGACAAGCTAAGTCGATTTGGCTAGGATCGAGTTCATATAAAAAAACGGTAGCTAAACGCTTGCTAAAACTTTTAGCTAGCCTCTTAGCTTGAGCCGTTCTCAGACAAGCTAAATGCTAGGGATGTCGAAAATAATATCGATATTTTTGCCAAAAAATACGATATATCGTTATCGAATATTTTTCCGAGGCGATATATCGGATATCGAATATTTTTGGGTGATATTTTTGTTTCAGCTTTTCGAATGTTTTATATTGAAATACGGTAAACTTTGAAAGTAAACATATCTTTATATTCAAAGAATTGTGCTACAATTAATGATATGCGTGCTACATTAAAAGTGTTTTTTTTTTTAATTTCATTCAAATTTGAATTCCTCGGAGTTTTTTTTATCGTAAATTCGTAACAAGTTTGAACTTCTTTTGTTACACATTGCGACACTCAAAAAGACCTGTGAACGGAACCAATATAATTTAAAACAAAAGGTAATAATACCACATACTTAGTTTTTCTTGATCACCCATAGTTTTTTTTTTTAAATTTAAAAATTCACCAAAGAAAAAAGAGTTCATTGTGATTGTTATACTAAATTTCCGCCTCCAATGGGCAAGTGGTTAGTAGCCCGCCCATTGAGGTCAAACTTAGAAATTTGATTGTATCGAAAACCACACGGTAAAATATTCTAAGAATTTAAACTTGTTGAGATACTGACCAATAGCATGTGTGGTTAAAAGATACTAACATGCAACGGAAAACCGCGATATATGAAACCAAAATTGACCGCACCATAAACTAGAGATACAAATGGAATGAATTGTCTTTCAGTTTTACCAACGAAGCCTTAGTTCACGAACTATGGGGTTTTTTGTACAAGCAACTGCCTTAGAACAGCATTGACCATTTATGAGTGATACTCATATTACTCAAAAATCATGTTTCATAACCAGCAAGAAAACTAACATTCAATTCTAAATGTCCTTGGTGGATAAACCGCGTTACGTTAGGATGTCATGAACTGAAGTATATGATCAATATGATCCGTTTATAAAATACATAACTTTTAAACTATATTTTGCAAGACTGCAATCCGGGTGTGAGAACCGTTTCGGTTTTTGGGTCAATCAATCTGGACCCAGAGCCGGACCTTCTAAATTGTTAACAAACAGACCCCTCTGCTTGGAAAAAGGT
This sequence comes from Lordiphosa collinella, assembly GCA_018904265.1. Classification (NCBI taxonomy): domain Eukaryota; kingdom Metazoa; phylum Arthropoda; class Insecta; order Diptera; family Drosophilidae; genus Lordiphosa; species Lordiphosa collinella. Next base: position 291,347 of record JAEIFV010000179.1, on the reverse strand, counting down.
TTGGTTCGAAGAATCTCTTTAGTAAGTTTCTTTTAGAACTTATAAAACTATCACAATTTAATGATCAGACAAAAGATAATTTAATAGTTCTAAATCGGAGAATTATAATCTGAAAGCCATATCCTAGCTCGGCATTTTGCGATTTTCAAAAGAATAAAAGCATAAGTCAAGCTGTGGCAAAACAAATCCACGTATTTAAGGATAGGCCAGCTTCTATTTAAAAGTCCAGATAATGGTAAGGAAGTTTTTTATTTTATACTTATTAATGATTGAGGTCCATTGTTCTTCTTCTTATTAGGCCCGATAATTCATTCACAACCGTTTGACGGTCTCGGCCGCTGAGGTCCATTCGGATATTGGTTAATGTTGTTAATAGCTTTTTTTAGCTGGACGCTTGCTTCCCATCAAATATATGTCTTATTTTTTTACCAAAAAATGTCTTCATAGTCTAAGATTCAGTTAACTATGCTTCGAAACAAACCCATGCGTTGATAACTTAACCTTAGAAACAAACCCGAACCAAACCTTCTCTAGAATTTGAGATGTATTATGTAGTGTTTTGGAGCTTTGATACCAAGATTTTGAACTCAGTTAGAACGTAAATTTTAAAACGTGTCGAATGACATCTAAATTACTTTAATGACCCAATTATTCTAAAGAAATGACTATTTGTTGAAAATATCGACATTTGTTCTTCTTTTGACATTTGGTGGTATTTTGGCGTTAAGCAGTCACACTGTACCCTTAGCTGGGACTAAAGCGTAAAAAGTTGTATTTTATAGCAAGGTCTATATTTAGTTACTTTGAGTACATACTTGGCTTTATATGGTAAAAGTGAAGTTAGAGTAAATCGAAAGACTCTTTTTCAGGTCAAGCCTCCTAAAAATCAGAAGCGGTCCACTCCAGTGTTCGAACCTGAGAATCTTTTTGGTTTCGGGTTCAAGAAGCATGTTCAGGTTCAAACCGCGGCTCAGTAATAATTTTGTCTTTCACTTATTCAGAAAACATGTAAATTGGAACCTACTTAAAAACTTCTAGTGGCCGGGTGGCTCAGCGGCTAGTGTGCGCGACCGCTGTGCAAGAGGTTGTGGGTTCGTTACCGCCTCGGAACATCTAATGAAAAGTTTTTTCTTTGAATAAACTTTACACCCGGTCACCCCTCTCTGCAGTAGGCGCCAGCTTTGTAGTAATTAGCCATGCAAAAGCTTCTCAAACTGCCGATCGGATTCGGCGTTAAACTGTAGGTCCTTTTCTCTTGTGCGAAAATTAGAAGCGCACTAGCCAAGAGATTGAGAGAAGCTCGGCTTTGGCCCTTTGGGGCTGTGTCAAGCCATTTTACATATCTCTTGTAATTTTTCTTTGTACTGCCACTTTGGCCGGTAAAACAAATACGAGGTGTGTTCAAGGGAAAAGGTGAATTTAGAATTTTCGCTGGCTGTGTACATTCGATACTCGATATTTGGTTTTTATTATGTTTATCATATGTTTGCATGAGCAGAAAATTTCGATTAGCAGTTTGTTTTTGGCAACTGAAAAGGTTAGTCACGTTTTTGTGTGCCCTTCGATTTTTGGTTAAATTTTGAGTAAAAGCAACGTCGCATTAGTATCGCTCTGGAGTTGTTGAATGACGTCAACGATGATCCGGGCTTGCGCAAATATATGGTTATGACATCGAAACCAAGGCCCAATGGAAGCGGCCAGATGAGCCAAGACCAAAAAAAGCACGCCAAGTTCGATCAAATGTGAAGGTTTTGCTCACTGTTTTCTTTGATTAAAATGGTGTGGTGCAGCATGAGTTCCTGCCAAGAGGTCGTACAGTTAATAAGGAATACTACAAGGAAGTAATGCAACATTTGCGTGAAGCAATGCGGCTCACACGATCGGAATTGTGGAAAAACAAATCGTGGATTCTGCATCACGATAATGCACCAGCACACACATCAATGCTTGTTCGTGATTTTTTTACCAAAAACAACACCGTTATCATGCCTCAACCAACGTATTCACCAGATTTGGCTCCCTGCGACTTTTTCCTATTCCCAAAACTGAAGAGACCAATGAAAGGAAAGCGTTTTGTCACAAGAACGTAGTCGAATATTTGCAACACGACCCGACTCTAACACGATTAAACTCCACCACCCGCACGGTGAAAACTGTAAAAACTCTGCCCCTGGTCCCGGTGGCCCCCTTTTTCACTTCTTTCAAATGCCCCCGGGCCCGGAATCCCCTTTCGACTAGGGCTGGTATGATTCAAAATTTGTATACACTTTCCAAGTGAATAAATATAAGCCCCTTGGAAACTCTTTTGGTCAATTTCACCCACTTTAGGCACGAATTTTCAGAACCTTTCATTTAGTCAGTGAATAGGGCCAAGAGACTTATACTTACATAAATACACCCTTGAGACTTCTGTTAACTATATGCTGTACATCGAAGTAAGCCTTCGTGCTTCGGTGTAAATTTTGTGGATAAAGAACGATGAGCAGCTTTTAAAGATTTTGCCAATCTGGGGGACTTACATAAAAAAAAGCTCTTCAGATTCAATGATCTTTTGAATATGCTAGAAAAATATTCTATTCTAGTAAAAACAACAAAAATCAGTCTTCTTCTTTGGCCTGATGATAGCATCACAACCGTTTCACTCGCCTCTGTCCCGAGCGACCCGTCAGGTCGCTCCGAGGTAGACAAAGTCCTTATCATCCTTGAAATTGTATTCTTCCATTCCAACAGATTGTACAAGACTCGTAGACCTCTGCGCGTTGATAGTAGGTACTTCGTCTTGTCCTCATTTACCGCTAAGCCTATAAGTTTTGACGGTTTCTCTATCTCTGAGAACGCCTGTCTTACCAGGAAATACTCCATCAGCACATTAAAGAAGTCACACCATTAGGTGTCACCTTGCCTAAAACCTATTTAGGTATCGAAAGGCTCGGAGAGGTTCCTATTTTGACGGATCCATTTGTGCTTCTCAACGTCATCATGCAAATTTAAACGTACTTTGCTGGTATACCAAAAGTAGACACACTGAGAAAAAAATCAATCTATAAACCAGATTGAAAATTTCGTTGTCCAAAAATAACAATTATTTACGGACCCTTTGAGCAATAAGTCAGAGATGAACCGTTCACATCGGCTCATGAACGAATCGCTCAGTGCTCAACGAACAACCAATAAACATTTTGCTCTCCTCACTCACTGAGCAAATCGTCGCGAGCGAAGAAGATAAAAGTCATTTGCGTTTGTGTGGTGTCTATTTGGGCTTGCGACTCACACAAGCCACACACACAAAACAAATAACTGAAAAAAACCTTTGAGGTGAGTCGTTCGGCTTTTTGCTCATCTAATGACTCTTAATGTGCGAGCGCTCAGTCGGATCGCTGTCTATAAATGGTTATTGAATGAGCAAAACAAGAAAATCTCAACTGAGAACAGTCAACTGAAAACAAAAACAAGGAGAAACGAAATGTTCTGCTCAGAGCGAGAGCATTCGGCAAAGGCAAAAATGTTCAATTGTTATTTACGAGCACTGCCTTAAAGTCGAGTAGAAACCATTTTTTTATAAGATTGTTAAATTAAGATTAAAGTTTAGATTATAATCTTGGGTTGAGATCAAGGATTAAATCCGAAACAGCAACTGTTATTTTTAACCGGTATAACCGAATCAAACCAAAACCGTAACCGAAATAAATTTTTTTAAGTGACCGTGACAGTAGCCGTAAACGAAACCGAAATGTATTTTATTTTGGTTAATCGTAACCGAAACAAAATAACTGGTTCCATTTCGGTTCTTAACATATTAAGAAACAAAAATATTTGTAATATTTTATAGGCGTCTGAGGAAGTCACGAAACCGCCACTTTTACGAAATTTGGCTAAGCTGAAGATTTGAGCTTAAAAATGAATGTAAGTTGACCAATTAATTGTATTCAGAGTTCGAAAAACTCGAAGCTAATCTGTTTAAAAATTATGCATTTTTATGTGGCATATTCTTAGATCCCAGATACAATGTCGAACACAGAAAAAAGATCCAAAAAAGTATCCATTTGGAATGGATATGTTTTAAATATCGTTTTAATCTTCCTTAATATCCTTTCAATCATCCAAAGGAGCTGAAAGTCATCCAAAGGATATGAAAAATGGTCATCCTTTGGACGATTTTCAGCTCCTTTGGATGATTAAAAGGATATTAAAGACATATCCATATCCAAATGGATACGAAAATAATCAAATACATATTTTTGAATATCCTTTTTTTTCTCTGTGCACTTACTGTTAAGCAAAAAGAAGTAAGTATACAATTCCGAAATTCGCCTAGATTATGGATGGTAAAGGCAAATTGTTTATCATATTTCGGAACAGGGTAGTAACAGAATTAGCTGATTTTAACACGAGCTTAAACACAACGCTGTCAGTAGAAATGGACGAAAATTATGTGTATATGAATAGCCTATAAACGGGCCAAATGAAAAGAAACCAATCTATTCAATTAAGAAATAATACAAAAGTTGCATTACATTTTAAAAGATTGAGTTCTAGTACCGAAATACTTAAAAGTAAATACCCAGAATTATTTGAGTTATCGAAAGTAATACTAGCAGTTTCTCTTAAACAAGTAAGTGTCGAACGACTATCGAACGACTATTCTATTTTAATTTAAATTGAATCCATTACGAAACAAATTGGACGCAAAAACTTTAAACGCAATTATGATATTAAGATCAAATCATATGTAATTTTCTTTAAAAACTAAAGTGTATACTTAACCGGCTTGAAACCGGTAACCGAAATTATTATTTTTTAACCGAAATAACCGACCGAAATAAAAAGAGAATATTACTTTCGGAGTACCAAAATGGTAAGAATAGGTGTTCGTATGTAGTTGGCATGCCTTTATATTGTTGTTTGGAATAATTTCGCTGAAGAAAGGTTTTCCAAATTACCAGTACTTTAGCCGCTTCTGCAAAAAAAACATGAAAAAATTGTAATTCTTTCGATATGTTTCAAGTTTTGATGCACTAGATGCCATTTTTTTGGGTTAGTTGATTAAGGTATTATGAAATAGAACATGTCCTATTTCATCAAAGAAGTTTACATTTTCGAAATATTTAGAAATAATTCATTTGCTATTACAATATTTTCAAAAAATATCTTAAATTATATATGACAAGTGTAAAGGCAGCTTAATTTTATATGATCTCACATAATTCTACAAAGTTTTATCAAAATCGGAGTACTATATGTTATAACTACCATAGGATCGATGTTTTAGTGAGAAAAACTTTTTTGTTTTCAGAGATAGCGTCACCAAACTAGGCGTTTATTAATTTTGTAAAATTCCACATAATTTTACTAAGTTTGATCCAAATCGGGTGCCAATATCCATCCTCCCATTTAAAAAACTCGTTCAGGCTAAGGCTGAAAAATGGAAATTGTGGGGGAGGGGGAACTATACTTCCGTATGGGAAATAAAAGCTTTCATTCCAAATTTCAAGCCGATAATTTAATAAAGTCCTCCTAGATTGTCAAAACTTTACTCTCTGGGATGGGGTCGTATGGAGTTTTTTGTTCTTGGTTCATGGCGCTCAATAAAAATGTTTTAAACGACACCTCCCCAAGTACTCTAGAAAGCTTAACTTTTACAAGAACTAATTGAATCACTAAATCTTGAGCAATTCAAACTATGATGACAAATTATGAACATAAAGATAACGGCTTATTCATTTCCTTATCATGAGCTTGGAAATTTCAATATAATTTGGATAAAACCATAAGCCTTGTCCTCAATTCCACTTTCTCAAATGTTTTGTAGTTTAGAGACCAAATCTGGCGCAAAAACGTGTTTGAAGCCACGTAGAAGAGAAATTGTGAGTCAGGCTGTAGAACATAAAATATCAATGAGTCGTTTGAAAATTCCTTTATCATCACTTTGGGAATGATTTAAGTTGGAAATTTCCGATAACTTGCACCTTGAGCAGATTTTGCAAAATAAAAGCATCTTCATTCTTTTATTTTGTTAAAAAAGAAAAAGTCTTAATCTAATCATTTATATAGCAAACCAGTAAAATACGCTCAGCGAAATTCAATTAAAGGCAGGTCCGTTTAGTCACCTTAAAATGTATTGGAACCACAAGGCATCTTCCAATCCTATTCTCCCTTTTACATTGGTCTCTCTATTTCTACTTTTAGCTTAAAAATAGAGTTATGTGTTAGAGCTTCCATGGAAAACAAAAAGGGTTCAAGAATACTTTTGGACATTACTTTCTATGGGATCTACATATAGAGATGTCTGATTCGATTAAACTTGGTGAAATCATGGAAAAGCATAATACTCTGTTAATTACGAAATTTGGAGGCGATCCCATTTAAAACAAAAGTTTTTCATAGAATTTTTTGACCGATCTCTACTGCGCTATGCTATAGTCATCGATTTTGATAAAACTTTGTAGAAATGTGTCCAAAGTATATACAAAAGTGTACGCAATACAAAGGACGTTTTCATTAAAAACAAAAAGTTTTCAGAACAAGTTCGACGACGTCCAGGATATATATAGTCACCGATTCGACAAACTTTTAAATTTGTAAAAGTATATAAAAAGTTGATGATAAGGACGTTTTTATTAAAAAAAAAAGTTTTTCTCATAAAACAGTTTCAAGATGTTACTTATAATAACAAATGAATGTGAAGTATATTTAAGATGGAGTTTCATTAAAAACAAAAAGTTTTCATAGAAATTTTCGACGATCGTTCCAGCAGCTTGTAGTCCCTTCGAACTAGTGAAATATGGGAAAGGATAGAAACTAAGAATACGTCGTTGAGGCGTTTCCATTAAAAACAAAAAGTTTTTCCTAAGACTAGTTTTTCAACCGATCGTTCTATGGCGCTATATGATATAGTCTGATCGCGGTTCCAAATGTCCGTATTTTCCAAAAGACTTCTGAAAGTTTGGTGAGGATAGCTTTAAAACTGACGGAGGAGATAGCATGAAAAGACGACAGACGGGGGAGAGGAGACGGAGAAGCTAAACCTCGCTCGTCGCTGTCGATATATTTTGGTGGTGCTTTTATGCGTTACAACATCGATTTTATCCTAGGTAAAAGAGCATTAACAGTTAGTTTAGGCTAAAACTTGCCCATTATTCAGAGTTTGTGAACGTTTTGAAGCGAAATTCTATTAAAGGCAATGTGTTTCAAGTCCTCAAGTAAGAAGAAGGTGCAAAATTTTCTTAATTTGATAGTTTGATTATGTATACGTGTTTAATTTAAACAGATACAAATTATATCCTATTGAAAATTTCCCTCAATATTGATATGGGAAAGGGAAAAACATTATCATCTGAAGAAACAGCCAAAATCCTTGCTTACAAGGTTACTGGCATGTCTAATAGGCAAATTGCCATTAAATTGAAAAGATCTCCATCTGCAGTGGATAATGTAATCAATTTAAAGCAGAAATATAATACAAATCGATCAAATAATAATAATCAAAAGATTTCTTCTCGTGTAAAATCCGCTTTAATTCGGGCTGGCTTACAAAAAAATGCAACTGCATCGCAAATGAGAGCTGACTTACAATTACCCGTTACTAAGCGTCGTGTACAACAAATTTTATCTGGAAGTAATCGGCCAATTTGGAAGAAAATGAAGTCTAAGCCAGCTTTAAAGGAATCGCATAAAGTTGCAAGATTGGAGTTTGCCGAAAAAAACACATGTCATGGACCGATCAATGGAAAAGGTAATATTTTCAGACGAGAAAAAATTCAACCTTGACGGTCCAGATGGTTTTAATTATTACTGGCACGATTTGAAGAAGCCCGAATCCTTTTCTACTAAGCGGAACTTTGGAGGAGGTTCGTTAATGATATGGGCTGATTTTAATTACTATGGAAGGACCCCCATATGTAGAGTGAATGGGCGTATGAACTCGGAAAAGTAAATAACCATGTTGGATGAAGTATTAATAAACTTTTTGGATCAGCAACCTACTTCAGACACCATTTTTTAGTAGGATAATGCTGTTATACATGTATCACGACTCAGCGTTAACTGGTTTCAGGAGAAGCAGATCGATGTTATGAAGTGGCCTAAATCCTATAGAGAAAATGTGGGATAGCTTGGCACGATTTGTATATGCTGGTCATCGTAAATTCGAGTCGGTGGAAGAGCTCAGAATTGCTGTAGTCAATGAATGGGCCAAAATTCCTACTTCAGAGTTTCATAAGGTCATAGACTCAATGCCAAAACGTATTTTTGAAGTGATTTCAAAATCTGGAAGCTGGCCAATAATTTTAATTTTCTTCGACAAAATATTATATTTTTTTACCATATAATTTCTTGAACTCGTGAATTTTGAAAATAATTTGTTTGTTAATCTAACACCTGTTGATTTGTAGTATTAAGACATTTGTTGAACTAATATCGTTATTCACTTTATTATTTAATAAAAATTTGATTCATTTCTCATCTAATTTCCCATAAAACATAAAATATCCAAGTGCCTTTCATTGAATTTCGCTGAGTTTAGAGCCCATCACTTATTTTTTTTTGTGCATAGGAATGCATTAAGAAACGTGCTTTATTCGACTACTCCGATTCCGGGTAAAATTTGTGTCAAGACAACTTTTCGTTAGTGCGTCATTTACATGTATTGCTCACACTATTGTAATGAGTTCCATTTATAGGATTTTATAAGTTTTCGCATAGAACAGGATCCCTATATCATATGCATCGAGGCATGGGAATGATTGGTGTGAAAGTAAGTTTCGGGTGAGATATTAACACCAAGCTGACTATAATATAAATTAATGAAATTAATTTTTGTGGGAATACCCAAACTACGCCACAATTCTCAAATTCCATATAAATTAATGCTTATATGAAAGTTGTTTTTGAAATTCTTTGGGCAGTTTTTGATTTGCTTTGAAAATGGTAACCAATGCACACCAATTATGCCATCCATCATAGGCGTTAGGTATGACGCTGTTTTGCCTGGCTTTAATTAACCCGACAATAGAATCGTGTATAGAAATCTTTATAGAGCAATTTGACAGCACTGATTTCACGCAACACCGAGCTCACATGAAATATGTAATAAACAAATGTAATGTTCTATTTTATATTCATTGTATTTTGGCAGCAGATGTCTCTCTAGTTAATAGCAATTTGATTTTCGTGTGCATTCCCATTGCGGAAAATGCGAAAGACCAAAGGAAGGAACATGCCATAAACATGCGCTCGGCGGTTAAAAGAGCAAAGTGATAAAATAAAAAGACTTGAAACCCCAAAGTTAATCATTCTAAATTTACCTTGTTAATTGTTTTCCGACACCTCTCTAAACTTGCTATAAATGTCACCTTTTTAAACTTAAGTAACTGCACAACAATATAACAAATCACATAAAGTTAGTTGAACAGAATTTTAGCTTTTAAAGCGATCCGCGCACTTTGACTCAACGACAAACACTGAAATGAAAATGGCCAAACCTGAAGACAAGCGAAAATAATAAAGCAAAATAAATGTGCAGGAGGTGAGAGAGCGAGAGCAGAGAGTAATGAGAGAAGTGTTGGGTGCCAGAGAGCGGGAGTAATTATAAATATAAGTGATCGTTGTTAAGCGGAGTTGAGCGCTAAGGCAAGCATGGAAGTTTAAGTGGATTAAAGCAAGTAGAATGCGATTCAAACGATAACTCACCACTCTTCTGATTTCATATCCATGTTACTCACCACAGCCCACTGACACATGCTTAGCCAATACACCAACCCTGACGTCAAAATCTTAGGCAAACATCATTGATATTTTTATTATGAATTGTTATTATATTATTAAAATCATAAAAAAATAAACAACTGACGTTTGTGCAAAAATTTCCATTTCCCTACCCCAATTAATTGGGGAAAATAAAATGATTTGTGCAATTCTCGGCGTTTGCTTATCAAATTGAAAGACAAATAGAAACCATTGTCTGCGTTTTTTCACCTTTTTAATTGTAAATTATTTTAGAGCCCAATGTGGGCTATAAAGTTTCAATTAACTGAGTGTGGGTGGGTTCGTTCAGTTGTGTGATTTGTTAAATTGTAATAGCCAAGGTAAAAGTTAAACATTAAATAAAACTGTAGCCTACCCTAACAATAGTGTAACTAAACTAAAGCATACTTTTATGCGCTGTCATAAATTACAACAGAAAAAGCTCATTGATATTCAAATTTACGCCGCCCCGCTAACATTTGACATTTGACAGCAGGACCAAGGCGCAGTTTTATATCCTGTAACAAAGGCATTGGGAAAGGGTATACTAAGTCTCTTCCACTCAATTTAGTATATCTGGCATGTTCTATAAACCTTTATGAACTCAAAGGCAATAATAAAGTTGGTTGGTTGATGTCAAATGTTGGAAATTGAGTGCAGACATTGAATTTTGAGTCAAATAAAGTATCAAAGAAAAGTTAGAATTACATTAATATAGTAACACTAGCTGACCCGCATTATAAATTGTTTCTTGCTTATATTTTGGGGAATATTTCGGTTGATAAATAAAATACTTATAGCGAATCTATGAAATCTATGACAGAAGAAGACGATAACAACAGAAAAAATATAAAAAATAAACACCAACCATTTATTTTCTCAATTCAATGTATGTACATTATTCATGAACAAAACGGACATCTATGGGCGTATTCAGCAGATAAATCCGATTTACGATTACTGATTTACGACTTGCAATTTCTGATGATTCTCTGTTGAATGACACTGAATGCTTAGTTTAGGTTCTTCTTTGTCAAAAATACATTGTCACAATTTTTGAGGGTTTTTAACGCTGTAAGTTCGGGAGTTCATTCCCAAATTTGGCGTTAACAGTTGGCCGTACAGTCGATAAAATGTCTCACCAATCATGATAACCAAATTTATCAGTCGCAATGGGCAATCACTGTACTCACCGCTTAAAATCGGCATTCATGAATCAGTAATCGAAAATCGGATTTAGGGGAAAGTTAACTTCGGCTCGCCCGAAGTTTAGTATAACCTTGCAGTTTGTTTTTATACCATTGCAGAGGGTATTATAAAATTGTCCGGATGTTTGTAACGCATAGAGGGAAACATCTCCGACCACATAAAGTATATACATTCTTGATCAGCATGATGAGCTGAGTTGATTTAGCCCTGTCCGTCTGTCCGTCCGTCTTTCCGTCAGTCCGTCTGTTTCTATGCCATCTTCTCCGTCAGTTTTAAAGCTGTCCTCACCAAACTTTGCACGAAGTCTTTTGGTACAAATACGCTGCACATTTGTCGGAACCGGCCGGATCGGATGACTATATCATACAGCTGACATAGGAACGATCGGTCGAAAAACTAGTCTTAGAGAGAAAAACTTTTTTGTTTTTAATGGAAATGCCTCCAAAGTACGTATTTTTTAGTTTACTATCCTTTCCCATTATTTCACTCAGTTTGGTCGAAATCGGATGACTGTAGCATAAAGCTCCCATAGGAACGATCGGTCGAAAAACTAGTTCGAGTGAGGAAAACTTTTTTGTTTTTAATGAAAACGTCCTTTTTGTTGGCATATTCTTATTTGATATAATTTAACACATTTCTACAAAGTCTTATCAAAATCGGATGACTATAGCATATAGCTGCAGTATGAATGATCGGACGAAAAAGAAGTTCTAGTGAGAAAAACTTTTTTGTTTTAAATGGGAACGCCTCCAAATTTCGTAATTAACAGTGTATTATGCTTTTTCATGATTTCAGCAAGTTTGGTCGAAGTCAGACATCTATATATTTAGTATAGATCCCATAGAAAAGTAAGGTCCAAAAAGTAGTCTAAGAAAAATCTAGTCTTTAGAAAAACTTTTTTGTTTTTCATGGAAGCTGCAAGGGTATACAAAACATCGGCCGAGCCGAAATTAACTTTCCCCTATTTTTATATCTTTGCAGAGGGTATTATAAAATTGTGCGGATGTTTGTAACGCATTGAAGGAAACATCTCCGACCACATAAAGTATATATATTGTTGATCAGCATGACGAGCTGAGTTCATTTAGCCTTGTCCGTCTGTCTGTTTCTATGCTATCTCCTCCGTCAGTTTTGAAGCTATCCTCACCAAACTTTGCACGAAGTCTTTTGGTACAAATACGCTGCACATTTGTCGGAACCGGCCGGATCGGATGACTATAGCATATAGCTGTCATAGGAACGAGGGACTGCAAATAATAGTTATGAGCTTAAAAATTTGAACCAAAAATAAAAAAAAAAATATGTTGAATACCTAAAATAACGGTTCCCACTGGGAGTGTTTGTTATTTTTATATAAAATTAAACCATAACTTTTATTGTTACGGCATATATATATGATCTACGCATTAATACCTTATTTGTATATAATATGTATGTACAAAGCATGCCTTGTTGTTTTTCTTATTTGGATGATAAAAGGTGTGAAAGCAAAGAGAAAAATTGTGAAAACATGGCCAAATTCTTGTTCTAAAGAAGTAAGATTAAGACTCTTTACATTACATAACAATAATTTTTTTTGTTTACAGAGAGTCGAACAGTAAATCGATTCATCACATCCTTAGAGACGTCGTATTTAAAATGCTAAATGAGATTTTAAATTGAGGTATCTGGAGAGTCTAAGGAGGAGAAGAGTAGGTACACAAAAAGTCATTTGGTTTTGAAAAAAATTCGTAAATGAAAGGTAAATGGTAATATTAGAAAGGTAAAGAATAACTTCATTTATTTTCAATTATTATAAAAATTGAACAGTAATTATTTTCATTTTAAAAAATAGATAATATTTATGTTTATTTTAAAAATCATTTTTAATAATTAAAAATAATTTTTTAATGAAAAAAAAAATAATATGCTTTTGTAATCAAAAATTATTTAATCAGGAACATTAAATCAGGATATTGAGAACTTAATAACTAATTGAGTCGCCCTTATTATTTTGAAGCTTTTGCAGCCTGCGAGGCATAGATCCAACTAAGTTTTGAAGCGTTGATAACTCAATCTTGGCTCATTCGAAGACGATAGCTTCCTTTAAGTCCTTCAAGCTATCATACTGCTTTGAACAGACATAAACTTTTGTCGCAAGAATGCCCCATAGATCCTCAATAGGGTTTAGGTCCGGACGCCGGCAATGAGTCATCAGCGTTATATTGTGGGTCTCAAAATAACACATTGTGCTCCGGGCAACGTGAATCGGAGCATTGTCCTGCTGAAAGGTCCATACATCGCCATGGAAATTCCCAGCAAATGGAGCTAGTTCACTGTCCACCAACTCTATATATGCTAGAGCATTCATCTGGCCGGATACGAAGCATAAAGGGGACTTGCCTTTAGCGTTAAGGCGATCCACCGCCGCTTGTAGCAAGTTGCCCGTGGATGACGCGGATCCCTCCAATATTTGTGATGACCGTCTGGAAAGTTCACACTGAATTTTTTTCATCACTAAAAATAATATTTTCAGACTCGACGTCCCAGACGTTAGATTAAGCGAGGTTTACCAACTTTGTTTTGATATGTGAGGTTCAAATTTTCGTGCAAAATTTGGCTCACACGTTGCCTGGTAACTGTTAATCCGAGTTCCGCTTTGATTTTCATACAGCTCATCATGTCTTAAGTTGCTAACTGCCGCATGTGCCGTTTTGTCCGGTTGTTGATGGTTGGTATTGGACCGTGGAGACGATTTATGCGGTAACCTTCTGAATCTTGTACACACAAAAAAATCTGTGGGTAAATTTAACCCATATCGTAGGTTAGAAATGCGCCAACCCACAAAGTCGGTTAAATTAACCAATTTTTACATTAACTATTACGTAAACCTTTACGTAAACAGAACAGTTGCTATAGTAAATCGAACCGAAAATATCGTTTAGAAATGCGCCAACCGACAAAATTTGTAATATATACAGATGTTTACAGTAAGTAGCTTTTCTTACTATTTTCGCAGTACTTTAACCAGCAAAATGGTACATTGACAGTTTTCTGGAAAATATACCGAAAAACTACTGTTAAGTAGTAGGAATACAATTTTAGCTGTCAAGTTACCATACAAATAGTATGATAACATATTTTTACTGTATAAGTACCAAAAAATAGTAATGTAACTATTTTAGTTACTTTACTATGTGTCTGTTTTAGTGACCTTTTTGTTAATCACCAAGAGAACAGCCTCCAGGTCAATAAGTTACGTTTGTTCATAACTTTTAAGACAAGACACACATCTTCTGCAAGTCGGCAGAGGCTATTCCATGCCAACAATGCTTTGACTGTTTGGGAATTCCAAGGCAGCACAAGAGCAAAAACCAACACGTACGGTAGCAACCAAATGTTTACTATTCTTACTGTTACACTTTACTATTATTACTGTAATAATACCGAAAAACTAGTAAGATGACTATTTGTACAGTACTGTAACTCAAATGCTTAAAAAGGAAGACTTCGGCCACGTCAGATCAAGTAACGTTAGAGTTACCATTTCTATGGTAAATTTACTGAAACAACTGTAACTTTTTACAATAACAAAATATGTGTAAAACCAATTTGTGGCTGAAATTACTATGATAACAGTTGCTAATTCCAACAACAACATAAGAGCAAACATAAATACGTGAAACTTACAATGTCTTCGGTAGATCTAACTGTTAGTACAGTTACCAAACAACAACAAAATACATGCATAAGAAAATTGGAAAAAATTTACTGTTAGCGTAGTTAATTCTACCTACCAGATTTTTTTGTGTATAGGAATCTTGAAATGTTATTTCGGTGTCGACTCATTAAGGAAGCAAGTTTATCAGTTTTCATGCCGGCTATGTTCATTCCTTTGATCCTTCCCTGCTCTTTTCCAACTACAAATCAAATATTTCTTTGTTATTGATTGGTTTTACAGTCTTTAATAAGTGCTTACTTACTTAATTACTGGTTTTGTCAATTTTTCTGATAAGATGTTAACATTGCAACACTCGAGACATAAATAAAGCACTTTGCTAATATGTCCGTTTTCTATGAAGATCGCGTCTTAGATCTCGTATCCAAATTAAAGGTACCACAAAGGGGGCCCAAAGAAGACGTGCATTTTTTTGTAACGGAGCACAACCATAAGAGATAAGAAATGCAGAATCAAGACAAACAAGCAGTTGTTGCTTTTTAAGCAATATCGAATATTCTTTTTGCTCATATAGCCATTTACCTTAGGTATTATGATATTCAATTTTCATATCCAATTGATGATTTTCAGCTCCGTTGAATGAAAATTCTAAGATCAGTTTAACTTTAAATGTATTTTGAAATATTCAATTACAAAAAAAGATTTTATCCAATGGTTGTTAAACATTACAATGGAAATGCTACATTATTGGCGTAAGTCACACTAAAAGTTGTCAAGGCAAGAAATCTAAAAGGCAGCCCTCTCATAGCTCTCATTACAAAAGTTTATATAATCCCTTTGAACTTTAAGTAATTGATTGTTGCTGGGTATATTACAGTCGACCTTTAACAAGTTCCTTTGTGTTACTTTGCCGAGTCCTGCCATGACTTGGCGCTAACAAAGTGAATTGTAATCCTCTGAAGGCAAAAATAACTCATCTACACATGTGCCGGATAAGCGGCTCGAGTCCTGACTGGCTGTCCTAATAAATTATAGTCATCCTCGAGGCAATTATTTTAAGTGCGGAAGTTTTGCATAGAATTAACTGCCAGAGTACAATTACTTAATCACTTTTAAGTACGTTCGAAATTGATTTTGTGGTGCGGAAAATCTGCAGCTTATCAGCAGATCATTTGTTCTGCTTCAGTTAAAACGCCACACGTACTGGCCATAAAACACGGCCGTGCCTAAGCTACAAAAACAAAACACAACAAAAAGCGAAAAGTTTCGTTCTTGAACATTTTTATATTTAAATACTTAAAAAAAAAAAAAAAAAAAAAGTTAAATAAACATAAATGGCCAAATGTTGTACAAGCACCCAGTCCAAGTGCCTGTGTCCATCACGTTGAAGTGGCAAAAAAAAAGTAGACAATAAATTGAAATTAACAAGAATATTTTTTATTAATTGCCTGCAATTTTTGGCTTGGCACGCGCAGGAAGTTGGAATCAGTTTTTTTTTGAGCGGCTCACTACGTCACACTAAAAAGTTTCCCACGATCGCACCACATGCGTGGACAAGCTGAAGAGACACAATGTTTCAGCTCCACTTCAATTGGAGCCACAACAATGCTTAGAAGAAGGCAGTCGAGAGACAAACCGTTAGTCATGGCTGCAAAAAGCAAAGAAAAATAATGTACAAAACAAATAGCTCAAGACAACGGCTCAAATTCGTATTGCCAAAAACAACAGCCAAGAAATCTACAGAAAAAAAATCAACATTTTGTGTAGCCGCAAGCCTAAGCGGCCTTTATGAAACATACACAGAAATGTGTTCAATGCATGAGTACAGTGGGCACTCTCAACTTGTGGGTTCTAACTGTTGAAAGTTAATAAATGCAAGGCAATATTCGTTAGATTAAAAAAAAAACGAACTCACAATACACAGAGAAAACAAAATATGCAAAAACTACAAAAAATTTAGGGTTTCTACACATTTGACAGGTATTTTCCACCCATTACGTTTTTGTAGCTTTTCTACATGTCGCGTTTACTCCTCTCATTTCTACATGCTGCATGTAGCTTGACTACATGCCACCTTAAGGGCCCATCCCAAACAAATAAAAAAATACAACTATTCACACTGCTCTATTTACAGGAGTGTTGGGAGGGTCAAGGGAGGCACGGGAGGGCAAAAACTTCCTTCTTGAAAAATCAACAACTTAAATATATTTTTTTTCACTTACCTTGTCTTGGACTCGAGCTCACAACTCACTTACCTTGTATAGGCAGTTTTAACACAAATGCCGACATCTTAGCCCATACGACTATCAGGCACTAGAGCGGCATTGCCGCAAATCAAAGTACTAAAGGGAAGCGACAAACAACGATGAGCAAATATCCTTAACGTTTATTTAGAACACCTGCGACATGTCTTCACTTATGAAGAACTGTTTTCTAAATGAAAAATATAACTATTCTTTACTGATTTTAAGCAAAAATGTACGTTTCAATATCTAAACGATAAATCAGAAAACCTAAAGCTTTTGTATGGTATTCATATTGCTGGATGGTTGGTAGTGATTCTAGATGAATTTCGTGTGCTAAGCAAGACTGCGTTTTCAGAAATTGTCCATCACGTCGAGATTTTTAGTAATTTGAGCTTAAAATTGCTAAAAGTGCCTATTTTGACCCTTCTTAGGAGCGTTTTTCGGGGAATCCATTCTATTGTTTGGATTCTCTTTGATACCACCGGAAAATACCACTCCTTAGCTTTGGAGTGGTACTTGCTCATCTCGAACTAGTTTTTCTGTGACTGGGTGTCTGCGTGAGCTGGAGTCAAACTTGAGGTACTATGGTATCTTGACTGCGTTTTCGGTGGTATATTTTTTCGAGCGGCAAACGCACTCTCACAGCACACACTGCTAATTTTAAGTATGTATAATTTTTTTGCTCTCGCTCTTATTGTTTTTATAAAAGTTACTGTGAACGGCGTTGAGTTGTTCTTGTAATGCAAGAGAAAGAGAGAGACCGGCAAGGGAAAGATCGGACACCCAATCAACGCTCAGATATTTTCCGTCTGAGCTGGCAAAGCATAAATATGCCATAAGTATGTAAAAGAAAGCAACATTTTGTAGCAGTGTTTTCGACACTCGGATGTGAAAAATATCAAGTGCTTGTGCTGTGCACTCGTGCACTTCTTCTTACTTTTAATTTGAGATTCTGGCATTTTTTTGTGGTTTGAGGTGGCGTGAAACAAACATGAAATACACTTTTACTTGTTACATAAATTTAACCAACTTAAGGGGGGAACACACTTTGTGATGAGCAAAAGTAGATGGTTTTTAAAAAATCCAGAAAAAAGTATAAGAGATTTTTTATTTTTGTTTTTTTATTAAATAGTTAATGAATGAAAGGAAAATACATAATTTTTTTAGTCAATATGAGGGCCGTTCAGAAAGTTATCGGCCTCCGAAAAGTGATGAATAAAAAAGGTGACCACATGGTCACCATGGTTGCAGCATTTGGGATGATCTGAAGAAAAAAGAAAATGCGGTTATCTTTAGAGCTAATGTGGCTATCGTTCGGCCCTCCGAAAAAAAATGAAAAATTTTTTGACAAAATGGCGGACATTTGAAAACAAAAAATTTTTTGGCCTTTTTTTTGTAGTGTAGTGTAAAAAAGTACACTTAAAATATAGGTATCCAAAAGTTGGAAGGCCGAACGATAGCGACGACAATTCTGCGTCGTATAAGCCCTTCCGGGCAAAATCGGTCCACTGGTTTCCTCTGAATCGTGGCCACCAATTTGAAAAACGTGGTTTCGAGATAAACGCGTTTAAAGTTTGCAGTTGCTAGGCAAATCGGGTCACTTTGGGTCATTAAAAGTACTATATCTTCTAAACTATTTCAAATTTTTGAAAATCCTTTTAGGGGGATATTTTTGAATATCCAAGCTACAAAAATATGCAAAAAAAAGTCGAAAATTTTTTTTCCGCAAAGTGTTTTCCCCCCTTAAATTTTCATTTCAAACGACCACAGGTTACAACGAGAGCGTAAGTTAAAGATGGTCCTGCCCGACTTTGATATACCCGTTACTTAGGAAAATTAATGTTGTATAGCCTTCCCTTATGTTAGTTAACAGAGCATTAACATGAATGAGAACATTTCAACATTATGTAAGCAAATAGCGCATGCGGCGCCAAAAAAATATGCTACGTTTTTTTAACTCTGTCATTTTTTATCCGATCTTTATGAAACTTTCATAGAATTTTAGACAATGGGCACATACACTACACTGCAAAATATGATCTTGATATCTTCAAAACGGACATGGCAATATCGACTCGGCTGTTGATGCTGATCAAGTATATATATACTTTATGGGGTCGGAGATGCTTCCTTCTGCCTACATTTGCACGACTTTAGCATACCCTTTTTACTCTACGAGTAACGGGTATAAAAAAGGGTCATGTTCGGGTTTAAGAGATAGAATAATCTTTAAGGGAACTGGTTATAAAGCTGTTATATCTCTTGTCTGAGTTCTCGTATGGTTTTCTCATATGAGTCGTTTAAATAAGTAATAGCAAATCTGAGAAGCTCAAAAAATATTCACTTATAAGTTGTTTTATCTGTCAACTCTCAACTTCTTGAGATGTTTTATAATCTCGTCCAAAGGGTGCACAGCGTATATTAATTTTCTGCAAAAGTATGTAACAGCCAGAAGGAAGCATCTCAGACCCTATAGTGTATATATATTTTTGATCAGCATCAACAGACGAGTCGATATAACCATGTCCATCTGTCCGCCCGTCTGTCTGTCCGTAAGAACAAACAGATCTCAGAGATGGTAAAAGATAGTTTGACATGTATGGGACATATGCTTCTTATGCTTGCAGGCAGATCAAGTTTATTTTCAATTTTTGCCACGCCCCCTCCCGCCCCCGCAATTTAGAAAAAACATCATATCTCCGTCAGTTTTATAGATAGAAGGTTCGAATATTCTGGACATATTTTGAAATCAAGATTATTTATCGATCCGTCAAAGGGTTGGTAAAGATCGGATGAACGGTTGTCGAGTTATAAGGAAAACAAACAATTATGGGCAGCACCGGTCGCTACGGGCAGCACTTCACAGGTACATATTATGTTATAGTCGGGCTTAACCGACTTTTTTTCTTGATTTTCTTCACTCTTTTTGCACCTACAATCATACTTGACTGGTTGGCTATCGAGTTAACGATTACCGATTACTAAGTTCAAAACTTGAAGCAAAAATATATCTTTTTTGCGGAAGAATTTGCCTTGAACCTAGAGGATACGCTTAAGCCATTTGACCTTACATCAAATAGTCATAGAAATCGCGTCAATAATATCATTGACACCCCTGGTCAACTTGCACTACCATCTCCACCTATAACTTTTGAGAAGGTCAAAGAACAAAGAAAGACAATAGTGTCTTAAAAGCTCTTCCCATCAAAGCTCTTCTCTTTCTGGTCCTTATGTTTAATGCTGCCTTGCGGTTAAGCTACTTCCCTAAGTGCTGGAAGAAAGCCCAAATCGTGATGATTCACAAGCCTGGGAAGAGTCCCTCGGAGGTGGAGTCATACCGTCCTATTAGCCTTTTGTCTTCAGTGTCAAACATTTTTGAAAGATGCCTGCTAAATCGAATATTGGCATTGAACAAAGTCAGATGTAGGATCCCCCCCTTCCAGTTTGGCTTTAGAAAGTCGCATGGCACACCGGAACAATTGAATCGTGTTGTCAATTTTATTATTGATGGTTATCAAGCTGGGGAATACGTGGTGGCAGTATTTGTAGACTTAAAACAGGCTTTTGATAGAGTATGGCAGGATGGCCTTCTAGTTTGCTTTCCGCTCAACTCTTTGATTTTGTGCGAAGTTTCCTCGAGGAGAGAGCTTTCATAGTGATTCTTGACGGAGCTGAATCTAGTGTAAGATCTATAAGAGTAGGTGTTCCTCAGGGGAGTGCACTCGGACCTACTTTTTACACGCTATTTACAATGTATATGCCAACAGCAGATACAGTTCCCATTGAGAACCCTCAAGATCTGCTCCTGGCTACCTTTGCGGACGACACGGTCTTTATGGCAACAGACTTCTGCAATTATAGTGCTACGGATATCATCCAACAATATTTATTTCGTTTTGGCAGTTGGGCTATGCGTTGGAACATAGCTTTGAATCCGGTCAAGTGTGTATATGTTACATTTACTCAACGCCGTTACATCTGCCCAGGCGTATTTTTATATGACGAATTACTCCCGCATAAGTCAGTACACAAAGTTTCCAAGTTTATGGCATAGGCTCCAAGTTTATGGCATAGCAGCAAAATCCCATCTAAACAAGGTGCGAGTCTCGCAGGCGAAAAGACTCCGAAGAATATCTGGAGCGCCTTGGTATATGCGCACTCGGAGAATAGAAGAAGAATTAAATGTCCCGAAAATAGGTGATACTTTTAACAAACAGGCTGCTCACTTCTTAGACCTGCCAGACGATTGTTGAGAAGACGAAGGAGGAGAGGCGTTATTATAAGAAGACGCTAAAGAGGTTACATACTCGTACATATATATGACCTCCCAACCAGAGAGCTGCAAGGGTGTCACTTTTTGCCACCTTACTCACACTCAATAAAATTTGTGTCCCGGTGCCACTCACACCCGGCAAAGCAAAGCAAAGACACACACAACGAAACTATTTTGTAACCTACTGATGATCATTTTTAGTGGACCTAGTTTCACTGAATTTTAAAGGTCTTATTGGAGTTTTTAAATTCATTGCTACACTGATTCGTTTAATTATTATTTTTACTCACTCTCTTGTAATACCTACCTGAACAAAACTTAACACAACTTATTATTATACTTAAAGTAAGTTTTATGGTTAATATATGCTACAATTCAATGTAAGTTGCTCCTCAGTAACAATAAAAAAAATTGACATTATTTCTCTATCCCTAGGAGCTTTTTAATGAAGAAAGGATATGCCAAAAAAGGATATTGAATTGATATTTTTTCCTTGGCGAATGTATTAGACGCTAATCGGGTACCAAGCCCGAAGTAACTACCGCCCCCTATTTGTCCCACGGTGGGATCGCCGCTCACGTTAGCCAGCATCTTTGCGGATGCATCGCTCTGTTACCAGGGGTTACCACAGGGAGGTGTGAGTCGACTTAAGACGGAGTAGAGCAATGGTAAGCAACTTTACCTCACTACATACGCCACATGACCACAGGAGAGTTCCTGCACTCAGAAAAAAATCCGTTAAAAATCTACCGAAATCAAGACAACTCGTTAGACAAAAGTAGAGTAATCCCGCTTTTTCGTGAACTGTGAACGGCGGTGTCATTTTATGAAAGCAATTTTAAGACCCGCTGCTCGATCTTCATTAACGTTCAGGTATTGCGGTAATACCATTTTGGGCTCACCTTGGGAACATTTTGGGGTCATTTTTCGAACTTTCGGGCTTCTTTTAGAAACATTTGGGTAACGTTTTAAGACCACTTGGTGCCCTTTTTGGTAACATTTTGTGAAAAATTTTGGAACATCTCGGTCTAATTTTGGGAACATCGCGGTCTCATTTTGGTAACCCATTGGGTTCAATTTTCGAACATTTTGGTACATTTCTGTGAACATTTTGGTTATACTATGTGACTGATTTTAAGACATTTATGATATTCAAACTAGCAAGTTTAAGCCGGCTAGAGGTCGACTTATGTTTTCACATAGCTCTTATAGTAAAACACAACACCACAAAGGAGGCTGGTCAACTGAACAGGAGGTTTAAGAACCTCTCGGTCTTATTATTAGAACAGAAACAGAGGGTTCCTCATGCCAGCATTGCTATAACTGCTTGGGAATTTCAAAGCAGCATAAGGTGAAAACCAACACCAGAGCACCAATTGTTCATGATTTCCGAACAACTGTTCGCTTTTTGAACGAACGCGCTTGTTTGTTGTAATGTAGTGTGACCAGAGCTGGTGTTTTGCCGTGAACGTCGGGCTTGTTTTGTGAACAAAAATTCATAAACGAAATGGTTAAAAAAGTAGTACGCTTGGGCTGCATTTTGGACCGCAGTATTTTCCTTAGTGTGAGAGTTTTTATTTTATGACAAAATCTAAATATTGTAGCAATTAGGAAATGACCCTGTAATTCAGCTGCACCATATAGTTCATGTATTAGACTAGCGCTGTGATACGCGACTGACGCTCAGTGATGCATCAGGTCGTTAGGCCTGGTAAAGCCTTGACAACAGCTGAACTACAGGGGTCTAGAACATGAACTCTAGTGTGCACCCATCACCACATTAACGACTGGTAATGCAGGGTCGTACCGATCGGTACGTTTTTCGGACATTCCCATATAAATACTAAGCTGGTGGTTGGTCTGGTGGCGAGTGCTCACTACGAAGAGTTAGAGAATTCGTTAATGCCGCAACGGTGCAGCTGAACTATAGAATAGTTTATCTAGAATTATCCAAATAACATAAGAAACAATTTAAATTCGATCAAAGCCCATCAAAGATTGATAAATTGTTGGTAAATAATTGTTTGAATTTTGGAATTTTGATTGGCGGCGACTTAATGCCTGACTGCGTTAGTTAGACTTAGATTTGTAACTTCTTAACCAGTCTGTACTGTACCTAGCACACAAGGTACATCAAGTAGATGTATGGGGGCAAACCATAATCAGAGCGCTGGCATACAAATTTGCATTTGCTTCAACTTGTGGACTTGGACACTCACGCATCGCATACAAAGATTGATGAAGCTGCTGAAGCTGCTGGGGCTCTGAAGTGTCAAACGACAGGCATTGAGTCCGCATTGACATTGACCTTTATTTGGGTTTGTGCATTGGCTAAATTAATCATTGCACTCGGCACGCTCCCGCTGTTTAAGCGATTGAACCAATTTCTACACAACAATTTTTGGAAGCATTTATACTGACTCATGTGCGTTTATTGTTTGCGGTTTGCCATTTATTTGGTTTCATGATTAGCCGCTTTTGGCCAGTCCAGCGCCAACCATAACTGTACATAATTTTTGCCGCGACACCGCCAACGCCGCACACAGATTATTATCTTTTCTTGTCGATCAACGGACATCAGTCAAGACAATCGGTGCGGTGCGTGTGTGTGTTTGAGTTTGCGTCTGCGTTTCAAGCTTACAATTTCTTGCCTGGAAGCGCACAATTACTACAATTTTAAAAGCCAACTCCTATAGTTTCAATGTCGACGCTTGGAATGATATTGAACAAAAAAAATATGGTTGTTTTCATAGCTCAATAAACAATAAAGCTGGTGTTTTTGCAGAGCAAATTGTTAATCCCTTTTATGAACATACAGGGATGGGTGCTGGATGAGTAGGTAGATCTTTCATAGAACTGAGTACGAGTGCAGTTTTGGTCCCTAGATCTAAGTTCTAGGTTACTTTAAACTTTAAACTTCTGTGTTTGTTATTTTTCCATTCATCGAGTTGGCCAACTCGAATCATTAATTTCCAGCCATTTCTGACAGCTTCAGGCGATTTGGTAAACAATTTTTTGTTTGTTTTATTTATCAATGGGAAGATTTAATAAAAAAGTACTCTAATGCCTCTCCTTCAAGTGCCAGTTAATTGTGCACCATCAATTCTCATCCGTCTCCCATTTGGCTACTGTACAGTGCCAATTTAATAGTCGTCAGACATTAACTATAATTGCTTCAGCCAAAATCTGTTTCTTTTGCGTTGTTCAAACCCACCGACAGCAAATACACATAAATCTGTCTGCGCTTTGATAATAACAAACTAACTTGCGAATGTTTTGTCAATAATTTGCAACTGTTGCTTTAGTCAGAAATAAATATAACCCATAAGATGACAAACCAAAACTAAAAAAAAAGCAAAAAAAAAAAAGAAAACCATAATCAATATTAAAGCTAATGGAAAGTTGTTGAGAAAAAAGCGAAACTGATAAGCGGCCCTTCATCCATAACCCATTAGCAGAGGCCACAAAAAAGAAGGTAGGTAAGCTAATGAATGGTTGGTGTACCGGCTAAATCACGTGCCCGCACTGTGTGGATTATCAAAGGGTGAACTCTGCTTAAAGATAAGCCTTTTATTTTTTGGCTAATCTCCCATTCATGCTGATAAAGTTAACAAGGCCACCAACTTTATAATTAAGTCCTTATACACCCCCATTGACAGTGCCAGCGCCCAGCCCAACGGTAACGTCGTCTACGTCAACTTCGCTTCGTCGCCGTCGCCGTCGCCGCCGACTGAGAGTATATCAGTTACAGACACGGCCCGGCAGCGTTTATTTGCGCTCGAACAACGAACGTGGTAACAACAACTGCTCCAAACAACGCCAAACGGGAAATCTGCACAAATCAGTTACGAGTTGATGGTTGTTGTCCAGGCTTTCTTTTTCAACGGCTAATTAAATTGAAAATAATAATAGAAAAATCCAAACGAGACGCGCTTTCATTTCGGTTTCCATTCAATCAGTGAAATAAAAAAGAAAGAAAAGGAAAACTTCAATTATTTGCGCAATTGTGCAACCCAAACCACCAGCAGACACTTAACCTTAGCAATTATTATTGTTATTTTGGCCATAAAACTATTGGCACAATAATTTGATTCAAGTGCGCGCACACAAAACTGAAAAATACTTTTACTTCAATAAATTGAAAGCAAAACTCCAAAAAAAAAACTTTATTGAAACCCCCCACGCGGCTCTAATTTCAAGTGGCAGCTGCAAAAATGGTCGAGAAAACAGGTGAGTGTGCGGAGGAGGCTGGGGAAATTACAAAAGAAACACACACACTCCAATGTGTGAAGGTTACTGCAATTGAAAAGTGTGCGAAATGTTGTGTTGTGCTGTGAGTGAGTTGAGTATTTTTATGAGATAATTGTTAACCACAATCAGTTGTCACAAAAGTAGAAACAACCAAAATAAACTTGTAGAAAATTGCTCGAAACTCTGATTTAATTTGTCAACTCTGCTTTGACATTTGTGAAAGAAATAAGTTTGGGGAAAGCTTTAGTTAAGTAAAGGCTGGCTTCCAAATGAGATACAAATTTACTTTGCCACAAATCTTCATTCAAGTTAGACTGCTGTTCAAAAGCATTCAGTTTTCAAAAAATTTTAAAATGTGTTTCCAATGCTGAGGAAACTAGACTTTAAGCCAGGGATGCAAACCGGTTCTGAACCGAGCCGAACCAAACCGTAACCGTACCGCTAATTTCAGCTGATAAACCGAACCGCAAACCGAACCGGCGTCCCTTTGAAAACTCTGAACCGAACCGGAAACCGAAAAACAAAACGGTTCGGTTCAGTTCACTGACGAGTTTGCCCATCGACCTCCTAACATTCCTTCTTTGAAAGTTGCTAATGTATTCTGTCGTGTTTCTTCACCTTAATCCAACTTAAGCAAGGACAATGCCAGCATATCCGATTATTCAAATGTTCTCTACGAATTTCGGAAAAGTCACATATTCACTTTAGAAATCATTATTTTTTAAATGTTGGGGAAAAAGTTTGATAAGAAGACACTTTAAGGTGAGCTTTGACATTTTAAAACGCGTCTTAAAATAAAAAACAAATAAAGTTTTATATTCTACGGATAAGCCAACCCAAATAGAATTTGCCTAAACAAGAACCTTGGGCATAATACCTCTAGAAAACAGAACTAGTACTTTATAAAGTGTTCGAACCCAACGAAATAATGAAATCAAAGGCGACCCAAGAACATAAATGATTTTTTGAAACTTTTTCGGATTGCCTTACCTTTGAAAGTTTGGAAAAATATCCTTCCGTGGATATTAAAGGGTAAACCGGGACTTAAGGCTTAAGACTCGGCGAATTTAAGGTAGATCCTTGAACAGAAAGGCTACTATGAACATTTTTCGGAATGCCTCGAAAGTTCGAAGAAAGTAACTTTCCGAACAGATTTAAGCTAAATTCGGTACGATATCCTTAAGTATAAGCCTTACTAGTTGAGATTAGGCGTAATTAAGGGTCGTTATACTTAAAGATGGGCTTTAAGGTTTAAGATTTAACATAATTTCAGCCAACCCAGGAATATAAATTGCGTTCTTGTCATTTTTGGTATTGTCTTACCATCGAAAGTTTATAAAAATACTTCATTAAATATGTAATAAATTTAGACTGAACAGAATCTGCGTTTCATTTGGCTTCAGAAACCATGTAATAAACCGAACCGGTTATTTAAAAGCTGCGTGAACCACTGAACCGAACCAGTCCTTATTTCCGATTGGTTTGTATCCCTGCTTAAAGCCGAATTGAAACATTTTAAGGGCCTGTTTCGGAATCGGAATTTAATAGATCGCCCTCTGTAAATATAAATATGTTATGGATTTCGAACGATTTGTTTCAAAACGAAAACTACAAATGTACTTGTTAGCTTTTTCCGACAGGTTGATTACTTTTCCACCACCTAAAATATCCACCGGCAATTTGAAATTTTCAACAGTTTTTCGATATTATACCTATACATACGGGGGTGTCCTGGAAATCTCTAGAGATTTTGTCTTCGATTGGTTTGCAAATCGCTTAAAAAACCAACGGGGTCCCAGAACTTCGAGAGATTTCGTTTTCTTTTTCGAAAGTCGAGATAAAAGGTGTCTTTATAAGATTATGGTCCAACTACAAAAACAGAGCTAAGTCGCGTAGGTTCGTGAATTCGGTTTTGTTGGTTTGTGTATTGGCTTTGGTTGGTTTACCAAAATCTTTTAACAAAATACGAGAGGTTTGAAACAAAACGAAAGAGATTTCTAGGACACCGAGAATTGGTTTTGGGTTGAAATTTGGTTGGAAGAGATTTCTGGGACTCCTTCGATTTTCCATAGTTTCAAGAGCGAAAAAATTTTAATATGAGATATTGATAATCCAAATCAACGGAATACTTTCGGAGATATAAAGAGCGGTTCCGAAGTTCGAGTCGGTTTTCGTGTAAACGTTTGCATTTAGGGCTTACACTTAACAATGTTATATGGAAAGAGACAAGCATTTTAACGGTTACTAGATTAGGTTTGACGAAAATCGGAATTGCTTAAGGTGAGTACTGAAAACATTCCAATTGTTCATCAAAAAATTTACTAGATATTCCTTTTTCGCGTGAAGGAGGCCCAAAAGAATAGGCTTCGGGTGCAGAATGCACACCGACCACAACAGCCGAGTCAGCTCTGGTGACATTTTTCAAAATCTTTTGTGTATTGCTTTGTTTCTGAGTTTCAAGCAACAAAATCAGGCAAGAAAAAATTTTTTAAAGTAATTTTTATACTCTGTACCAAAGGTCCATAGAGCAAAATAAGTTTGTGCAAAAGTATGTAACAGCCAGAAGGAAGCATCTCCGACCCCATAAAGTATGCTTCTTATACTTGCAGGCAGAAATGTTTAC
Organism: Lordiphosa collinella; assembly: GCA_018904265.1. Classification (NCBI taxonomy): domain Eukaryota; kingdom Metazoa; phylum Arthropoda; class Insecta; order Diptera; family Drosophilidae; genus Lordiphosa; species Lordiphosa collinella. Next base: position 263,346 of record JAEIFV010000179.1, on the reverse strand, counting down.
TTTCAATTTTTGCTACGCCCCCTCCCGCCCCCGCAAATTGGAAAAAACCCCCACAGTTTTATAGATAGAAGGTTCTGGACATATTTAGTAATCAGGATTATTTATCGATCCGCCAAAGGAATGGTAAAGATCGGATAAACGGTAGTAGGGATATGAGCAAACGAAAAATCAATATATCTGGGCTGCTCCTGCAGCAGCAAAACACATACGTATGTATGTAGATGTATGTATATATGAGCAACGACTACACAGCAAAGTGATAGCCAACAATATTTTAGGACAAATTTTTATTTAACGATTCATATTGGATCGTTGTGGGTGTGATGACCCGGCCCCGCCAAAAATTCCACCTTTTAAATGAATTAAACCTGCAAATATATTGTCTGAGTAATTCCAACTACGAAATCCTATACAAAACCTTACAGCTATGGCTAGCACATTAGATCTAATTGGATTCTTGCAGCTAGCTGGGACGCTCTCATTTTCCCCGTTCCCTTTCCCACATACACAATATTGAGAGAGGGAAATTAGAGATGGTCGCGGGACAAATATATCGCCCGATACTCATCTGACTACTAAGACGAGCATTGTTTAAATTGCAAAAAATATAAAAATAGTCTAGTTCTTTAAATCTAACATAATATCAAGCAATCACAATGATGTTAAGTCATTCTGGTCACTCCGGAGTCCCGCGTAGTTTTCGATGTACGCCCATCTCGAGCTCTGGAAAATGCAAAGGTTTTTTTTGACTGCGGCGCGTGCCAATCCTCTCTCTCTCCTTTTCTCTCCTAATTATGCTCTGTACCAAAGGTACATAGAGTATAATAAGTTTGTGCAAAAGTACAGCACCTTAAATGATAAGTATTTAAGCAACTCAAGTCGACTCGTAGGTCGTAGGTATATCGACCACATTGCTATTGCAACTGGTACGGAGTATATAGTCGGGCTTGACCGACTTTCTTTCTTGTTTTTTATATAAAATTGTGAACTTTACATTAGAAAAAGCAACCTTCACACGAAAACCGACTCGGAATGCGGAATAGGGCCGAAAAATGCGTAGATCCCAATAATGGCTTAAATTGATTCCGACAGGAAACAAAATTTTGATCCCGGTTTTTGCCTTGCAGGATTACAACTGACCCTTTTCGCAATCAACTTTGAAAGACTTATAAAAATGATAGGAGGGAGGGGGCTGGCGCCTCCAGCTGGGTACCACGCCTCTCCTTTTGATGTGATGAATTTTTAAACACCATTTAAAATTTTATTTTTGACTTACAGTAAGGCACAGAGAAAAAAACCCAGGGCACTCTTAACGCATCGTTGCTAAATTTAAAAATATCACACATCCATTTTTCATTCTTTTCTGTAAACGCTGCTTTAGACTTTAATTGCAAGTCCGTAAAAAATAAGCATTTAATTCCCCGCTGTTGTTGCGTTAATTATTTTGACTACTATTTTTACATTTTTAAGGATCTGGGTAATGCCTTCCTTGGTTAATTGATTCATACTAACGATTGTTTGCAAAAAGCATGAACTTGTATAACTTCCTTATCTGCATAAGTTAAAAATATCAATCATTTTCGATTCCGGAGGCAAGCAAGTTGGTTTTGAACTTATTCTGTTATAGTTAGTCATAAGATCATCATATTAAACTGAGATATATATGAAATAAAAAGCGAAGTCGGCTGAGGACCATTAAACAGCTTTTCACACAACGTGACATCCACGTAGTAGGTTGTTGGTTATTGAATTAGAACCAACTTTGATGTTGAGGTGGCTAGTTAAATATTTGTTAAATGCTTGTATGTTTCAGAATTCTAGTCGCCTCTTTAAGAAAAGTGAATTTCCGCTTCTTTAAAACTTCTGCAATTGTGCTTGGTCATATTCTTGAAAGTTGTGTCTTGGAACACTTAAGAACTCACAAAGATGGGTAACGGACGTACCAGTAAATCGCAAGTGGAAATTTCAATGTGAACCCTAGATGTGCTGAGTGTGTAAGAAGTCAGACAATAAAGTTTGGAAACTTTGAAAAAACTCCTGGAAAAACGCCAGGGGCATGAGACAAGCAATAGTTTTAATTGTGAACCACAACTTTAAATGGATTCAGAAATTGATCCAGCAAGGAAAGTATGCCCTCAGGATCTTGACAGGGCTTTAAACGGTCAACTGCAGGCAGCGGGGTCACTTGTACAAGTTGGGAATAACCAACACCAAATTATGTGAAGAGATGGAGGAGTCCTCTGAACATATACTAGCACACTGCGATGCTCTAGCAAGGCGCCGATTCAAGCGATTTGGAGAACACAGCTTACAGCCCAACAAAATCCGGACATTTGTTAAAGAAATAGGGCTGCTAGGAGGGTTGTAAGAACTCACAGATCGTAGGACCATATTGAAAATTCCCCCACAAATTTCCTTGACGTTAACTTGTGCGCCCGATACTCATCTTGTTGAGTTCGAGAGTCTTTGGTACACTCAGAGAAAAAACCAAGAAGATCGTTCTTGATATGAAGAATATGTTTATGTTTGTTGTTGTATGAATATGTTTAGTTGTCGATGTGTTTAGTTGTCTCTTTGTTCTCATTATTTAACAAATTTGTTTAGTATATTTTTTATTTTTTCCTTACCCTGACTGGGACTCGAGAACTCGGGACCTCGAAAGTCTGCACAACCACACCTCGTGTGTTTACCGCGGTTTCTAAGTCGTATTATAAATTGACGATGCCTGCCAGTGTCGGCCAATGCTGAGAGCGATAGAGAGAATTGTTCTCATTTGTTGCTCGCACTCTCCGATATTTGGCTCCCCGCATTTCCCTCGCCATCAAGCTCGAAGTCGGGAACGATTGATTCTTGTATCCAAGAAGATTTCTTCATAAAAAAAAACCAAGAACAAAAATACTAAAACCAAGAAGAATTCGTTCTCGTCGATTCGTTCTTCATTTCTCTGGGTGTATGACTCTTCTATTCCGCTCGATGCAGTTTGTTTTGGATGTTCTGCAGTTGATCTTGATCCATATCAATGACAAACTGGCTAATATATTTGAGCCCGCACCTATTTTTAGTAAATTTTTAATAAGATTTTTAGGAGAATTACATTTTGAAAATAGATGCGGTAATTTACTGTAAGTGAACCACTAAACCGAAACGAATCAGCGTGAAAATTAGCTTGAAAATCGAAGTTATTTTTAACCAAATCTTTTGTACAAATAAAGAGATTTAAATTCGAACTATGCGGATCACTATTTCCTTTCAGTTCTGTACAGTCGGCTCCCTAGCATGCCAAGAGCTACTGGAAGCCCTACCTTAAGTTTGAAAGTCCTCAAAAGGTTTGCCTTACATCATTTTAAGTTCTATGATTCATGGTTAGCTGGTTCCAACATGTAGAAATGATATCTCATGGCGCTTGCTCTCAAATTAGGAAAGGTATGCCCAGGGTAATTCATCGATTCAGATCTTACACCTGATAATTGTGTCGTTTATGTCAACGCAAAGTAGTTAGCTTTCCAATTTGAATTCTTTACAAAAAAAAGTCGCTAGACTTTGCGTTCCGTTACTAAAAATTAATCATTTGTAATTTCAACTCAACAAACTTGTATGTTTTAGAAAATCATCTTGTGCGCATTTAATCATAGACTCAATCGAGTCGTATGTCGTATGTGACTGCTGCCTGCCTGCTGCCTGTCTTCTAGCGATAACGACATGATTGCTTTTCAATATTTTCTCCGGCGCAGCATGACAGCGAATTAGCCTCCAAGCAATGTTTTTAGCTTTTGTTTTTTGCTGCTTCCGTGCGATGATTTCTGTTTTGTGTAACTGAAAGTTGGCATGACACAAAGTCCCCCACCCCTGTGCCCCTTTAGCCACACTGGAGGGGCCAAAGATGGTACAAAAAAACAATACACAAAACAGATTTTCAGCCATTTAAACAATGATGACTTCCTCAATTCGACGAAAGCGGCCATAAAAACAATAAAACTAACAAGTGAATGAACCGCTTAAAAGAATTGAAAACACAGAAAACGAATTGGTGAAACGAGAAATGGAAAATTATGTCAAATTAATAAAGTGCCAGTAATTGGTTAGGACCAAATTTGTACAGGCAATTAATTAAGGTGTTGTTTCTTCTTATAAATTTTATTTGTTTCCAACAGCCCGTGGAGCTGGCGATATCGAATGATAAAGCTGAGCATATTTGCTTAGGCAAAACGCTTCTGCTCTGGTAATTAATTTACTCAGGCGTTAAAAAATATTGAAATATATTTTGTGCCCAGCTAATTAATGTCAAGCTTAGGTTTTGTTTAAACAATTGTCAAGAGTCAATATGTGTTTTAAATGTGGAACTTTATTTTCAAGGGCAGGGCACACAACACAAGTGTGAAGTAAGTTAAAAGGTGTTTGGAATGTGAAGAGGGAAGTGGGAAATTATAAACCCATTTTATAATGTCAAAGTGCCGCCAAGTCTTGGATTAAAATCATAGAAGTTATTATCGTAATCGTGAGCTTAGTTGACATGACATCACGGTGAAAATTTTGTCAACAGTAGCGAAATATAATGAGAGTTGCAATTGTGCTTAGAAGTGTGTTTACTGTTGTACAAACATTTAGTTAGCAGTTTAGTCAGAGATTTTAATATAAGCGGATCAACGTGCAATTAATCCGAAAACTTATAATTAATTTAATAGGCTGCCATTGAGAGTTTCATGTGATACACACATAATTTCTAGAGATTTTCTCATGGAAATTTTATTTCTCTTTTATATAACAGCCACAATTACGTGACTGTTAAGCAAAACAATTTTTATTTTTGACTAATTAAAATTGAGAATATGTGGCAAAAATGCAGTAAATACTTCACTTGAATACAGCTTCCGAAATGACTGAAAGCTAATAGGCTATTCACACTGAGCACATCTACATCTTACATCCAAAATCATGAGTCATACAAATTTGACCGGTCAAAAATCTGGATGTGGGATAATAGATGTTAGATGGGTCAATGAATGGGTTTGGATAGTGATAAACTGTTTTTGGTGGTATGCATTTACTTAAATATAAAGTGAATGTTAAGCTGTATTTTCACTTGTCTAGGTCTTATATGAAATAGGTTAAAAATACCTCAGTTCACTGTTAGTTGGCTGTCAAAAAACTAATTTAAAAAATATTTATATAAATATAGCCTACTTCTCATAACTATTGCTTTTTCTTCATTTTGTGCTTCTCAGATTGGGCGTATTCAGCAGATAAGTTCGATTTTCGATAACTGATTTATGAATGCCGATTTTCAAGCGGTGAATACAGTGATTGCCGATTGTGACTGAAAAATTTGGTAATCATGATCGGTGAGACAGTTTATCGACTGTAAGACCAACTGTTAACGCCAAAATTGAGAATGAACTGCCGAACTTACAGCGTTAAAAGCCCTCAAAAATTGTGACAATGTATTTTTGACCAAATGTAATAAGCCAGAGGAAGACCTAAACTAAGAATTCAGTGTCATTCAACAGAGAATCATCAGAAATTGCAAGTCGTAAATCAGTAATCGTAAATCGGACTTATCTGCTGAATAGGCTCAAAATCGAAACTTTTACGAGATATCAGACAAGGGAAAAGACATCTTAAGTGTGAATAGCCTATAAGAAAGTTGAAAACACACTTGGCTTAGGTAAGCAATATACAATTTTTAGTCCTTTCTAATCTCTTCTCTTGCCATCAAACGCTATGAAATCTTCTTCTGAAAGCTTCTTCAGTATCACAAAATTTGATCAAACTCTTCATAAGCTTTCAGACTAGTCTAAATGTGATGACCTTTCAAGGCCTAGCAATAAAAGTATCTTGAGCGGCACAGTATGCTCAAAATGGCCAACCGCAATGCTTGTTGGTCAAGTGCCCAATATTTCTTATACACGGCATGTGTAGAACATGATCCCAGCCTTGCCCAAAGCTTCCAAATAGTTTCAGCACGGCCTGGCAGAATCCTTAAAGTTAAGTAGAACTCCAAGATAGGAATTTATGTGGTTTTGACAATTAACATTTTTTCAATAGTTATTACCATTTTTTGTTGGAAAACTAAGAACCGCTCTTTAAATCATATCATCGGATTATCAAGGCTTCCTCACTGTGGCACAATTTAAAAAATTTTTTCAAAATGCAAAAATGCAGTTTTCTGTCCACATTGTGCTGCTTTTTTGTTTACAATTTACAAAACGAGTGGCAACAAACAGTACAAATTACACATAGCTGATTAATTGGAGTTTATTTTTCTCTTAAAAACATAATATCTCATGTTGAAAAGAGTCTATAGGATCATCCAGGTCCAACCTTCAGTCTACTAGCAACTACAAGGGACTTTCTGAAACGCATTTTGTTATTAAAGAAATTTTAGATACTGCCCTGTACCCGCCATTTCGCTTGCTTTTTGTAAGGCCAAAATGTAAATTTTGTTTATATGCAATTATAGCGAGGACAGCTCATAAGTCTCTGGAAAGTTATTTTTAAAAGTGGCTTAGCTTACCTTTATTTGTTCTTCTTCTTCGACTCGATATATTAATATCACAACCGCTTAACGGTGTCGGCCACTGACCGCCAGTTGTTTTGGTTTTGTGCGAGCTGTCAACAGCTGTTCAAACCAGGCTTGCCAATATCTTTGCCGCACCTGGTTTTCGCATCAGGTCTTCAAACCGGTCGTGATTTTAAGGACCATCTAACCGGGCAATGGGCCGCACCTTCTTGATTTATTACCTCTCGATTCCGAACCTCCTCTGATTGAAAAAGGTTGGTTTAAGTCGATTAATTAGGTTCCTTGATGTGAAACATCTTTTTTAAAACGATACGGAAGATTTTAGTAGGAATAAAATTTGATTTCAGCGACTCGCATCACGCGTCACGCTGACGTGGCATATTTTGTCGTGTTGTTGTTAAGCGTTTGACTGTGGTCGTGTAGGGGGAGGAGGTGCGCAGTACCGAGTAGTGAATATTGAGTGCTTAGACTGTATTGAGTACTTACTCAGAATCGAGTACTGAGTTTCGAATACTGAGAATCAATTTCTTAGTATCAAGCTAGTATCAGTTGTGGGTTCGATCCCGCCTCGGAACATCTAATGAAAAAGTTTTTTTCTTTGAATAAAACTTAACACCCGGCCACACCTCTTGCTGTTGGCGCCAGCATTGCAGTAATTAGCCATGAAAAGCCTCTCAAAAACTGCCGTTCGGATTCGGCGTTAAACTGTAGGTCCCTTTCTCTTGTGCTAAAATTCGAAGCGCACAAGCCAAGAGATTGAGAGAGGCTCGGCTTTGGCCCCTCGGGGCTGTTGTCATCTTGACAAGCCGATTTTACTTTACTTTTTTAGTATCAAGCTCAGTATCGAGTACTTAAAATTAAGTACTTAGTATCGAGTACTTAGAATCGAGTACTGAGTATCGAATACTTATTATCGAGTACTTAGTTTCGAGTAATTAGAGTCGAGCACTGAATATCAAAAACTGTGTATCGAGTACTTAGTATCGAGATCTCAGTATGGAGTAGTGAGTATCGACACTGAGTATCGAGTACTTAGTATAGAGTACTTAAAACCAAGTACCTAGAATCGAGTACTTAGTACCTAGTACTTAGAATCGAGTACTGAGTATCGAATACCGAATACCATTTGTGTCACATTAAGGCCCCACACTTTTTTATAAGTTTCTATACATTTGAGCCGGAAAGAAATCATTCTTTAGTCAGGATCGATTGGTAAATCATATACAGGGTGGGCCTTAAGTAACCAATGGGTTCAAAAGTTGAATAACTTTTTCGATTATATGTTTTTTAAAATTTTTTTATCAAATAATAAAATATACGGCATATAAATTTTATTTTTGACACAATACTTCATATGAATAGAACACCTTTGCACAGCTGTTAAAACTAAAAGCTTTTGAACAACTGTCTTATTCATACGAGGCATTGTCACAAAAATAAAATTTATTGTTCCTGGGAACAGGCCTTAAGTATGGAAAATAATGCCACTTTAATTATCCCCATTTTCACATCTATTTTATTTAAAGGGCTTTGTTAATAAGCAGATCCATTCATCAACGCCATTTTCACCCCATTAGGTATAAAGTAGTAGTAGTAGTAAGTGTTTCTTTATTTAAAATTAATAAAACAGACAATAATAATATATATAATAAAAGTTACACTAAAAAAGAAATGATGTTAACCAACATGGACATAAAACAAAGTCCGTCTGTCGGCCGTGCGCATGGCTCCTCACTTCACACTGATTACTACACCTGGCTGCCCGGGTCTTCCCCAGATACCAGATCGTTCATCTGTGTTTAGTAAGGGTAGCACATTTGCACGCATTTAAGACTAATTTAATACTTCTAAAATTACTGCACGATATTTTAATGTTAGTATAATAAAGGTAACCAGGTCTGCCCAATGCTTATCCTCCCTATCAACCAGACTTCTTATTATATCGGCCAGTGCTAGCAGGGGCTTCCTAAAGCATAGCAATCTACTATATGCTCCTTTAAAATTGGGCATCTTCCTAGGAAATGCTCAAGGTCATCCAGCTCTCCTGTGTTGCATAGGCAGGCTACATTTTCCTGACGGTTGTAGGTGTTAGACTACAGCTTTATCAGATCGAATCGGGCCTTAAGTATCCAGGAAACTGTGGTGATTGGCAGAGAGTGGAGCTTATAGGCTACTGAGCTGTCCAAGTGTTTGTAAATTCGGGTGGCGCTAGTGATCTGTCGCTGATGGTTGTACTGCAAGGTTTTTGCTTTGAGGGCCTCATGAATTGTTATTCGTAAAGAATTCCATTCCTGTGCTGATCTCAAGGAGTTTCTCCAGTCTATCTGAAGAGTGTTGCACATTTCATCCAGACTTCTTACCCAGAAGATATTCTTTTCTGATAGCATGCTGGTAAAGTAGTGTGCCCGGGGGATTTCGCGGTGCCCCCGGGCGGGTCCGGGGGGGCCACCCCACAAAAGGGTCCGAGTCCCCCCCCCTTCCCCCGTTCCGCGTTCTTGGGGTTTTTCGATCCAGCGGCTTTACATTGTATTCTACATCTGCCTAGTCCACAAATGGCAGATCTGACTTTGGCGGCTATTTGTAAAAATAAGAGCAATAGGGTGACTTTCTTTTGTGCCACCCTTGGGTATTTAAAGGAGCTGAGACTGCAAGGCCAACATGTAGAAATTCAGGTGGGCATTCACAAATTAGAAAACATGTTAAGGAAAATGCCAAAACGAGTGCATCATAGCTGGCAAAATGGGGGTCATTTAAATTAAGAGTACAAGTTGGTCCATACTGTATTATATTATACTTAAATTCTAAAAAAAAAAAAAATTTGGTTTGTTTTTGGTTTTTTATAATTTTAAATTATTCATTTATTTAGATACCTTAAGGCTAAATTTTACAATCTACTGTTACTGTTATATGAAGTAAATTGTATTTTAGGGGGATGTTATACTATTAATTTATTTTGTTGCATGTTTGGAGTTTGTTTTTGTGTGCGCTTAGATGTAAGGATTTTAACTCTAAGATTCAATTTAAGGTTGGTAAAGGGGTGAGGGGGTATATGGTTTTAAAATTGTGCAGCCAATTCGTTGCCTATGTTTTGACTAAATCCTCCGATTAACCAGGTCACCTGGGTGAATCCTTAAGAGCCTGCGTCTTGCCCTGATTCCGTTGATCCTACGCGATCCGAGTAAGCGCCTGGCGAGGTTGTTTGGGTGGGTCGCGACCTTATCCAAGTACCTCGCTGCTTGGTTGTTGATTGTGTCGCCAACCATCGGAACGCCACACTCTCTCTCAATGCCTCGAGTTCGGATGAACCACTCGGCTCCAGTAATCCTCCTCAGGATTTTGGCCTAGAAGACCCTGATTTTGTTCAGGTGGGTCTTCGCGGCGATGCCATTCACCTTCTGCAAGGGTATAAAAATGGATTTTGTGCCCTTTTTTGGTAGTTTAGTGTAAAAGTAAAATATTAAAAAAAATTTTAAAACTACGATTGAGGTTCAGACTAAAATGGTGAAAATTCTGCGTCGATTGCATTTAGTTTCATCAAAATATTATGGCCGCCAGTTCGAAAAAATCGGTTTCGAGATAAATGCGTTCAAAGTTTGCATTTGCTTGTCGAATTGGGTCACCTTGGGTCATTAAAAGGGCAATATCTTCTAAAGTATTTCGAATTTCAATATACAAACTATTCAAAAATGCAAAAAAAAATCGAAAAAAATTTTTGCTCATGGAGAATCTTCCCTTAATCAATTTCTCATGTTTCCTCATGCAGAAATCCTTCTATTTTTTTGTAATTTAAAATGGATAAAATATTTTTATATCATACATTTTGGGGCTTGAATATGATTTCGTCACTAGATTATTACCCCAATGCGAAGTGTTTCTTTATTTGATTTGAGTTAAACATAATTAAACCATAATAATAATAATTATCACAAATGGCTTAGCTGAGAGGAAGGTGAGGGTGTGTCGACAAGACATTGAATGGATTTTTATAAGTTAAGGTTAGATCGAATTAGCAGATAAAGATTTGTTGTATAATGTTATTAGGCCTTAAGATTGTCTAATTATTTGCAGAACATCAACTCAAGTTGTGACTCAACCCACACGCTTTTTACTCATATCACAGAGCAAACATAACTTGACATGAAATTAATTAGTGAGCTGCTATCAACTACAAATATGTACTATTTATTTGCTAGACATCACATACCAGCGGCATGTGTAAAATTTACAAGAACAATTCTGCAAAAGAATCGAAAAAAGAAATCACCTGGTTAACCTACATACCAACCTGTACCCGCTCGCACATTTGATTACTTTGTCCCGTTTGGCGCGATGAAAAATTGGTATTCCAAACAGGTATAAAGTGAAGCTCTGGCTTATTTCATGCTTCCGTGTTTAACGACGACGACAACAACCACAATAAAACACTTTTATATTACTCGTACTCAAGAAAGATTAAAATCTTGATTTTTAAATTTTGCCGCTACGCCATACAAATTCTAATGTCAAGGTCGCCGCATTCATATGCAGGCACAGCTACCTATGCAAAGGCACTTTCGCTATCAAAGACTTCACATCAATTTCCCAGCAGAAAAGGAAATGCTGTAAGCGAACGGCAGAACTACAATAAAATGCAATAAGTTGATAAAAATCTCCACTCGAGTTTACGATTTATGACCATTAAAATTACGGGCTATACTCCGATAAGATTAGAGGGCCAACGGCGCGGTTAGTTACCCATTGCGTTTAAATTATCATTTTAAAACGATTTCCAAAAATTGGCAAATCCAAATTAAATTGAAAATGAAAACACACTTGCATGTTGGCCTGGCCTCTAAAGAAAGTCGCTGCAGTTGCTATAAACTGTCAGCGGAAGTCCGTTCAACATGGACTTGGCTAACATCCTTAGCTCGTTAAGTTTAACACAGAGAGAAAAAGTGGAAAGAGTTAGTTGATGATGTAATTTAAGTTGATTGTCTATTTAATTGTAGAAATATTTAAAGAGATGTCTAACAATGATCATACGAGGGCAGTTCGAGTGAATTATTTTTCAAAGTAAATGTATTTTGGCTTGAAGCCTTTTATAAATTTGAATTCCCTCAAAATAAGGTCCTCAAACATGCGTTTTTGTGATGACTTCTTCTACCTAAACGGAAAGAAGTCGCTGGGTCAAGTCTAGAGAAAATGTTGTATGGAATTTCAGTTCGTTTTAGGATTTTTGCCATAGCCATGCTGGAAGAGCACCTTTCTTAATCAATCTCAAATTTGCCGCTAATGATTGCCCCAACCTTATAAAGGTATTATACAAAACATTGCTTTGATGGTTCCTAGTCTCTGACATGTTGTGATGTGACCATTTTTTGTTCCCAGTTTCCAAAAATTGTGATGCCTTCATCACAACTTTGCGGGAGTCACCATTATCAGACAGCAAAACGGAAAGAGGAGAACTTTTAAGAATGAATGCCTTTATGACCCGAATCGATTTAGACATTTTTTTGCAGTTTTTGATCGAGGTTCGGGCCATAGCCACGTTAATTCTGCGTCCATTGAGCACTACATCATTAAAATCGGTCTAGTAGAACTTGAGAAAAGGCGTGAACCATTTTGAAAAACGTGGTTTTGATAAAAACGAGTTTAAAGTTTGCAGTTGCTAGAATATTTGGGTCACCTTGAGAATAAAATGGAAATTAATACTAAGGATGAATACTGAGAACGCTCGAATTTTCAAATTCCATATAAAAAAATTAATTAAAAAACATTTTTACTTGGCTGATTTTGCTGTTTGATACTCAGAAAAAAGCAATACACAAAAGTGTTCTGAAAATTACTGTAGATGCTCATACTAGCATTAGAACGATGTTTTTTTCTTTGGAAAAAGACAGAACATTTAAAACTGTTGCAAAAATCGTTTGCCAATTTTAAATAGTCCAAAAGGCTCCGTCACGAGTGTGAGACTCTTTTCCATTGGAAAATAAAAAAACATTTTTAATTGATTTCATTCCACACTAAATAAAGTCGTGCGTGTCGTGTTGGTCTTAGAAACTTTTGGTCTTGCTTAAGATATGCCATTCGTGTTGATAATATTCGACTCGCGCCCATCTCTACTCTAACACAGAAAACCAAAAAAATTCTACATGAAAATGTACTATTTTTGCATTGATCGCGATATTCTCTGAAAAAATATTATTTAAAGTAATGATTTACGGCCCTGTTCCGCATCCGACGTTGGTTTTCGTGTAAATGTTTGCATTTAGAGTTTAAACTTATCAATGTTATATGAAAGGTGACAAGCATTCCAACGGTTACTAGATTACGTTTGACGAATTTAGAATTGCTTAAAGCAGCTGAAACCGATTGCTCAATGCCAAGTGGATTCAATTCGTCAAAAAAGAAAAGACCTGATCTAGTAGCCATAGACATTCTGCTGACTTTTGATAAAAAGTTGTGAACCTTGCATTAGAAAAAGCAACGTTTACACGAAAACCGACTCGGAATTCAGAGCACGGCCGATAATGATATTTTTATTAGTGTATCATTCTCATGTATCATGAAATGGATCAAGTTTACGAGTTTTGACTTGTTACAGGGTTTCAAAAAAATACAAAACAGTTTATTCTTCCAACCCAACAGCAATTGTTAAAAATCAAGGATTCGAACCAAAATAGTTCGTGGTTCGTTTGCTTTATTAAAAGTCGAAAAGAATAGTTATCCCTACTCCAAAAATTCAGAAAAAATATTTACTTTGCATGTGAGCAATTTAGAATGCGCCGCAGGCAAAAAAAAATGTATTGGCACAATATTTAATCTGAACTATTTATATTTCGGGCCTAAAGTGTTATAGAGCCCGCAAAAAGTGTTATAGTGCCCGCGGGCGGTATGACACTTTTAAAAGTGACATAAAGCCCGCGGGCGCTATATCACTATATCACATGCACCCAGATTTTCTACATGCCGCGTTTACTTTTCTCATTTCTGCATGCGTCATGAAAGTTTTCCATACGCTACGATTAGGGCCCATAAATAAAAATGCTACTTACACTATACTATTTTCAAAAGGGAGTGTAGGGAGGAATGAGAGAAACTAACGAAAGTGTATTCATATTTAGAGCCGCCAACACCAATCCCAAAGAAAATACCGTCGATCTAAAATTTATTTCAATTCGTAACGCAAAACATTGAGAGTTTGCCAATAATACACACGTCATTGTTGAGTTCCGCCAATATTTTTCACTGAGGATATAGTTCCGCTTAACTATTGGAAGGTATTGGATAAATGTTACATGTATAAGTATTGCGTTCAATGATAAGGGACATGATGGTAGTCTGAAAGATATTTCTAAAAATACCTGGGTGTCCCTGTTACATCCACAGAATTGGAGAGAAATTTCAGAAAAACTGGATTAATTATAAGTAATCGTCGGGATTGAATAACTCCATATTTTTCAGTGTAGTGTATGGGCCTAATATCTACAATCTCTGAAAGTTTCATAAAGATCGGATAATAAATGGCAGAGTTATAAAGGTTATAAAAAACGTTGCATACTTCTTGGCGGTTCATGCACTTTTGCTCACATAATGTTGAAATGGTCACATTAATGTTAATGCTCTGTTAATTAAGATAGGGAAAGGCTATTTAACACTAGTTGCTCTGAGTAACGGGTATATCGAAGTCGGGCAGTATCGACTTTAATTTACGCTCTCGTTTTTTTGGTCATTTTTTGTTACAAGATGAATTATTTTAAAGTGAAGAACATTTTTCATAAACGGCGGTGTCCCAGAAATCTCTTCCAACCAAATTCCAACCCAAAACCAATTCTCGGTGTCCTCGAAATCTCTTTCGGTTGGTTTCAAACCGCTAGTATTTTGATAAGAGATTTGGAGAAACCAACCCAATCCAATACACAAACCAATCAGTGCGACTTCGCTAACCTACGCAAACTTAGCGAAATTAGCAAAGGCACAAACAGGGCTGGCAAGTCTGAAACCATCAATTTAGCTATGAACAAAATCTGTTATCAATTATTTGCGAACGACGCAGCCCTGTTTTTGTAGTTGGAACATAATCTTATACACACACCTTCTAACAAGACTTCTAATAAGAAAATGAAATCTCTCGAAGTTCTGGGACACCGACGGATTTTTCGAGCGATTTGCAAACCAACCGAAGTCAAAAACTCTAGAGATTTCCAGGACACCCCCGAAAATGTCTAATTTAAAATTGGTAAAAGTGCACTAAATGCTGACGATACTATTGATAGTATCAAATCTTTTCTCTAAAACTATCGAAAATCTTTTCTCTAAAACTATCGAAAAAATCGAATGGCGCCAGTATCGATAGTTTGCCAGCTCTAAGTCGGGTTTCAATATCTAATCGATAATGTAGGAAAAATAAATTTTCGTTTGGTACTTATATTGCTTTATGAAAAATGCAGAAGTTATTTGAAAATGGGCTGGTTTTATTAAGTCGCAGTGCCATTTGCCTTTGTCGCAGCATGTTTTGGCTATTCAACATGTTTTGCTTACTATTTTTATTTCTACTTGGGGCATGTAGTTTTTTTGTACATTCCCCGTTTAACTTTCTGTTTTCTACATTTTGCGAGTAAAATTTTTGCAGGGCGAACTACGTTCCTCGTTTAGGATTGCCGTTTCTACACGCGGCGTGTAGCTAACTTTGTTTTCTCTGCGTAAACATCTGCTACGCCCTTGAAACGGTCAACTTTTCCTATTGCTGACACTTGGTTTTTCGATAACATATCGAAAGTAAATCTTGCTTTATAACGGAAAAGAGCTAAATGTATTGACAGTGACTTGACCATTCGTCGCGGAAACCAAACGGACAATCATCTTTAATGAGAAAACTAGGCACAAAATATTGGTATCAACTAGAACAGCGGTGGGCAAGCCCTTGCTCTCATTGCTCCCGAGAGTTATTTTACGGCATTAAAAATTGCTTCGCTTCTTGGCACCGCAGCACACAACGAGACAGATCGACAAGTGCAATTGCCTTGTTTCGAAGCGATAACAACAAATCTATTGCGTACCGAGGCATGGTGCCAGTCGCGTGCGCGGCAGAGACGACTGCAAATACAAATTCATGCAGTGTGTATCTGGCATATGTACTCGAGCATTGGTAATATGGGTGGTTTTTTCTGTTGTTGTTTTTGTTGTTGTTAGACGAATTAGAACATTTAGTTAATGTTCCCGAGAATGTGTAAGTGGAAGAAGACATTTAGTCAACTCTTGAGAGCTTATGTTCGTCGTTTAACGATATCACGTGTTCAATAATTTCACTGTTAAGATCTACTAACATTCCTCTTCTCATGTAATGGACCTCAATGCTCTTTCTTCCGCTGCTTAACTCCCAAAGATTTCTTTTTGGGTCGAGTGTAATTGTATCCATTTTTTGGTTCGTATGTTAGCAAGTGTGACCTTTCGGTTATTCCGATAAAGTACGATTCCATAAATTGTTTTCTTTGCTGAGCTTAAGCTCGTTGATGCCCATAAAAGTAAATCCTGACCCATATCTATCACGTCCCGTCTCGATACCGACCCAAATTTTTCAAACCAATGCTGTCCCGTCCCGATCCATCATTATTTTCGTCTCCAACGCTTAATTCTAGTGCAATGGTGTCTTTTTACCAACTTCACGAAGTTGTCTGCTTTCAATGGCTGACGAAAAAATTGTCACTGACTTGACAGTTGACTTTTAAGAAGTGGGAAATTCTAAAAGTCACCGACTAAACGCCCCGTCTAAAATATTAAAATAGTGCATGAGGATGTGTTCAACTATGATCAAGTAATAGTTTTATTTGATTAATCAAAAGTAATGAACTTCCATTAGCTTCCATTCAACCCAAAATCTTATTAAATGAATATGTACATACATCAAGCGCACTTCACTTACGCGCAACTAATCATTTTGATTTATAATTTGATTTCAGCTTCATTTCGCTTAGTGTACGGTCGTATTTTGCCTAAAGGTGCAGCCTTGGCTCACAGTCAAAGTCAAGGCGGAGGCGCGGCTGTGTCTGTGGCTGGACACACACACACGTGCCTAGCCCCAAATGGAGGCCAAGTCAAAGGCTTGGCTCTGCTCTGCTCAACACTCAACACACACCCAAATATCCTTGCTTGCAAATCACAAGCCAAGCCACAACACTTTGGCCATTTGGGTTAGGAGGGAGTGGGTTTAACTATGACATATCTAAGTATTATTAGAACATGAGCAATGTCATCGCTGGTAGCTATTTTTCTCACCTAGTTCTTCTTGGGCTTTTGCTCAGTTATGCGCCGCAAACACGCAAATAACGCATAATTTGCTAATTTACCCTTATGCCACATGCCACATATGAAACGGTTTTGTATTTGCCGTGCCAGGTCTGTTTTCTGTTTCTCTTTTGTAATTATAGTACAAAAGGCTCGTGTATTTTTCGTCTACAATAATTAATCAATTTAATCGGATTATTAATTTCGGCTTGCGCAACATTTTACGCTCTTCGCCAGTCAGTTTTTATTGAATAAAGGTGATGATTTTATTAAATTTGTAAGAAAAAAGGAGAAGATACAATAAAGTAAGTAGAAACCTGTTCGGATTGAGCCTGGGTTGAGCTGGGCCATAAATTTGTGTTATAAATTCATTAATTAGTCACATGGGCAGGGACTATTGTGCGGGAGGTGTGTGTTTTTATGGCAGGCATTAAATTTATTTAGTCTCAAGTGAATCGATTACTAAACTAATAAATCAGTCAGAATTGATGGAGATTTTGGTTTATGGTTAATATGGGAACAATTTGAATGGACTTTGTTATAAGAAATGAATTTTGGACTATTTCGAATAACTACATACCACTTGAGTCCAAAGGTTAGTTTATTTTGGAACTATTCAACATAGGTTGAGCCCAAATTTAAACAGACTAGCACAATCTTGATACTTATTTATGGGAGCCTAAACAAACCAGACAAGTACACAATTTAGATTAGGCGATAAGGATTTTTATGCTGTTGATGACAATTCAGTCTGGTAGCCACAGTCTAGTATCTTTATGGTCACTACTCACATTTTACTTTTTACTACGCTTAGAAGCTGGTAGCTTGTTTATGTTTAGCCCATGATCGTTCTAGTGCGTGCTAAATAAATGATAAATTACCCTTACCATTCAACCAACATAGAAGTCATCAATTATAGCCAGCCGCGCTACCAACTGAGTCACAGTTTTTTATGGTTAATATCCAAACTCATATTAAGCCTCAACAAGCTTGTGCCATAAATACCGTGTAAATACTTCTAATAGAATATAAATAAAATTAACTAATTTGTTATTTGCGCAATCTTTGAGTGCTAATTTGGTAGCAGAAGTAAGTAAACAATTCCAGCTCCTTAAATGCTTATTCAATATATAAATACATTTTGTTCTAAAGTCAAAAGTCGTCGTCGCCAGTCGCGAGAAGGTTTCATTGAACTTGAATTTCAATTGCAATTCTAGTGATTAATTTTCTGAAAAATGCTTATTAAACAATCACATTGATGAAGTTATTAATTTTGTATACCAGCTGTGTGATGCATGGAGGCATTTTATTGACTGATTGACAGAAGCAATATTTTTCACGGTTCGTTGTAATTTGATTTGACATTATTTTGATAACTGCGGGGCAAGGGTGGGAAAGTAAGTGGCAGAGAAGGGAATTAATGGCATCCGATTAACAGGAGGGAGGCTGGATTTCAAAACTCAAATGCTGTTCCTGCTATTCGTTGTAAGAGGCAGCCCACGCTCTTAAAGTGCCTGCAGCTAATTCGCGTTTGAAAAAATAATTGGTTGTAAGTCTCTCCAATTAAATTTCAGACCAAAGGACCATAAATATTATGTACACAAATTTGTCGCCTTTCTAAAAAAAGGTTTTTAAGTTACATACAGATTTCGTACTGCACTTAAGTCAGGGATTACCCAAAGTCATTTTTTAAACTTCATTTTCTAATTGCCGATTTCTCAGCTTACAAATAGCTGCTTTGTGTCCAAAAAAATTGCAATACTTACTTTTATAAGTAATCGGTCTGAGTATATACAGGTTATCTGTGGAGTACTTATGTATATTGCTTTTTGTTCTCTTTATCAAAGATTTTAACTCAGTCCTGGCTGTGATGATGCAGAGCTAAGTTTACGATTTATTTTTTATGAATTTGTGTACCTTAGCTGAAAATTTTTATTTAAATTGGCACAAGTAAGGAACTATGTATGTTTGGTTATTCAACCAACGGAACAGCAGCACTCTAAGTCCTTAAACCTATTTCTTTTCAATAATTTTGTTGCTCTGTGTAGCAATCGCCCATTTAACGTAACTTCCTCTTAAGTTTTGTTTGATTTGCTAATTCACTCTCTTTAACTCTCTTGCTCTGTTAAATTTTGCTATTTTGCTTGCCCTTGGCCTTCAGCTCAAGTGCAGCGGATATCATAATCAGTCTTGCTTTCGATCTCATCGAACTGCCGCAAGTATCGCTTTCGTTTGTTCTCTGCATCAGTTGTCGTTCTGATCTGGCGCAGCATTTCTTTCGTTTGTCCTAACAGCACGGATCAATTCGGATTCGCCAGCTTGTTAATCAATAATATTTCATAAACAATTGTATTTTGCAGGGACCGTAAATAACAGTTATGGAAAAAAACAAATTTAAAAAATTTTTCTTAACCAAAGGTTCTAAGTGAAAGGGGGAGTTACCAGTATTCATATTTTTTGCCTGCCATTAAAATAGGGATACATTTTTATATTCATTTTTTATCGAAAAAAATTACTTTTAATTAATATTTTTCAATTTTTTTAATTAAAATTACACAATAAAAATTATGAAAAATTATAATTTTTAAAAATTAAAATTAAACTCAAACATACATGATCTATGGGTAGAATGTATGAATGCATGCATGCATATTTGTGATTTTGTGCTGGGGCTTTAAATGATATAGCCACCTGTCTAGCGGAATTCTAAAAATTTCTTTTTAATTAAATGGAACTCTTCAAAAGAAACTTATATATGCCAAGTTTTGGCTTATTTAACGCAATGTCCTTCAGATATGGTAGAAATGATATATCTTGTTTTCTTAATCAGCTCGATTCTTGAAATAAAACGCCAGTGATGGGAAATTGAACAAGGTTTTCGAAAATGAACGTTTGGTTCCAAGAAATAGCTGTTGATGACCCGATGCTATTTTGAGTTTAAAAATATTATTTTAAAGTAGGCAGATTGGTGAGAATGTCGATTGACAAAATGTCATCTTATACCCTGGTTCCACTGGCACATTCTGGAGTCCATTCTCAAAAAGTGATTATTTCTTGTTCCACTGACGAATGTTTATCACGGTTACACGCGAATGGTTAAAGCTAAATTCAAGTAAACAAATATCTGCTGTTTGTATTGCTATGATTTGCAATTACAAATTGAAAGTTTTATTGGCCTTTAATATTTCACCGAAATAAATTTACCTGCGTTCCTTCTGATATGCGAGACAAATCAAGAGTGCATATGTCAACTGCAAGAGTGCGAGGACCATTTCGATGCGTTGATTATTGAGTACCAAAGGAAGAATAGAAAGCGAAAATCACACAATTTGTAAGTTTATATTATTCTTATTAGTTGAATTTGTTTTAATTTAAGTCTTGCATACATTGTAGAAGCGATATGGCGTGTTTTGGGAACGAGATGTGCCTGAAAACTCAGACGCATTTTTTGGGAAAAGCTTCCGTGTCGAGAGGGACAACTTTTACGTCTACAAGGAATAGCAAAGCAGGACACGAACTTCCGGATGATTAATCCATAAGATAAGCGAATTGCAATTGCCTTGAATACGCTTGGCTCCTCAGCCGAATATCGGACAATAGGCAGGTTGATCGGCGTGTCGACTTCCACGGTCTGTAAAATCCTCCATGTAATGGCCTGTTTTCGGATTCTATTCATCTGATAAACAAATATTATTAAGTAGAATTTATTTACAATAATAATTTATTTCTGTTTGACAAAGAATTCAAGTTTTGCCGCTTACCTTTCCCACTCACAATCAGCTGTTCTATTGATGACAGTTGAACTTATCGATAGAAAATCTAGCCTTTTAGCGGAAAAAAGCTAGTAGTGCCTGTGCGAATGTCAACAGTGTAGTAACAGTGATTTGATCATCCACAGCGGATGACCTGCCGAATGGATATTTATCTCTTATGGGGAAGTACACAGAGAGAATGAGGTCATTTAGCACAACCAGTGACTGACCTACAGAATGTGCCAGTGGAACAAGGGTATTAGATAAAAAAAATAGGGGAAGTTAACTTCGGCTCGGCCGAAGTTTTGTATACCCTTGCAGCTTCCATTGAAAACATAAAAGTTTTTCTTAGACTACTTTTTGGACTATGGGATCTATACTATATAGATGTCTGATTTCGACCAAACTTGGTGAAATCATGGAAAAGCATAATACACTGTTAATTACGAAATTTGGAGTCGATCCCATTTAAAACAAAAAAGTTTTTCTCACTAGAACTTCTTTTTTGACCGATCATTCATACTGCAGGTATATGCTATAGTCATCCGATTTTGATAAAACTTTGTAGAAATGTGTTAAAGTATATAAAATAAGAATATGCCAATAATAAGGACGTTTTCATTAAAAACAAAAAAGTTTTCTCACTAGAACTAGTTTTTCGACCGATCGTTCCTATGGAAGCTATATGCTATGGTCATCCGATTTCGACCAAACTTTGTAGAATTGTGTAGAAATATTTAAAATAAGTGTATGCCAATGATAAAGATGTTTTCATTCAAAACAAAAAAGTTTTGCTCACTACAACTAGTTTTTCGACCGATCGTTCCTATGGGAGCTATATGCTATAGTCATCTGATTTCGACCAAACTTAGTTAAAATATGGGAAAGGATAGTAAACTTAGAAATACGTAGTTTGAATGCGTTTCCTTTAAAAACAAAAAAGTTTTTCTCTTTAAGACAAGTTTTTCAACCGATCGTTTCTATGGCAGCTATATGCTATAGTCATCCGATAATCTCCGGGCGGTTGCGACAAATGTGCAGCGTATTTGTACCAAAAGACTTCGTGCAAAGTTTGGTGAGGATAGCTTTAAAACTGACGGAGATGTGTGGGGGGAAATAAACAACTCAGCTCGTCATGCTGAACAAGAATATATCACTTTTATGTGGTCGGAGATGCTTCCTTCTAATGCGTTACAAACATCCGGACAATTTTATAACTATAGTCATTCGATCGATCGTTTATATGGCGCTATATGCTATAGTTATCCGATTTCGACCGAACTTAGTGAAATCATGGGAAAGGATATCTTAATAGTACTTTGGAGGCGTTTCCATTAAAAACAAAAAGTTTTTCTCACTAAGACTCATGATGGTTCTAATGGCAGCTATATGCTATAGTCATCCGTATTTGCGAAAAAGACTGTATTTGATTTAGACGGACACAGCCATCCAGTACATGCTCATGTTCTTTTATTGCTCTCTTAGCAGCTACTTATGTTGCAAAATGTAATTGATTTATACACAATTGCATTTTTCTCCTCCTACCTTAAATGAATTACAATTTTATTTTGTTATTGTTAGCGCTAATCTAGCATTAAATTTACATATTCGAGTACAAAACACATAAATTTAGCATTTATGCTAATTCTGTATGTCAACAATTTGATGTGCGCTCAGTGTTTTGTGTGTGGGAGAATTATTTGGTCTACTCTCATTCAATCTTTGTTTCGCCTTGTAATTTCTGGGCTATTTATAAAAAAAAACATGTCTGATAAAAAACACCAGTGCCACATTTTGACTGAATTCTCAGTAAAAGATTGTCATTGAAATTCTTAAAGGAAATTTTTATCGTCATGACTTTGATAGATTCATAAGAGACACCCAGAACTTCAATTGTTTGGGGGGTTTTGTTTTGAACTAAATACGTATAAAAAGGGGAATTTTCGATTGAAACTAATTTAATTTTATGCTTTTTTAGCCTCTTAGCGGGATGTTACTTTGCGATGTTAAAGTATTTTGTGAGTAATTGTGTTAAGGGCTTCTTTTCGGGGGCAAAAAAAAGAAACACTAACTGATAGAGGGGAATTCATTGTTTTTCGAACGTGATGTTCGTCATAACTTTTAAGCATATGAATGAAATTCGTTAAGTATCCGATCCAATGTGGGTTAACCATTTAAAAGTAGTCACTTCTTCTATTTTTTTTGGCACGTTGTTGCTATATGTATTTTCAAGTGGCGCTAAGTCGTGCTGTTTATCGCCCCCCGTTCATGAAGACAACTTTAACTGGAGGCGAGGCGTGAGCAACATGAAAGATAATTGCCGTATTAAATGAAGTGTGCGAACTTGACGATAACATCGCTTATCAGTGGTACATTTTTCGCTCTGACATTCTGTTAAATGACAGTCACATACTAAGTAGTACACAGTATTTTGTGACATGGAATGATAAGTATTTTTATTCTATTTACATGAGCATTAAATGGGCTTTCGTAATGAGGTGAAGCCTTTTATGGCCATCGTCCGCGTGTTTCGTCAACAAATAAATCAATATAATCCCAATTACTTAAATGTTTAAAGCTTATTTAGTTCTAAACTGAAGCGAGACGAAGTGATTTTCAATAACAAAATTGATAATTGGTTTATTGCTAAATTACATTAACCAAGATCGCGCAAAAACTTACCTAAATGAGTAGAATTCGTCCAAGATAAACAAAAAAAAAATAGGTCTTGCGGTTTTAATTTTGCTTTAGTTTTGTTTTTGCATCTCTCTCACCTTAAGATCACCTTTTTTTCGCAAACATTTGCAAATTTATTGTTTGTATAAATAAATTAATTAACATCTGCTCATTAGCATTGTACTATGAAATTCTTTAATCATATTAGTTAAAAGCCTGCTGTCAGGAAGTGTAGGCAAAAAAGTGCTATTGAACGGTATAATTAATCAAAACGGGCAAAATGTGTGAATTGCTTACCCATACAACGATTACAGAAAGGGCAAATTAGTGTCATTTGGTGGGAAATTTGCTGAGAATTGATTCTTTAACTCAATGATTAATAAATAATGTTGATTTTTCTTCTTTTTTTTTTGCAGACATGTCGAAATTCGTTGGCGTTGCCGACATAACCGAGAACAAGAAAATCTGGCGCATGCTGCTCGGTGAACTGGTGGGCACATTTTTCTTGGTTTTCGTCGGCGTTGGCAGCACAACGAGCGGAAGTGTACCACAGATTGCATTCACCTTTGGCTTGACGGTGGCCACACTGGCCCAGGTAAATACCAAAATCAAATCGCTGATCGAATCAGAGAACGCATCGTGTGCGAATTCGAAACCAAGGCAATGCACCACCGCACGAGGGGAGGGGAATGTGTGCGTGCGTTCAAGGACATGCGTTACACTTTCGGTCGAGCGTTTGAAAACTCATTCACAAGTTGCATTTTGGTGTGCGTGTGTTTTGTTTTTGGGCAAGACATTGGCATTTAAAACGCAAAAGAAAAAAACAAGCGCATAAAAACGGCAAACGAATGCAGTCGCGTATGTCTGCGTGCGAATGTAATTTACAAAATTGACAGATTTACAGACACACACACACACTCAGGCACACACGCACTGTCATTAGCCGCTGCACATGCGGCGTATGAGTAACGTTCGAACGCTTCAAATTCGAATGCGAACGTCGAATAATAAATGCTCGCTGGCAGCAAAAGCGTCTGCGCCGGCAATTAACATTAATCAACACGCAAAATATGCAATTAGATTATTATGCGTTTAATTACGTTATGCTTTGCTTGTTGATGTAGTTGCTGTTGTTATTGTTGTTGCCGTTGCTGTTTTTAGCATTTTTAGCGCTGTTTGCCTTTATTCTCGAATTATGGCAAGCAAATATAAAACTTTATGATAGACACAAATTCCAATATCTTCCAGTTAACATGCAAAAGCTTTTGATAGTTTCAGGTGACAAGTTTAAGGTAAGACAATTGACAAGGGCGCTGATATACATCAGGGGGATCAAGCGTATATTTAGAACTTAAATCTCTTCTAAATGCAACCAACCACTCAAATTTATCCCTCTGTTAGCACAATCAATGCATTTATGCACCAATCCATGAGCAGAGACAATTCTGTTTACGATATTTATGAGGTTCTTCTTCTTCTAATTTGGCCCGATATTTCAATCACAACCGCTCGGCCGCTGCAATTAATGTCCGCCACTCGCCTCTGTATTATGCGAGCTGGCACCAGTTGGTCAACTCAAGCGCCCCAATATCTTCCAAAACTTGATCTTTTCATCTTAGTTTTAGTCGTCCCTTCCTGGCTCTTTTCCCCAATTCGTTCGCCTTCTGTTTGAACACTTTGTTTTTACTAGAGTGTAACATGTCCAAGTATCATGTCCAAGAAGAAGAAGAAAAAGATATTCTTAATTCTTCCTAATTCCACTTAAGCCAGCAGATTATTTTCAGGTATGATATTTAGCGTTTATAAGGAGCACGTTAACCAATCCAAAAACCATTTAACGAACCAAAGTAGCGGTTCATAAGCTGAGTGAACCACTGAACCGAACCAATCCTGATTTCCAAGCAGTTTACATTCCTGATCTAAATTATATCTTTGAGACAATTTTTCTACAAAATGCTTAGTTTATGCAAAAAGATCGTCAGAATGTTCAAGGCAATAAGTTAAACGGGTTCCAGTTCCAGTTAGTTAGAGTATCTTATATCAGTATCTTAACATCTTAAGCCCTTTTTGGAGTTGTGAATAAATGAGAATATTGATTTTGTATGAAATCTTGACACTACTTCTCATTGTGTGAAGCACTATGTTAAGCCTTGATCCAAGAACAAAATACAGGCAGTGTTTCAATCGCAGCTTGACTCGGTACTTTCTGATTACTCAAACTGAAACTCTAGAATATTTTGCGCTTTGCACTAACATACATTACTTCTCTCCCACAAGCTCAATTTGACCGATGTATGGATCATAATTAACAACAATTACAGAAGCTTACTTAAAAATTTCCGAAACACATTCCCGAAATAGTTCATTCTGTCCAGTGTTGCCATTTTAGCTATTTAGTTGCTAGATCTAGCATTTTTAAAAGTGGAAATGCTTATAAATTTTTGGAAAGTGCTATTAGCTATAAATCTAGCAACTTTAAAATTATGTTTAGCTATTATGCGAAATAATGCCTATTAAATTGGTTTGAAACTTTTGCTATAGAACTTCCCCTGAGTAAGAAGTCTTAGAAGTGAATTTCGGAGTGATAATTTTATAATTTAAGGCATAATCATTAGAAATCGCTTTAGTTCATGAGTGATTGCGGTAGAGATTCGTGAGATTTAGTACTTCATTTTGTGCCTAAAAAGCATTGCCTGTACTAGATTCATGACCGAAGAGCAAGTAAGTGATGTTTTTGGTTCCAACTTTTTAAATCAGCACTAATTTCAGTACTGATTCGGTACTGAGCCACCTGAAGGGTTCTATCCACAGTAGTGATAGACCAATAAAAAAACTCAGGGTGTCTTCAATCTTTAAATTCTTTCAAAGAAATTGACTACTATGAATTGTCGCAAAATATTTTTATTTATTATAATGAGCAAAAAAAATTAAATATTGCTGATATGGACGAAGTCACTAAGTTCCGGTACATAGTTCTCAGTACTGAGATCAGCATTTTTTGGCCTTTCAGCTTTCGTTGGGCCTACCCTGCAGAGAAACTGTCGGCTAGTAACAAAAAAAAAATAATTGTCCTACACCTAGTTGTAAAGCAACAAGAATTTAACTGGTAGCAAAAAAAGCAGATTCGTGTGATTTGAAGTTAAAGTGAAAATTAAGACAGTGTCGAAAAACATGGATTACGTCAAAGTTAAAGCAAAGTCAATGTGAATAGGAAAAGTTTGTATCATATTTGGCCCAGTCATACGGGCCAACTGGTATAAAACTGGTTGGAAATGGCTGCAGCAGAGGGCAATTGGAATTAAACTGGTTGTAAATGGCTGCTGTGGGGGACAATTGACCTTTTCCGATGACATTCCTGTGTAAGATGGACGACTTCAATGCATTGATTTGGATGCGAAGTGCAACCAGTTGCGAGTTTTTAGAGACTGGTATACTTCTGGTATTAAACCAGACACTTTCTAAGCAGGGTAGATTCGGGTTCGGCTCGGACTCCAAACAAAAAAGAGAGATTGTGAATTCACTGCGGCACTCTGTCCGTTTTAAAGAATTTGTTAGTCTGTGCACCTTGTAAAGTAATTTTGTTAATTGTCAAGTATTGAAACCTGATACACCGCAAATTATGAAGAATTATCATGCGGTCATTCAGGGTTTTTTTTTTTAAATTAATGTTGTAGTTTGCTGATGCAGTACCGAAATTATGTGTGTGCTTTACTATACTAGACAATTACCGTAATTTTTTAAGTTATTTTTGGATTTTAGTCTCAAATCAGCTCTTGTATCTATTCTGGCGGTTTGCAGACCTAATTTAAAGTATTTTTGTATTCGAAACTCATTACAAATTAATTTTTTACAAGTATCTGTTGGACTTCAGTCCGAAACAACAGTTTTTTTAGTTTTTATTTTTAGCTATTTAATTTAGCATATTTTTTTTTATTTCTAGCTATTTCGAGCAATTTTTTTTTGAAAATCTAGCAACTTTTGAACCTAATGTTCTGGCAACACTGATTCTGTCACCAAGTAATGCAAGTTTGCGCCGTAGGTAAACTATTTTTTATAGAAGTCCTTTGATTTAGTGAAACCTTTCTGTCTCTAGCCACTTACAGGGAATGAAGGTATCCAGAAAGGCAGTTGAATTTTTGTTACCGTTTATATATTATATTTTTCACAGAGTAAAATTCACGATAAAAAGCTCTTTTATTCTTGACAATAGCATCTGCATATTTCCTAAGGCTTTCGTCATATCCTTTTTTGGATAACTGTACCAAAATCGTGACCATTTGGTGACGATAGTCTGCTAAGCCCGCTTTTTATCAATTTATGAACATTTTTATGCCATGAACATTTTTTTCTGACTAATTATTGATTTGAGCTTGTTTCAAGAACATTTTGTGCTTGGTTAATGAACAATTTGGGCTTGTTTTAAGCACATTTTGTGCTTAGCTCATGAACATTCAAGGCATTAATTTAAATACTTTTTTAATTTTGTTATTTTATTGTTGGTGTTTTTAACATTATCTACTAGCTGAATACCCGGCGTCGCCCGGGTTCTTATGATTCTTAAGAGAGCGATTATATTCAATCTAGTGCAGGCTGCATGTCGGTATAAACATTTTGGACAGTGCGATCTTTTTCTCTATATACACGCCTTCATGATAATCTAAAATCGTGACTTTTTTCAAATTGTGACTTTTTTGACCGTTTGATTGAAACCTCCTGTTTACCCGTCTACAATCGCCGTCTATCAAATCTTCACAATAATCCAGGCTCAAAACAAAAATTTGCAAGTTACGCAACAGCTTCCATTTACCAACGCCGGCATTGTAATATAAGCTCTAAGCGCTTTCATAAATTCTCATAAGGTTATTTTGCAAATTTCGATTTTTAGACCTTAGAAACCTTCGCGGGCAAGCGTTGCTCAAAGTTTTATGGCAATCCGATGAACGGTATAGTTTTTGAAATTTCGTGGTTTTTTGACCATTTCCGGCCCATTTCTTCATTTAAGATACCTTTGCGGGCAAGCTTACAACCATTCCTCAAAGCTTCATCAAAATCAAACATTTTGTAAATTTAGCGGTTCTTGGACCATTTTCCGCCCATATCTTCCACTTTGAAAACTTTCCGGGCAAGCGTCGAACAATTCCTCAATGTTAACTGCAAATTTTGCAATTTTCTCGGTTTTTTGACCATTTTCTGAAAATTTCTTCAACTTAGAAACCGTTCAATTCATTCCCCAAAGTTTGATTTCAATCGGATGAACGGTATAATTTTGTGAATTTTGCCATTTTTGGACCTTGGAAACCTTCGCGGCCAAGGGTCTAACCATTGACCAAAATTTCATCGCAATCGGATGAATGGTATAGTTTTTGAATTATCGCGGTTCTTGGAATATTTCCCACCCATTTCTTCAAATCAGAATCCTTCACACGCAATCAATCTCCAAAGTTTTATAAGAAACGAACATTTGGCAAATTTTCGCAGGTTCTTCTACTTGGAAACCTTCCCGGGCAAGCGTCGAACCATTCCCCAATGTTTTACCAAAACTGTAAATTTTGTAATTTTCGCGGTTTTTGGTCCATTTTCCGCAAATTTCTTCAACTAAGAAACCTTCCCTGGCAAGCGTTCAACCATTCCCAAAAGTTTTATTGCAATCGGATAAACGGTATAATTTTGTTATTTTTCGCGGTTTTTGGTCCATTTTTCGCAAATTTTTTAAACTTAGAAACCTTCACGGGCAAACGTTCAACCATTCTCCAAAGTTCCATCTCAATCGAAGCTTTTGCCAATTTCGCGGTTTTTGAACCATTTTCCACAGATTTCATCTACTTGGAAACCTTCCCGGGCAAGCGTCGAACCATTACCCAAAGCTTTACCGAAACCATAAATTTTGCAATTTTCGCGGTTTTTGGACAATTTTCCGCAAATTTCTTCCACTTAGAAACCTTCCCTGGTAAGCGTTCAGCCATTCCCCAAAGATATATTGCAATCGAATGAACGGTATAATTTTGCAAATTTCGCGGTTTTTGGACCATTTCACAGACATGAGACATAGCCTATGACACTTTCCAGATCGACATGAACATACTGTGAAAAATTCGTGAAGATCGGTTCAGCGGCTTAGACGCCCGTAAGGGACAAACAAACAAACATACAAACATACTTTCACTTTTATATAGATGTATAGATTGAGATTGAGCAATTGAACGAAAAACGGAGAAAAATAGCTAAAATTTGAAATAATATGAGTCTGGCCGAAAAACGGCTAAAATACAAACACAATGATCCCAAGCTAAAAGTGTCAGCACTGACGGTTGTCAGCACTAACGTGCTACGAATTGTGTAACCTAACTTAGTGACGTATAGAAATGTTTACTTACGTCGCTAACTAAAACCATTGGTTAGTTTTCTTTTTTTAAACAGGATGTGTGGGCACTCCTTGTGTCGCACTGTTGCACTGCTCTTCGCTTAGTGTGTGGGATGTTGAGGCACTGAGAGGGCGGGCGCGGGTGCTCTTGTGTCTGCTTGGCGGCCACCAATGGGGGTTGAATTTGCAGGCCAGAGAACAGCTCACGATTCAGCGCCAAAAAGGTGCTCCTTGGCTCGGATGCCACTGAGACGATATTTGGCACAGCTGTCATTATACGTCAATTACATAGCTGTCATTTGCGTTTTGTTATTCCAAGTCTGATTCTTTTTTGTTATACCACGTTTTATAGTGACTGACGTTTCATGTCAAGTCACACGGGAACGCTGTCGAACGGGATAAAAAGTATCTTATGTCCGTCTCCTGGCTCTAAGCTACCTCCGTACCAATTTTCACCCAAATCTGTTCTGCCATTCTTGAGTTATAAGTGGTGTAACTAAAACGACTTTCTTTTATATATATAGATAAAGATAATTATTCAATATTTCTTACAATGCACTTTTGGTCAAAAACAACTAAATTGAAGGGGCATTAATTTTTTAGCCCTTTTTCTTCTCCTTCAGCGAGTTTTCTTTGTTTTCACGCCAATTAAAATCTCTATGTGGAATTTAATCATTCAAATTAAAATTCGTCTAATTTTTTCATGAACATCTTTTCTGTTTTCATGACTACCGTTAATTTTTTATGAACGGAAAAAACAGACTAAAATCATGGTGGCGATTTTTAAAGTCATATTTTTCTCTGTGTACAAGTTCCTTTTTGTTCTGTTGTTAACTTTGACTAGGACTATGCCTCCCAGGGAAACTTAAAAAACGCACGTCCAGCGAGGAAAATGTTTTTCCTAGTAATATTTGTGGGTACGATACCACCTCCAAACATTTAATGAAAAGTTTTCTATTACACACCCGGTCACCTTCACTAGCTGTTGGTGCCAGCTTTGTAGTAACTCGCCATGAATAAGCTTATCAAACTAACGTTCGGATTCGGCGTTAAACTGAAGGTTCCTTTCTCTTCTGCGAAAATCAGAAGTCAAGAGATTGAGAGGAACTTGGCTCTTTCCCTTTTTTTTATTATGTATGGGAAACTTAAATGAGATTGCAGACAATTAAAAAAGTCAATTTGAGAAGCTCAAAAATTGATTTGATAACATAAAAAGTAGACTTTCTGAGTTCTTATATGAGTATTTTGACAGCTAGCTCACAATATACTGAGGTATAAATTTTTCAACCATGCCATATTAGAACTCAGTGAAAATACAACTTTAGTGGAGATTCGTTTTTAAAGTTTATCAGGAAATAATTTAAAAATCAGGCTTTGAAAACGTGGCAAAACTTGCGTCCAAAATAAATGTACTTTGAAGGTACCTTCAAACTTTGAAGACAATGTTAATTTCGAGGTCGTTATACCATGTCTCGATTTCTTCCGAATAGCTTTAATTTTTCCTTAAATAGAGGCAAAATACTTTAACAATCTCAAAAGGAGAAGGCGAAGGTTCGAACCAAAACCTTTAGTTCAATTTACACGACCTGATCGCTCAGCTGAGTTTTTCAGACCTGAGTGTCATAAAACTCAGCTGAGCAACTTAGTTCAGCATTTACGCATGTCTGAGAAGCTTAGTTGACTCAGTTACAAAACCAATGGTTCATTAAGCGCTCTGCTGTGCGGTCAGTTCAATTTGAGCCCGTTCTATTACACCTGAGCGCTCAGCTGACTCCTGTTTACACGGGCTGACAGATACTCAGATACAAAACTCACCTCAGGTCGTGTAAATTGGGCTTTAGGTTCGACAAGACAAGGAACTACTCCGCGACGAACTTTAACTATCCTTCTTCGTTTTTATACCCTTACAAAGGGTATTTTAATTTTGCCCAGAAGTTTGCTACGTACAGAAATATTCATTTTATATATTCTTGATCAGGGCCGTAAGTCTGTTTCTACGCAAACTAGTCTCTCAGTTTAAAAGCTATTTTGCAGGGAATCATCTTTAACTTCACGTTGATAAAAGATCGGAACAGATCGGAATGGATGACTATAGCATATTGCTGTCGTAGGAACGATCCGTCGGAAAACAACCCAGTGGTGCAAAAGCACATTACAAGATCGATGATATCTCTAACACTTTGAAGGCTGGCAGCCTTCAAGTATCGATTATAAGCCTGTATACTTTTACATAAGCTTGGCCGTTTTCGTAGGCTTCCTGATTTCAAAACAGAGTTCGATGTATTCGGAAAAGTGGGCGTATTACAGAAAACACTTGGGCTTTACATTACAACTCTATATACAATTTGAAAATGTTGGCGAGGAAGTATGCGTTCAGCTCACAATACGATACACAATTTGGAAATTTGTCTGTGGACTTGAGGACTAGCTATACAACTCGACACACACTTGGTGTATGAAGTTGTAATGTTACTGGAATCCTACTTTGTTAACAGTGAATATATGGAGCTGTAATGGATGTCTGTTTAAGACATCGATTACATCGATTTTGGATGCGTTTCCATTGAAAACAAAAAAGTTTTTCTTATTAAAACTTGTTTTTCGACCGATCGTTCCTATGACAGCTATATGACTAATCCGATCCGGCCGGTTCCGACAAATGTGCAGCGTATTTGTACTAAAAGACTTCGTGCAAAGTTTGGTTAAGATAGTTTTAAAACTGACGAAGGAGACAGCATAGAAACAGACAGACGGACAGACGGGCAGGGCTAAAGGGCTAAGTATATCAAAATAAGCAATTGCAAGGGTATTAAAACTAAGGCACAGACGAAGTTAGCTTAGCCTTCTCGATATCTTCTTTGTTAGTTTCACTGGGTTGAGCACCGACTACAGTTTGCTTTGGGTACTTCCTTGTCTTTGAAATCCGTTTGTTCAAAGAGATAGACGGACGGACAGATGGATATGGCTGTATCGACTCGATCGTTGATGCTATTTAAGTAATTCAATTTTTAAACTGTTTGGAACTGTTTCTGAAAAGTGATTCAAGAGCAACCTACACTCTATTTATTGAACTTATTCTGAACCAATTCGGAAGCATATCGCAACCAAGTAAATGCCTACAATGCAATGGTAACATAATTAGCCATAACAATGAAGCAATGGGACACCTCCAGCTGTGTCCACCTTTATTTTTACATCACATTTCCATGATTTTGCACCATCAGCGATTATTAACAAAATTAGTTTCGATTGCACAAACCACATCAGGAGGCAGCATCAGGTGAAAGACGGCAAACTGCATCGGCAGCTGCTGGTGGCACATGCGCGATTTTTATGCTGAGTTTCAGGTGGCAGTTGGAGGCGCTGACGTGTGGCACGAGTCTTAGTCCGATATTGGGTTGGCTGCACTCTCCGCGCCGAGGCATACCAAAAGATATTGTGTGACGACAATTGGGTGTGAGTGTGTGTGTGTGTGTTCGTCATTACAACAAAACTGCTCAATGAAGCATGGCAAATGAGAAAACGTGCTAATTGCAAGTAATTTAATGCCTTACCCATACACAGAATGGAAAAGCTATTGACGAAGGCGATTTTTATATGAAATCTAAGAAAAACTTTTGTATGGCCGGCACATCAAATGCAAATTTGTACATACTTTGCATTGCGCTGACATGAGATGTTCGTTTGACAGACTGCCAAAAGGAAACGAGGCGCAGCAAATGCAAATATAATAAATTCCCACTGTAATTTTTATGCAGGTCGCACTCGAAAATAAAGCTAATAAATTTCAAATGCCGGCAGTGGATTTTGATATTTATCCACCGACTTAGGGCAGGGCTTATTTAGTTGTAGAGACAGTTTCTTCTTAGAAACCCCACAGCCAACTTGCAACTGCAACTGCCTTAATGGTGCGTATCACGAATCACGTTTTTCGACTTCGACTTTGGCTTTGGCCTGTGCGTCGAACTTGAACAGCGGCAGCCGTTGCAGAAAACCAGAACGAAACAAACAAGTTAACATTCAATTTAACTAAAAAGCCATAAAATATGATTTAAGCGTAAATGTCGCAACAACAACAACAACAAACGCGGGCAGACATTGTGACTGCGCATGCGTAAGCCGATCGAAATCTGTTTTATCTCTGTAAATAAATAAATAAACACAAATATTTCATTTGACGGCAGACTTGGAGTAGCCAAACGGCAAACGTACCAGTGCGAGTGCGAGTTGAAGTGTCTTTGGGGGTCAATAGAGTGTTGACGCATGCGGTTGACCAACCGAGCCAGAGAATGAGAATGGCTGCAGCTTGACCGCACATTTCGGTTCTATTTTATGCTTGAATTGTCTGCCTTTTGGAAATCGCCCAAGCGGTTGAAGTTTGTGTCAAAATTTTGTGAATTTTGTCATTGAAAGTATGATCGTAAAGCTTAGGTAAGCAAATTGAGCAACAATTGAAAACACGAAAAACTTAATTGCTCTTTTACTTTATTCAGACATCCATGTTGATATTAGTAGAGCAACTAGTAGAGTTCCCAACCATCTAGAAATATAGGCGCCACAGGGTCACTTATTTCATTATCAGTCGATCCCTGGGACCAGCTTTACCAAATCCTTTCGCTTTTCTTCCCCCTTCGGTAGTTACCATTTTAAAGTCAGAGCCTTTCTATCCTATTCAGCGCAGTAGCTGTATTATTTTAAGGCTTTTTGTTAGGTCAGTGTCAACAGCGAGCTTATGTTTTAACTTTAAGAGGATCATTCCTGTCAGCCAATAGCGGTTCGCTTTGAAGCTCGACTTCCATAGCTAAACCTTTAAGGAGAGTCTGGGAAACTTTTAGAAGATTTAGGCAACAGATGGAAATGGCCAAAGTAGGCCACTATCCAACTCTTTACAGAGAAGAGCTCGATAGGAACGTTTAGGACAATCTTCGCTACGGATGGGTGGAAAAAATCTTCCTCCTGTGTGATAGAGAGACTAAAGTCTACAGACTTTCATGTCACAGAAGGGACACACATATTGCTTCTGGTAGGGACCTTGTCGGGGCACACTTAGCACACCTTGGCGTCACACACCATGACTTTTGTACAAGTGGAAAATATGAAGAAGAGGAGGACCCGGTACAACACCTTCTCTGCTATTTCCTTGCCTTGAGTGGAAGAAGACTTCCGACATTTGGTCAACCTCCCCTACTCAACCTCTCAGATACGTCCGGGATAGAGATCCCAGCACTATGGCATCACCTAAGAGTAAGTCGCTCTCAACCTTTGCAAGCCAACCCAAACTATGTAATCTCCGCAAAAGTCATTAGCGGGCTATCCTAGTGAGTACTCTGCGACTCCGAAACAACTTAATTAAGGAGTTCCCTCACTCAGAGAAAAATAGAGAATTTCATACTTTGATCAAGAATTTTCGTACTCAATAGTTCGATAAGAGTTTCCCTCCTCACTCTTTTCGATCCAAGAACGAAATTCTTGATCCAAGTATGAATGTTTGATCCCGTTTTTCTTGATCCAAGAGCTGCAATTCTTGATCCAAGTTTGTGTGGGGGGGGGGGTGGGGGTAGTGGAATTTAGGGTGATCTCGGAGGGGGAGGGGGGGCTCCAGGGAATTTTGGGTTGGGGGTGGTGAGGGGGGCTGGTACCAACCACACCAACCCACCATCCCACCCCCACTCCATTTATTGTGAATTATTTTTATTTTTTTATTTCATTTTTTACTTACCATTACTGCGGGGACTCGAACTCGGGACCTCCAAAGACTGCACTCACAGACACCACCGCTTAGACAACAGCACCACATCTACAATGCTTTGAGCGTCGTCCAAATTTATATTATAAACCAGTGTTCCCCAGCCATGCCCTGGGGGCTCTCATTTTGCGTAAATCAAAGTGCGTTATAAACTGACGCGAGCGCTCTTCACTCTATTGTTTCCCCACACACCCCTCTTCCAAAAAAAAAAACTTGAGAGCGGGTTCATGGCTATTCTCTCAAATGTGCTAGCTCTCCTCTCCCAGTTACTTTTCCTCACCGTTCTCGCCTAAAAACACCAAACAGAACTAATTTAGGTCGATTTCAAGCGCAAAATTCTAAAAAATTCAAGAATAAATAAATTTTTTTTCAAGACCGTTCGTACTTAAATTATTCGTTCTATTTTTTTCTGGTTGTTGGGGACACTTTTCTACTACATATCGGAAAGGCCCTTTGTCTTGCATTATTACTATTTTGTATCCTCTTATGTATATTTTTGCGATTTTATGATTTGCCAGTCTCTTGACACTACTTTTATGCTGTATCTATGTTCTTCATCATTGGTCATCCATGGTATTCATAACCAAGTCTGGATGGTTAAGTGAATCCTTTTTTGGTCTTGAAAAACAATTTATTAATTATTTAGTGGTTTTATCACCATGGAGATCTATTTATAGTGAATTGCGCTTATGCATTGATCCTGGCATGATTTTCAACTTGATTGACTGTAATCTTTTTTTTATAATTAATAATTAGTATCCTCTTTGGTATTTTTTCGCGACTTAATAACAGTTACAAACCTACTACCAATTCCTGGTACTCTCCGACTTAGTGGAAACTTGGTTCAAATTAGTTTAGCTTTGCGTTGCTTCAAGATTCAATATAATAGTTTTTAATGGATTTTATTGCCTAATTAATTCTAATTTTAGTTTACAGATTTACAGACAGGACTTTAATAATTTTTGATTAAATCTATACCACACTTAATACATTTTGTGATTTCAATCAGATAGCATTTAATTTAAAAGACTTAAATCAAATTTGACATGATTGCATTTTCTTGATATAATTCAATGATTGAAATCTTTTAGATTTAAATCAAATGATTGCAAGCAAAATACTATTCTTTTTGATTGCTCCAAAAGAATTATAAATTACCATAAAGCAATCATCAATGATATCAAGAAGACTTAAGTCTTAATGATTTAAAGCAAATTGAATTCAATCGTTGCTTTTTTCAATCAGGTTGAGATTGATTCGCGATTCAATCTTGAAATGATTGATTCATTTGCAGCTCTGGTAGAATCCTGTTTTAGCAAATAAAACAAAAACATGCCAATTTTGAGGACATTTCCATTGAATACAAGAAAGTTTTTCTAACCAAGACTTCTTTTCAGACTCTACTTTTCTATTAGTAAACTAAGAAATTCGAAGTTTGGAGGCGCTTCAATTTAAAACAAAAAAGTTTTTCTCATTAAAACTAGTTTTTCGACCGATCGTTCCTATGACAGCTATATGCTTTAGTCATTCGATCTGGCCTGGTATTTAGCTAGTTGTTTATAAATAATTATTTTTATACCCTTGTATTATAAAATTGTCCGGATGTTTATAGCGCATAGAAAGAAGCATCTGCGACCACATAAAGTATATATCAGAGGCCGGGTGTGCGCAGCCGCCGCCGCGGCGTTGGCTGGTTCTCGTCGGGGCGTGGTGCGCTGGTCCCCGGGGAACGGTCTGTATACCTCGTCGCTCGCGAAGCAACCGCCGAACGCCCGGTTTGTGGAAGAACTGGCTTGCACCACGATAACGTCCCGCCCCCGTGCGCGCGACTTTGGCGAAAACAACATATGGCCGCGCCACCGTTCCCCAGATCGGCCCCCTGTGACTTTCTGTTCCCTAAACTGAAGAGGCCCATGGGACGACGTCGCTCGCGCGAGATAAGCGGCTCGAAGGAGGAGCTGACAAGATAAAAGATTTGAAGTGCTTCGAAGATTGGAAACCGTTGGCACAAGTGTTAATATCTCATGGGGATCGAGGGGACAAAATAGATATCAGAATAAAAAATAATTGAAAAAACACAAATTTGAACCTCTTTATCAGCAAGACGAGCTGAGTTAATTTAACCCTGTCCGTCTGTCGTTGTTTCTATGCTATCTCCTCCGTCAGCTTTAAAGCTATCCTCACCAAACTTTCCACGAAGTCTTGTGGTATAAATAGGCTGCACATTTGTCGGAACCGGCCGGATCGGATGACTATAGCATATAGCTGTCATAGGAACGATCGGTCACTTTTTTCTTTTTAATGAAAACGTGCTTTTCATTGGCATACACTAATTTTATATACTTTTACACAATTCTACAAAGGTTGATCGAAATCGGATGACTATAGCATATAGCTGCCATAGGAACGATCGGTCGAAAAACTAGTTCGAGTGAGGAAAACTTTTTTGTTTTTAATGAAAACGTTTTTTTTTTATTGGCAAATTCTTATTTATATATACTTTAACACATCTCCACAAAGTTTTATCAAAATCGGATGACTATAGCATATAGCAGCTGTATGAATGATCGGTCGAAAAAGAAGTTCTAGTGAGAAAAACTTTTATGTTTTAAATGGGATCGCCTGCAAAATTTGTAATTAACAGTGTATTATGCTTTTCCATGATTTCTCCAAGTTTGGTCGAAATCAGACATCTATATAGTATAGATCCCATAGAAAAGTAAGGTCCAAAAAGTAGTCTTAGTTAGAAAACTTTTTTTGTTTTTAATAGAAGCTGCAAGGGTATACAAAACTTCGGCCGAGCCAAAGTTAACTTTCCCCTATATTCTATGGAACGCCTACGGACTAAAACCCTACCAGTCGTCTTCTGACCTATTCTTCTCCCGCCGGGACTGCCAATTGAGGTATTACTACGGCGTGCGGGTAGTGAATTTTCGTAATTTCACCTAGTTTTGCTGTCTTGCAGCCTGTTCGTCAATCCTGACTTTTCTGATTATTGTTGAGATGTGCGAAGCAGCGTCAATCCACACATCCTGCGAGCTAATCATCCTTCTGACCAGACCTCTCGGTGTAAAGGGAGTGTGGGGTGGTGTGTGGTCGTGTGTCTCCCTTCCCCGACCTTCTCTCATCACCAAACACACCTCTAAAACATGTGAGGTTTAATATTGGTTTGCTTCTGAATTCACCAGCGCGATCTTCATCCAAAAGAGCGAACGGAGCGTTCTTTAAATAAGCTCTCGGGATAAGATTAAAACGGACTTATGCTACTATGGAGAATGAAAATACACGTTTTCGGCACATTTAGAATGGATTTCTTTCTGTGTGTAGTTTTTTTACAGAAAATTTGCCCGTTCATTGGCTTTTGATTTTTGATTTGAGCTGATTCCTCATCTTTTGGCTATATATGGTATGTAGATAAAGTTGAATTAGCCTTATTATTTCTTAAAATGATTTTTGCTGCTTTCGTTGGTATGTCAATAGTTTTTTTCATAAACTCTTGTTGGACGGTGCGTCAGTGAGTCTTGATTTACTTGAGATTTTTCCAAGATTTTATTGTAGTGTATTTTTCTATGGTTATTCGAGTGAAAGTTCACGTAATACGCATAACAGAGCCTTGCAGGAGGTATCTACTTTGTGTTTTATTTTTAGCCGTTTGATGGCTAATGAAAATTTTCCCTGATCCGCTGAATCTTTTTCAAATTTCCCTATTTGTGTCTTGGCTAAATAGCTGAGACACAAACCTCTAAAGTGCATTTCGAACTGAGATCTTTATGAGTTTATGGTACTTTCAATGGAGTTGTAGACCAATCTCTGTTCTTGTTAAACAATTGTTCAATAAACAAAACGCAAGAATGACTCATCAATATTCATTTCACACGCACTCCACGCATACACACCTTCACATTTGAAGCATAAATTACATGTAATTGTGGGTTTTCAATAGATCGCTTGACTATAATTAAATTTTTGATTAATTTCATGACTCAAAGCGGTGCACAAAAGCAACCAATATCATCAAATCTCAGACTGCACAGTCAAGTCGGGCCAAAGAACAATGTGGTTAAGTTAACAACTTTTAGGCCTAGTGAATTGTGTTGGATTAATTTTGCTTTGATCTTGATGATTATGCCAATGCATTTTTCACACAGTCACCTGCCATAAAAAGTTGAAAAATTGCCTGGCACGCATGCGCAGACGCAAAATGTCAAGTTGCCATTGCCGGGCCGGGCGTTTGCATGCATCTGACTCGAACTTGCTCTGGCCGCTGCAGCGGATTGTAATTAGCGTTTGGTGGCTGTGGACTGGACCGGGCTAACCAATTTGATTTCGTTTTTTTTTTTTGCGTTTTGTGCATTTATTAATTAAACGCGAAACGCACGACATTGGCCATGTGCGAGAGACCATATCGAAATCGAATTCGAATCACCCAAAGATATGGAGCTGCGACCTTGAGAGTAGCTGCTGCCCGCTCTTGCCCGTTTCATTCATAATAATACTGGCAGATTTCCACTTGCCTAAATTCTAAGTGCAGCGATGACTCAACAAACACTTTTACTTTCAACTAAAGCTGCTTGAACTTTAAATGGGAAAAAGACACCGAGGAGTATCGACATCGACTTGGTCTTTGAGTGCATCTCATGTCAGGCAAATTGCTTGTATCCGTTGTTGGCAGTTTGAATGCGAATTCGCATGTACTTAAACAGCAAGTCTGGGCATTGTGCAACAGAAGATGAGGAAAATCTTCAGCTGCCATGGCAAAGGGTAAACATTACCCAACCCAGAAATGTTGATTGAGATGGAAAAGATACTGCAGGGCAGACTCAACTATGTTCTCATTCCTTTTATGGTTTCTCAATTATGTGTCTAACATTTTGCTTATCCACCTTTCAGGGTCTGGGACACATCAGTGGCTGTCACATCAATCCCGCTGTCACCATTGGATTCCTCATTGTGGGCGAGATGAGCGTACTGAAGGCGGCTTTCTATATTATCGTACAATGTGTGGGCGGCATAGCCGGAGCGGCAGTAATTCGGGTGGCATTAAGTGGCATTGTCGAAGCTGGCTCCGGTTTGGGAGTATCCTCATTCAATTCCGCCCTGGATGTGGGTCAGGCCGTGCTAATTGAGGCACTGATTACCTTCATTTTGGTCTTTGTGGTCAAGGCAGTGTCTGATCCGGGTCGTCAGGATATTAAGGGCTCCGCTCCTTTGGCTGTGGGTCTGTCCATTGCGGCAGGACATTTGTGTGCGGTAAGTAGGAAAATATGTGCAAAAATGTTAATGATTTTTACTCATTTCCCCTACAAAATATTTGCAGATCAAACTGAGTGGTGCCAGCATGAATCCTGCTCGCTCCTTCGGCCCAGCTGTGGTACAGGGCATGTGGACAGATCATTGGGTCTACTGGGTGGGTCCCCTTGCCGGCGGCATTTTGGCAGCTCTCATCTACAAATTCATCTTTAAAGTACGCAAGGGCGATGATGAGGCCAGCTCGTATGACTTCTAAGCCCAACCAGCTTAACACGAATACGAAATGCTTATTGTTGTACCTTTGCACCCGCAATTATTACTCCCCTCCCCCCGCATCACAGCAATAATTCCATTATAATTCTCTTAGACTAGATCACCCCGAAGGAATTGTACAAGTTTTTATTTGTTAAAGAATAAAAAATCGCTTTGTTTTTAGTTTTTATCTAATTAAAATATTAATTGAATATTATGTCGTATGTTTTGCATAGTTTTTAAGCTAAATTATCGTACGCATCTCGAAAGCGAAACGCAAAATGATTTGTTGATATTCGTAATGTCTATTATATAATTATCGAGCACAGCTGCTACACGTATTTGATAAATTATTAAGTGTATTATGTATTATGTGTAATAAAACGTTAAGAAAACACCAATTGGAGAACGATCTTGACTGAAAATAGATATGGGTAGCACGCGATCTTCTGACGAATGGTAATCTTGGACACAAACCGCTTGCATGAACTCTTCGAGTTAGAAAATTAAACCTTTCGAAGTTTTACGACATTCAAGAAATGAAGAGAGAATCATCGTTTATGAACAGATATTCCAAAGAAAGGTGGAAGTGTCACAAAGACAGGGACTCACAGAGATGATTTTTTTTAGACACATTCGGGGGTGTCCTGGAAATCTCTAGAGATTTTGGCTTCGGTTGGTTTGCAAAACGCTCGAAAAATCCGTCGGTGTCCCAGAACTTGGAGAGATTTCATTTTCTTATTAAAAAGTCTAGTTAGATGGTGTGTGTATAAGATTATGGTCCAACTACAAAAACAGGGCTGCGTCGCTCGCAAATAATTGATAACAGATTTTGTTCATAGCAGTATTGATGGTTTCAGACTTGCCAGCCCTGTTTGTGTCTTTGCTAAGTTCGCTAAGTTTGCGTAGGTTAGCGAAGTCACACTGATTGGTTTGTGTATTGGATTGGGTTGGTTTCTCCAAATCTCTTAACAAAATAATAGAGGTTTGAAAGCAACCGAAAGAGATTTCTAGGACACCCAGAATTGGTTTTGGATTGGAATTTGGTTGGAAGAGATTTCTGGGACACCGCCGTATTTGAAGTAACTTATATTGTAGGGGGATGTTATTCTATTGATTTATTTTGTTGCATGTTTGGGGTTTGTTTTTGTGTGTGCTCAGAAGTAAAGATTTGTAAGGATATCTAGCCGGTAAGTTGAAGTCTCAATCAGGTTGTGTGCAGCCAATTCGTTGCCTATGTTTGGACTAAATCCTCCGATTAGCCAGGTCACCTGGGTGGATCCTTAGGAGCCTGCGTCTTGCCCTGATCCCGTTGATCTAACGCGATCGGAGTAAGCGCCTGGCGAGGTTGTTTAAGTGGGCGGCGACCTTATCCAAGTACCTCGCTGCTTGGTTGTTGATTGTGTCGCCAACCATCGCAACGCCACACTTTCTCTCAATGTCTCGAGTTCGAATGAACCACTCGGCTCCAGTAATCCTCCTCAGGATTTTGGCCTGGAAGACCCCGATTTTGTTCAGGTGGGTCTTCGCGGTACCTCCAAATCGGTGCCAGGATCACTTTGTATATGAGGACCTTGTTCCTTAGCGAGAGTTTGTTGTTGGCGTTGAGTAGCCAACTCATCCTCTTCGCCTTGATGTGAAGCTTGCCTGCAACTTCGGCGGCATGTTGTTTAAAGGTAAGCCACTTGTCAAGTGTCACTCCAAGATACTTGTGGGCCGTTTTGTGACGGAGGACCTCTCCATGCAGGAAGGCGCCAGGACTACTGTCTCTTCTGAGCGTGTGGTTGACAGATACGACCTTTTCGGGAATGATGGAGATGTTCCAACGACAGACCCAGTTTTCAAACCTTTTGAGATACTCTTGCTACGCATCTGTCACGCGCCATGATCGCCTGATCGCCGTGTCGTCGGCAAAGGTGGCGATTAGAAGGTCCTGAATGTCGGTTCCATGTCTGTTTAACACAAAACAATTTCAACACGTCGATTCAACACAAGTCATTTCAACACAGAACAATTTCAACACACGTCAATTAAACTCAAATTAATTCAACACAACACAAATTTAACACTAC
Organism: Lordiphosa collinella; assembly: GCA_018904265.1. Classification (NCBI taxonomy): domain Eukaryota; kingdom Metazoa; phylum Arthropoda; class Insecta; order Diptera; family Drosophilidae; genus Lordiphosa; species Lordiphosa collinella. The sequence goes on along the minus strand of JAEIFV010000179.1, from coordinate 220,457 downwards.
AAACTTTAGCACATTACAATCTTAACACAATACAAGTTTTACACAACCAATTTCAACACAGTTCAATTTAATCATTTGCCAATTTAAACACAACAACTTCAACTCTAACAAATTGATTATGAGTGAACTTATGACCTTCAAAACGGGAATCGAATGCTTTTAAATAAAGCTGGAAGCTATTTGCCATAATATAAGTGAAAGTGTTTACTTCAAATTACTAATTTTTTATCGTGGACCCCTTATTCCTTCACAATGCCTAACGGCAGATATGGATGAAACTGATCGAATATTTAAAAATATATTTTTGTTGGCAGCGCAACTCAAGTTTACTTCGGCTCAAAATAAAAGTGTACAAGGGTTCCATGTCTATATAAGACGAAACAACATCAGCGCGTTAATCCAACACATGTCACTCCATTACAAAAATTCATCATTTACAAATTTCACACCCGTCAATGTAAAATAATGAAAACTACGAGGAAAGTAAACGATAACCCAATGCGAGAGCATGTTTAAGATCACAACTTTGACGGTTGTCACAATGATAACGCGTTATTGACTTGTGAACTTAGCGCTCCATTTGTAATAATCGGAACCATCGTTTATGCCAGCTGTGAATCTTCAGAGCTGCAAACTGCAAAGGAAAAACTTTGGTTTACTCAAAGGTGTACTTTGGAAATCGTGGTGTTATTATGTGTCTATGTTGAAGATGCGCGCCGCAGGCAAAATTTTTTTCAAAAATCGCGCAAAATTGTGTTTGCAACTCTGATCAAAATACACGGCGGAGGCAAACATTTTCCAATGTAACCTTAAAAACCAACAACAACACAAGACAAATTCATCAACGAAATGTTTCAATAATTTAAAGTTTTTCGCAACACATTTTAAATAGTCTATTATGTCACAATTCGGCTGGTAACTGGACACAACATTTTTCAGCCAGACACTGTAGTCAAGACAATTCGTTCGTTTTTACTTCAATCTCGCGGACTGCAGAGTGCTGATTCAGAATTGCATCACTGGTGTTTGTTCCTTTTTAAGAGGCTCAATGAATTTTGGATTTGACTTGAATTTTACCATTGAAGGAATTGTGCCAGCCTTCAACGCAGTTGTTGGTCCGAGGCGTGTCATGTAATACAACCTCACTACATTTCCAAAATTTAATTGTAAATTTTGAATCTTGAGGGCGCCCATTTCTTAGCTTACGTCCAATCCAAGTAGATGAAAAATTCTCAGTAATGGGTACTAAAAGGTCATTATTTGAATTAAAGAACTCTGACTGAAATAATGTTTAATTAGTGTTAAAATTGTAATTTGATGAATTTGACCCTCTGCTAAATTGACTTTTGTTTAAATTGAATTGTGATAAAATTCCTTGTGTTATATTTGACGTGTGTTGAATATGCTTGTGTTGAAATTGCTTGTGCTAATTTTGTGTTGTGATGAATTTGTGTGTTGGGTGAAATTGTATGTGTGTTAAACAGACGTGTCACCGAAATTTAAATTTATAAACTATTGAGGAGAAAATCAACGTTCATTGACCAAATATTCCAAAGAATGGTGGAAGTGTTACAAAGACAGGGGCTCACAAGGATTTTTTTATACCCTTGCAGAGGGTATTATAAAATTGTGGGGATGTTTGTAACGCATTGAAGGACGCATCTCCGACCACATAAAGTATATATATTCTTGATCAGCACGACGAGCTGAGTTGATTTAGCCTTGTCCGTCTGTCCGTCTGTCTGTTTCTATGCTATCTCCTCCGTCAGTCTTAAAGCTATCTTCAACAAATTTTCAAAAAGTATCGCGAATTTAGAATTTTCGCGGGTTACGTACTTATGTCTCTCACTTATGCCGACAAGCTCGGCCATTTTGAATATTCACTTAATTGTTGACAGCTGCTTTGCTTGCACGTGTTTTGGATCGTCTTCGATTTTTACCTATTCAAAAAAATGGATCAAAGAACCTGTATCAAATTTTGTGTGAAAAACGAAATTAAGTGCGCGGATGCATTCCGAATGTTGACTGTGGCATACGGAGAAGCTACCTTGGACCGAAGCAACGTTTATCGGTGGTACAAAATGTTCTCAGAAGGCCGAGAAGATGTGAACGACGAAGAGCGTGCCGGACGCCCGAGCACTTCAACAACAGACGAAAAAATTAATGAAGTGGAGAAAATGGTATTGGCCAATCGTCGAATCACCGTTAGAGAAGTTGCTGAGGACCTAAACATATCGATTGGCTCGTGCCATTCGATTTTTATCAATGATTTGGGCATGAGACGGGTCGCCGCGAAATTCGTACCAAAATTGCTCAATTGCGACCAAAAACAGCATCGCATGAACATTGCTAATGAGATGTTAAACTCTGTCCGCGACGACCCAAATTTGCTCCAGAGGGTCATAACTGGTGACGAATCGTGGGTTTATGGTTATGACGTGGAAACCAAAGCTCAATCATCTCAATGGAAGCTGCCGCACGAACCAAGACCGAAAAAGCGCGCCAAGTTCGGTCGAATGTGAAAGTTTTGCTGACAGTTTTCTTCGATTGCAGGGGCGTGGTGCATCATGAGTTCTTGCCACAGGGAAGAACGGTCAATAAGGAATATTACCTGCAAGTTATGCGCAATTTGCGCGAAGCAATACGCCAGAAACGCCCGGATTTGTGGAAGAACAAAAATTGGCTTTTGCACCACGATAACGCCCCTGCTCACACATCGTTGCTTGTGCGCGACTTTTTGGCCAAAAACAACACACTTATGATGCCGCAGCCACCGTATTCCCCAGATCTGGCCCCCTGTGACTTTTTCTTGTTCCCTAAACTGAAGAGGCCCATGAAAGGACGACGTTACGCTACGCTTGACAAGATAAAGACGGCATCGAAGGAGGAGCTAAACAAGATACAAAAAAAATGGTTTTTTGAAGTGCTTCGAAGATTGGAAAAACCGTTGGCACAAGTGTATAATATCTCATGGGGATTACTTTGAAGGGGACAAAATAGATATTCATGAATAAATACATAATTTTTGAAAAAACACAAAATTCGCGATACTTTTTGAACACACTTCGTATACGCTGCACATTTGTCGGAACCGGCCGGATCGGATAACTATAGCATATAGCTGCCATAGGAACGATCGGTCGAAAAACTAGTTTTAGTGAGAAAAACTTTTTTGTTTTTAATGAAAACGTCCTTATCATTGGCATACACCTAATTTATATACTTTTACACAATTCAACAAAGTTTAGTCGAAATCGGATGACTATAGCATATAGCTCCCATAGGAACGATCGGTCGAAAAACTTGTTCGCTCCTTAGCGAGAATTTGTTGTTGGCGTTGAGTAGCCCACCCATCCTCTTCGCCTTGCTGTGAAGCAACTTCGGCGGCATGTTGTTTAAGGGTAAGCATCTTGTCAAGTGTCACTCCAAGATACTTGTGGGCCGTTTCGTGAGGGAGGACCTCTCCATCAGGGCTACTGTCTCTTCTGAGCTTCTTCTGATGTTCCAACGACAGGCCCAGTTCTCAAACCTTTTAAGATACTCTTGCAACGCGTCTGTTGCCTAGTATACGCATCTGTCACGCGCCATGATCGCCGTGTCGTCAGTGAAGGTGGCGGTTAGAAGATCCTGCGGCTTCTCAGTTGGAATGTCCAAATCAGTAGGCATGTCAGCTGTGAACAGGCTGTAGAGTGTTGGTCCCAGAACGCTACCTTGAGGTACTCCTGCTCGAATCCTCTTCTTCTGGGATGCAAGGCCTTCCTGGACAACTTTAAATGTCCTGTCAGATAGGAAAGATCTGACCATCAAGAAGAGCTGAGGATTGAGCGTTCCCTTCAGTTTGGCTAGTAAGCCATCATGCCAGACGCTGTCAAATGCCTGATGGATATCCAAGTACGCTGCCACAGCGTACTCCTTGGCGTGGAATCTTCCAGGACGAAGTTGACAACTCTGTGTAGCTGTTCTGGTGTGCCATGTCCCATCCGAAAGCCAAACTGGAATTTTGGGATCTTCCGTTTGATTGCTGGAGTTTCCAGGATTCTTCGCAGTAGACATCTCTCCAAAAGTTTGCCAAATGCTGGAAGGAGGCCTATGGTATGACTTCAGTTTATCTGGAGGCTTCCCGGGTTTGCGAAGCATTACAATATTGGCATTTTTCCATGCAATGGGAAAGTAGCTGAGGCGTAGAGCTGCATTGAAGATGAGCAATAAAAACAATACCGCCTTTCGAGGGAGTAGCTTAATTGTTTTATTGTCCACTTCGTCTTCTCCGGGAGCCTTGTTGCTTTTTAGCGAACAAAGATGATAAAACGTCATTAAACATCAAAACATTAATAAGCAGAGCTAGCAAATGACAATTGACCGTTTTTCGTTGTCCAAAAATAACAGTTATTTACGGACCCTTTGAGCAAAAATTCAGAGATAACCCGTTCACATCGGCTCATGAACGAATCGCTCAGTGCTCAACGAACAACCAATGGATTTGTTTACATTTTTCTCTGCTCATTCACTGAGCAAATCGTCGCGAGCGAAGAAGATAAAAGTCATTTGCGTTTGTGTGTGTGTATGTGTGAGTGAGGTGTCTGTTTGGGCTTGCCACTCACACGAGTCACACACACACACACACACACACACACACACACAACAAATAAAAGAAAAAAAGACCCTTTGAGGTGAGTCGTTCGGCTTTTTGCTCTTCTACTGACTCTTTATGTGCGAGCGCTCAGACGGATCGCTGTCTATAAATTGTTATTGAATGGGCAAAACAAGAAAAGCTCAACTGAGAACAGTCAACTGAAAACAAAAACAAGGAGAAACGAAGTGTTCTGCTCAGAGCGAGAGCAAGCGTGCATGGACTTTTTCTGTTTTGTTATTGAGCAGACCGCAAAGGCAAAAATTATCAATTGTTATTTACGAGCACTGTTTATAAGTCAATAACAGATTAAAAAAGATTTGAATTGACTATGAATTAGAAAAGTCTTAAGCAAGCATTGCTTTTGTTTGACATCCATAAAACCTTGTGAACTTCGACAAAAAAGTATCCATCTCCAAAATCAAGAAAATGTTGAATAAATACACTCGACCGAAAATTTTGTACTTGAATTAAGTACAAACGGTGTCGATAGTACGGTAAGTACGAAAATACTTGATCCAAGTAGAAAACTCTTGGATCAAGTACGATTTTTGCAATCCCAAAATACTTGATTAAAGATTGTTTTGGGATATTTTAAGTACATTTCGAATTATTTTAAAATATTCTTGATCATACTTTTAGGTTGTAATGGCTTTTACACAAGCCCGATTAACACTTAAAATAAGTACAAAAGGTTCATTCTCAAATTGCAGTAATTTCTTATGTCAGTCCAAAAACATTATTGAAAGAAAAAAATCCATTTATCAAAAGTTAACTTCGGCTCGGCCAAAGTTTTGAATGCCCTTGCAGTTTGTTTTTTGTTTGTTTGAGACTACTTTTCCGACCTTACTTTTCTATCGGAGTGTATTATATAGATGTCCGATTTTGACCAAACTTTGTGCAATTATGGAAAAGCATTGCAAACTGTTAATTGCGAAATTTCCAATTAAAACAAAAAATTTTTTCTTACTAGAACTTCTTTTTCGACCGATCATTCATACTGCAGCTATAGCTATATTCGATTTTGACAAAACGCAAATAGTAAAAGTATAAAAAAATATGTAACGTAAGGGACGTTTCCATTAAAAACAAAAAAGTTTTTCTCACAAGAACTAGTTTTCCGACCGATCATTCATACTGCAGCTATATGCTATTGTCATCCGATTTTGACCAAACTTTGTAGAATCGTGTGGGAGCATATAAAACAAATATTTGCCAATTTTGAGGACATTTCCATTGAAAACAAAAAAGTTGTACTAACGAAGACCACTTTTCAGACGCTACTTTTCTATGACAGCTATACTATATACATAGATGTCCGATTTCGACCAAATTTGGTGGAATCATAAAAAGCATAGTAAACTAAGAAGTACGAAGTTTGGAGGCGTTTAAATGAAAAACAAAAAAGTTTTTCTCACTAAGACTAGTTTTTCGACCGATTTTTCGAGTCACCCAATCCGGCCGGTTCCGACAAATGTGCAGCGTATTTGTACCAAAAGACTTCGTGCAAAGTTTGGTGAAGATAGCTTTCAAACTGACGGAGTTGATAGCATAGAAACAGACGGACAGACGGACGGACAGACGGACAAGGCTAAATGAACTCAGCTCATCATGCTGATCAAGAATATATATGTATACTTTATGTGGTCGAAGATGCTTCCTTCAATGCGTTACAAACATCCGCACAATTTCATAATACCCTCTGCAAGGGTATAATTAGTGGCTCAAAAGCGACAACAGGGGAAAATTAAACAAAGGCGAAGTCAAAATAGTAGTGAAAGAAGTATACGTAAAGTAGCTTAAAGTTCCCAAAAAAGAATAAGTTATTGAGAGCAAAAGACAAATGATTGCAGAGGAGGAGTGCCCAAAAAAGGAAAAGCTGGGCACAGTGACTCTAAAAATGTAGTGCAGATGATCGAAACAAAATAAATGCAAACGAACTGGAATAATCTGGAACTATGGAAATCTTCATCCGGATTCTCGAACCTAAGTCGTCGCAAAGGAAGTGTACTAAAAATGATTTAAATAAGGGACCCCAAAGATGGCTTATTTTATTTTAAGTATTACAACTTAAACATTACTTTTATACCCTTGCAGAGGGTATTATAAAATTGTGCGGATGTTTGTAACGCCTTGAAGGAAGCATCTCCGACCACATAAAGTATATATATTCTTGATCAGCATGAAGAGCTGAGTTGATTTAGCCTTGTGCGTCCGTCCGTCCGTCCGTCTGTCTGTTTCTATCCTCACCAAATTTGCACGAAGTCTTTTGGTACACCTACGCTGCACATTTGTCGGAACCGGCCGGATCGGATGACTATAGCATATAGCTGTCATAGGAACGATCGGTCGAAAAACTAGTCTTAGTGAGAAATTTTTTTTGTTTTTAATGGAAACGCCTCCAAAGTAGGTATATCTTAGTTTACTATCCTTTCCCATGATTTCACTAAGATTGATCGAAATTGGATGACTATAGCATATAGCTGTCATAGGAACGATCGGTCGAAAAACTAGTTCGAGTGAGGAAAATGTTTTGGATTCCAATGAAAACGTCCTTTTTATTGGCAAATTCTTATTTTATATACTTTTACACAATTCTACAAAGTCTTACAATATCGGATGACTTTAGCATATAGCTGCAGTATGAATGATCGGTCGAAAAATAAGTTCTAGTGAGAAAAACTTTTTTGTTTTAAAATGGATCGCCTCCAAATTTCGTAATTAACAGTGTATTATGCTTTTCCATGATTTCGCCAAGTTTGGTCGAATTCAGACATCTATATAGTATAGATCACATAGAAAAGTAAGGTCCAAAAAGTAGTCTTAGTTAGAAAAACTTTTGTTTTCAATGGAAGCTGCAAGGGTATACAAAACTTCGGCCGAGCCGAAGTTAACTTTCCCCTATTTTTTTAATTTAATATCCCGATGCCACAAGACATAAAGCTTTTAAATTAAGCCATTGGTCAAAAAATAAAGTCATATAATATGTTTTAATTATAAATCTTCTTATAACCTTCTTAAGATATTTATCTTTATTTCCCCAAATCGCATCTAAATAATGAATAAAATAATGAATAAAGTGTCGTCAGCGAAAGGAGAGGTGCTCATAATTGCACCAGTGTGTTCAACTATGAAAACGAGGCTTCTCACCCTTAACTCTTCATAGTAGTGGAAAAAATTGTAACGTAACGTACGACCAAATAAAGTCACCCATTGTGGGCGAACGACTTACTCAATTGTGCCCACCAAAACGGTTTTAGAATCGTTGAATATTCCTCTATGTTTCATGCCATAACCATTTTCTTGATTGTACTTCAAATATCGCTGAAAATCATAAAAATGTATGTTGATTTCAAATAATCGTCCCATTTTTGTATCGTACGAACGGCACCGAAATTAACCATTATTTTTTTGTTAAGGCATACTGAACAAAATTTGTTTCAATGATTTAAAAGTACTCTTCAAGCGCTTTGTACCACCATTTTAGGAGATGTGAAATCGTCCCTAATAGCCTATTCACACTACAGTCCATCTCAGCGGAACGATGAGAAGATGGTGAAAAAATAAAACTCGTGTTCATACTGCCACCGTCCACCGTCTACCGTCAGTGTCTTCTTCTTCTCCCCCATAATTGAAGCGCACGTGTACTAGATCAAAATAAAATCTAAAATAAAGGGTGATTTTTTAAAAGCTATAGGAAAGTTTTAAAAAAAAAAAAAAACACATAAAATTCATAAAAATGCATGAAATCTTTATTTGAATCGATAGTACGGTCCATATAATTTAATGTTTGAAGATTATTTCATGCAAATGTTGACCGTGACTGCGCCTCAAATGGTCCATCCGCTTAGTCCAATTTTGGCATACTCTTTCCAACATTTCGGCCGGTATCTCACGAATAAATGCTTCAATTGGCTGGCTTGTCTGTATAGACATGAGCTTTAACATAGCCCCACAAAAAATAGTCTAAAGGCGTTAAATCGCAATAAAATTTTCAACAAACTCGCCTCTCAATAAGTCCATTGTTGCGCGTGCTGTGTGGCATGTGGCACCGTCTTGTTGAAACCACATGGCATGCAAGTCAGGCTCTTGCATTTTGGGCAAAAAAAAGTTGGATATCATCTCACAGTAGCGCTCACCATTCACAGTTACGTTACGATTCGCATCATCTTTGAAGAATTACGGTCCAATGATGCCACCAGCCCATAAACCGCACCAAACTGTCACTTTTTCTGGATGCATTGGTAGCTCTTGCAATACTTCTGTCTGATATTCACTCCAAAATCGACAATTCTGCTATTTAAGTACCCATTGAGCCAAAAATTAGCTTCGTCGCTGAACACAAGAAGCGCGCGATGAACTTTCTTAACAGAGCACGCATTTTGGTAATAAAATTCAATAATTTGCAAGCGTTGTTCGTTTGTAAGACTATTCATGGTTAAATTATAGACCAAACTGAAGATGTTTGACAGTGAAACAAAACACGTAACGTTCGTGAGCTGCTTAAACCAGTGTTGCCAAAAAGATAATAGCTAAAAAATCACCCTTTAATTGACGAAATTAAAAAAAACCCCGGGAGGAGAACTTTAAATTCTGATGAAAGGAACTTCATTTTTTCGTATTCTCTGAGTTAATTTGAGAAATGCCACCTTAAGCAAATGGCAAAATCATCATCATTGCAGCAGGATCAAAAGAAATACGCAGCACCAATATTCCTATGCTTCTGATTGGCGACTCCATTTACAACTTCAGCTGCAGTGCAGCAAAAAATATTTACATAACAATAATTTGTCTAAGGCTAGGCGAGTAGTTGAAAATGCATTTGGACACTTGAAGGCAGGATTCCGTCACATTGGCAAAGGATTAGATAGTCGCCCAAAGAATAATGCAGCGCAACTATGGTCATTTGTTGTTGTATTATGCACATCTTACAGAGTACAGAGTTGCTTCATCTCCACCTGCATGGTCCTCTCCTCTGGTCACTCTGAGGTCGTAGATGTTTTCACTCCAGAGACCACACAGTGCGCAGAGACGTTATTTTTGTAGTCAACTTCAAACAAATGAACTCTTTTTTTTTAGATATACAAAAAAAAATTAGCTTACCTTTTTCTTCAACAGTCGAAATTTGAAGTTTGACGATCACTTGCGCGCTGACATTGTTTGCGTTTTCGTTTCGAATGTCAAATTTTTTAGTGGTGGACGCAAAAATATCGCACACTCGTTGAGATAGGAACATCCCCTGCAGACGGGGGAATATATTGAGAAAATTTGGCACGGCAAGTTCTTACGTATTATCTATGACGGTAGATGGTGGCTAGTGTGAATTGGCTATAAATCAAATTAATCTGCGACGCTTACAAATATTGTCTTTATGAGCATACTTTGGGGCTGGTAAGGAAACCTTTGTTTTCTCCTATTTCGATTGCATAACTTTCGGCTGCGTAAAATTTTAAATTCAAATTTGGAAGCTGATTTTCGTTAAAAAGCAATGATCAATACGTATGAGAAGACAAGCAATATTGCTAAGCCAATAAATGGATGACCAAGTGTATTGAGTCATCTTCTACTAAGATCTGGACTGTGACAGTTCAGATCAAAAGTTAGATGTTCTGCAAAGGTTGAATGTGGGTCATGTGACCGGAAGGTAGCTAGGCGCCAAGTTTCGTTCGTAGTGAATAGTTTTAAAGAGGCAGAGGGCATTCATCTCGCAGACTTCTCCTGTCTATATAGTTTGTCGGCTGATTTGTTTCCCTCAAGATGACGAGAACATCTTGGTTTTGTTACGAGTAGTTTAAGTTAGATTCCAGCGCTCTAAGATTAAAACCAATTGTTCACCTTACTGAGATGACACTATTTTTTGGAAAGTTGTTAGTTCAGTGGTGGGCTTCTTTTTAAAAGTGTGCGTAAAGCTACTTATGGGAAGGAATCAATTAATGTTACATACTTACTTGCTTTTAAAGAGATTCACGGAGGCCATATTTATCATATTCACCAGTTTAAGCGAATCAGAAAGCTATCATTTACTTTCTGCGTCATCAGACTGACGTCCTATCACGCTATTTGCTTAAAGCAGGTTGCAGTGACCCAATTATGGCCAACAAAAACGAATGAACAAAGTGAAATGTTACAAGGTAAGCTGCGCACGCGTGTTCAGCCACCCGCAAGTAATTGAAACGATAAGCAATTTCCAGTTTCACCTTCAACACCGATGATAAGCTACACTGTAGCAATTGCCTGATGAAGATTGAGTCTTAATCTTAGGAGGAATTCCCGGCAAAAACTGAATAACAACTGAAAATGCATTATTTTCATATATGTGCAGGTTTGTTTTTAAGTGACTAACGAAGTCATTATGCAGTGCAAAAGCTTATCAGTGACTTTAGTACACCCGCACAGCCCTCATCCTCAATTTAAATGGCTGCGACGAAGCCGCCGCAGTTGAGTGATGCCTGATGATTGCCCTATTGAGTGACAGAAGTTCAGTTTCAGTTTTAAACGCAAGCCGCTCGCACGAAACAAAACGAAAACGGTTGAGCGATTAATAAATAAAATGGAATTTGCAGTAAAATATTGCTTTATTGGTCTGGTGATGTGGAGTGGAGCTACACTGGGTCAGGATATACAGCCTGAACTTCCCGAGTATTTGGATGTATCAACCTCAACTGAAACGCCTATCACAGAGTTGCCGGTTAGTGTCAGCGACAGCACCACAATAGAAACAACAGAGTCACCCACAACAGAGTCACCTTTCACCACCATCAGCAGTAGCACCACCACAGATTTGCCGCTATCAACCACTACGGAACAGTCAACTTCAACAACAGAGATCTTAGCAACAACTCCGCAGCCGTTTAGACCTCCTTTTGATCCCACAAACAACCAAAATCCTTTCTGGAATTGGAACTTGGACGAGAAGCGTTGTTATTTGAAAGAGCAAAATGAGCGCAGCTATTGGAGACTAAATTGTGGAAGTAAGTACTTACCCTCCATTCCTTTGTTCTCTATCTGAAATCCCTTTCTTACTTTCCAGTTACTAGCTGGATGCCCAGCGTAAACTGTTATCGCTGCTGCTATTTCGAATACAGCAGCTTTGCCGGTTGCTATAAACTGCATAATGGTCGCTGTGGATATTACTACTAACCAAAAGAGTGCAAACAGCTGGAGCTTTAATAAACATTTGCTCATTTATTCATTAAAGTAACCAAATTTAGTTTTGTTTCCGCTTCAATCCAAATTGTATACATTACCCAGATTAAGGAAACAGTCCTTCAAATGTTGCTGACACTCACAGAAATCAGGAAAAGGTGGTGCCAACACCTCATACATTATCCTTATCAAATCCACAAACTTATTCAAGGCCTTGGCATATTCTCCCGTCTCGTAGAGACGCTTAGCGGTGCGTGTCATCATTTCAGTATCTTGCATGACCTTAAGGCCTTTGAGTATATTGGTCACTTCGCCGCAGGTTACACACTTGACGATGAAATCATTGCAGGTGGGTGGCACCTCAATGATAGCCGCACAATTGTTAGGAGCCTCACAGCGAAAACGGATGACATCCCTGGCCAGCTCATCGAAAAGTGGCCAATTTTCCAGACAGGCATCACAACAACACTCGAACCAGTATAACTCCTTAAGCCTAGACTGCCTATCCTCTCGCTTGTCCTGCGTATAAATAGGACCATAGTTCTCATTGATGGGCAGACCCGCCTCAATGGGTCGCACACTATTCACATGTATGGTGGTGCCACGGAAATAGCGAACCACTCCAGGATCGCAGGAGTGATTGAATAGAGCCAGAGTGGGATACAAGGCGCCACCTATGAAAATGGACTTTTCACGGCCTGACGATTGGTATTTATGTAGCTCAGCTACCTCATGGGTGTTGAACTGTATAAACTGGAGACTGCGCAGGATCAAAGCGGTAAGAGCTTGCACCTGTTGCGCCTGCGGTTGTGGGCCAAAATAGCCAGAGGCTTGCAGACATTTAGCCAAAAAGCGAGCCATGAGTACATGTTGAAAGAAGTTCGAGGGCGGACGCTCGTGCTGATGACGTTCCAGGTGAGCCACGCGTCGAAAGTCATCCTTGGGTAGGCTGAGAACAGATATACAGAAGAACAATTTACTCATTAAGAAAGAAGACGAAATTAGTATCATAAATGCAACCGTTATTATAAACCCAGCGACAAAAAAAAGCCGCACTCTGCCATTTCATGCATTTTTGCCATCTCTACCTCGGGGTTTCCCCAAATGTTATTCTATTCGTATAATTTTAATTTTTGGGAGTTCCCCTGATTGTTTTCTTCACATTGCGAGTCATTTTCGGCGTCTCAGTTGCAAAAGGCACATTTTGCTGAACTTTTTCTTAGAGCTCTTTAGAAACTATGTCTAAAGGAAAACAACTGACCCTGGCTGAAAAAGCAAAAATTGTTGCATTGGCTGAACAAAATGTGTCAATTCGTAAAATAGCGGATAAAACTAACGTGTTGGTTTAAGCGACCTGATCTTCAGTAATCCAAAGGTTTGGTTGGGCTGGCTCGAGGTCATCCGTCTGATCCGAAAATAAAACGGCCTTTTTGTTTATATTTTCCCAATATATTTCGAGCCCACATCGGGGTCCGTCTTCAGGGGACTAACAAACAACAATTGAACAAATATTTTACAAGCCTTTCCATTAAAATACTTTAACAAAATTAAAAACCTATACATACATTTATACGGGACAAGTGCAACTGCTCGCGACGGAGTTTCATTTGAAACTGACTTATTCTAGTGTTTGTGTTGGTCAAGTAAATGTCTGTACGAGGTGTGTTCAAAAAGTATCGCGAATTTTGTGTTTTTTCAAAAATTATTTATTAAAGGCCTGTATCCAGCACTGCGGAAAATTCCTGCCAGGAATTTGCTATTTATTTTGAGTTTGTGGAACCCAAGTAAAATATTTTGGCCAAGTTTGAATTTAATTAAATTTAAACAAAATAACGTTTAACCAACTTCGGTCTACCATTGTAGATAGTGGTCGGGTGTGTTGACATCACACCTCGACATCAGCCACATTGGTCTCACAATTCGTTCTAAATTATTGGGTCGAGGGCTGAGCAAGACTCTCCAGTGTCACCCGTAAAAGAAATAAGACTCAATGGTTGGTAGCCAATTAAATAAAGTCTATTACATTTGAAGATAAGAACAAAAGCTCAGCAGCCTGGTCAAAATCTTGGCAAAATGAATCTGCTGCATGTGTAGCAATAAGGGAGAATGAAACTATTACAAAACAGAAACCGCTATTATATTTATATAAACATTATCTGGCGTTTGCTTTGTTCTCCACTCCCAGTTGCCTCCATCTATACGCTCATCACATCCAAAATAATTGTCAACAATATTTTCTTGAGCTGTGCAATAGCTGTTTCAGGTTCCACACACGCTTAAGAAACGCCGCTATCGATACGACGCTATCTATACAATGTGTGGATTTTGGTCAAGTTGCAGGATACTAAACAAACGAAATTGTAAACAGAAAATTCCTGGCACAATTTTTTTCATATGAACTTTGACAGGAATTTTTTGGTTTTGCGTTGCTGGATACCCGGCTTTATTCATGAATATCTATTTTGTCCCCTTCAAAGTAATCCCCATGAGATATTATACACTTGTGCCAACGGTTTTTCCAATCTTCGAAGCACTTCAAAAAAACCATTTTTTTTTATCTTGTTCAGCTCCTCCTTCGATGCCGTCTTTATCTCGTCAAGCGTAGCGTAACGTCGTCCTTTCATGGGCCTCTTCAGTTTAGGGAACAAGAAAAAGTCACAGGGGGCCAGATCTGGGGAATACGGTGGCTGCGGCATCATTAGTGTGTTGTTTTTGGCCAAAAAGTCGCGCACAAGCAACGATGTGTGGGCAGGGGCGTTATCGTGGTGCAAAAGCCAATTTTTGTTCTTCCACAAATCCGGGCGTTTCTGGCGGATTGCTTCGCGCAAATTGCGCATAACTTGCAGGTAATATTCCTTATTGACCGTTCTTCCCTGTGGCAAGAACTCATGATGCACCACGCCCCTGCAATCGAAGAAAACTGTCAGCAAAACTTTCACATTCGACCGAACTTGGCGCGCTTTTTCGGTCTTGGTTCATACGGCAGCTTCCATTGAAATGATTGAGCTTTGGTTTCCACGTCATAACCATAAACCCACGATTCGTCACCAGTTATGACCCTCTGGAGCAAAATTGGGTCGTCGCGGACAGAGTTTAACATCTCATTAGCAATGTTTATGCGATGCTGTTTTTGGTCGCAATTGAGCAATTTTGGTACGAATTTCGCGGCGACCCGTCTCATGCCCAAATCATTGATAAAAATCGAATGGCACGAGCCAATCGATATGTTTAGGTCCTCAGCAACTTCTCTAACGGTGATTCGACGATTGGCCAATACCATTTTCTCCACTTCATTAATTTTTTCGTCTGTTGGGGCGTCCGGCACGCTCTTCGTCGTTCACATCTTCTCGGCCTTCTGAGAACATTTTGTACCACCGATAAACGTTGCTTCGGTCCAAGGTAGCTTCTCCGTATGCCACAGTCAACATTCGGAATGCATCCGCGCACTTAATTTCGTTTTTCACACAAAATTTGATACAGGTTCTTTGATCCATTTTTTTAAATAGGTAAAAATCGAAGACGATCCAAAACACGTGCAAGCAAAGCAGCTGTCAACAATTAAGTGAACATTCAAAATGGCCGAGCTTGTCGGCATAAGTGAGAGACATGAGTACCAACATAACGCCACAAAAAAATCGAAATTCAAATATACGTAACCCGCGAAAATTCAAAATTCGCGATACTTTTTGAACACACCCCGTATGTTAAAGTGGTTGAAATAAAAATTCGACCACCGCTCTGGCTTGTTCATGACGATCAAATTATTTGCTCAGTGTGACCTACTTAATTTTTTTTAAACCAAAAAACGGGAAAGTTAGCTTCGGCTCGACCGAAGCTTCCATTGAAAACAAAAAAGCTTTTCTAAGACTACTTTTTGGACATTACTTTTCTAGGGGATCTATACTATAAAGATGTCTGATTTCGATTAAACTTGGTGAAATCATGGAAAAGCATACTACACTGTTAATTACGAAATTTGGAGTCGATCCCATTTAAAACAAAAAGTTTTTCTCACTAGAACTTCTTTTTCGACCAATCATTCATACTGCGATAGTCATCCGATTTTTATAAAACTTTGTAGAAATGTGTCCAAAGAATATCAAATAAGTGTATGCTAATAAAAAGGACGTTTTCATTAAAAACAAAAAAAGTTTTCTTCACTCGAACTAGTTTTTGGACCGATCGTTCCTATGGGAGCTATAAGCTAAAGTCATCCGATTTCGACCAAGCTTAGTGAAATCATGGGAAGGGATAGTAAACTCAGAAATACGTACTTTGGAAGCATTTCCATTAAAAAGAAAAAAGTTTTTCTCTTTAAGACTAGTTTTTCAACCGATCGTTCCTATGGCAGCTATATGCTATAGTCATCCGATCCGGCCGGTTCCGACAAATGTGCAGCGTATTTGTACCAAAAGACTTCGTGCAAAGTTTGGTGAGGATAGCTTTAAAACTGACGGAGGAGATAGCATAGAAACAGACGGACAGACGGACAGGGCTAAATCAACTCAGCTCGTCATGCTGATCAAGAATATATATACTTTATGTGGTCGGAGATGCTTCCTTCTTAGCGTTACAAACATCCGGACAATTTTATAATACCCTTTGCAAGGATATAAAAACATGCATAACACATTTTCCGCCTTATCTTTGAAACAAAAGACGATGGAGCCAAACTGAGATCAGTTTTGTAATCAGTGTACAAAACTGGACCACAACTGGATCGAAGAGGCTGCAACATACAAAAGTAGTCATTTTGTTTTGGACGTTCAGTTCGTTTGTATCGTCTCGCTTGATGCAATTCAAAGCAGCCCTAAATGGTTCCGTCTCGTTCCCTTATATTTCCTAACATTTATTTTGTAGCACTGTGGGACAGAAATCTCATTTTTGGCCAAAACCCTGGCATTTATACACCAGACTAAAAAACGTACATATTTAAAAAAAAAGAAGCAAGCCGTATCTATACGAATACGCCATTAATAGGGATTCGTTAAACCGTATTTATAAAGTCGATGATTTGAGTATTCTGTTTGAACCCAATTTTAGCTTTAACAGCCACATTTCAGTGATGTGCAATAAGGCTAAAAGTGTACTTGGATTTATGCCAAACATCTTTACACCTCACTGGTCCGACCAAATCTAGAATATTGCTTCTGTCTTTGGTCTTCGAAAAATCTGACATACCAAGATGAAATTGAATCAGTTCAGAAGCAGTTTCTGATTTTTGCCCTTCGTGATCTAAACTGGGACACCAACAGGCATTTACCTCCATACGATCAAAGACTACGTTTAATAGACATCCCTTCACTCAAATCGCGAAGAATTTGTCATGCAGTCTATTTGTCCACAAGCTTTTTGGCTGTTGAGATTGACTCCAAGGATCTCTTAAGCCTTATTTAATTGACAGTACCACCCAGATTAACTCGCCACTCTACCTCCCGCCTCGCCTAACCAACTATGGGCATCGATACCCCCTCCGTTGCCTATGTCTTGCTTATAATGAGTACTATCACCTGTTTTGTATCGATTAAATAAACGCGGAACTTCCGCAAAAGAGTTCCAATAAAGCTGAAGTCTTGGGGTTAAGCTTTTCTCATAATAAGCTTTCCTTGGTCCAATTTTCATTCAATTCGAAGACATCATCTCAGAAAATATTTTTCTTTCGCTTGGAACGGCCCATATATTCTTGATAAGCATGACGAGCTGAGTCGATTGAGGTTTGTCCGACCGCCTGTCCCCCGAAACTAGTCCCTCAATTTTGAAGCTATCGAGCTGAAATTTTGCGCAGAGAAACCACTAAAATCGGATGCTCACCTTTTGAATTTTGTCACAAGACATAAAACTTATAAATAAAGTCATTGGTCACAAAATTAAGTCAGTGGTCACAAAAGTTTGAAGTATATTTAAGAGGCTCTTCTGGTCTAGGCGACTGAATTTGACCTGTTTTTTTTAAACTTGTGGAAAAAAATCGGGAAAAGAATTTGTAATTCGGTTTTTATACCCTTGCAGAGGGTATCATAAAATTGTCTGGATGTTTGTAACGCTTAGAAGGAAGCATCTCCGACCACAGAAAGTATATATATTCTTGATCAGCATGACGAGCTGAGTTGATTTAGCCCTTTCCGTCCGTCTGTTCTATGCTATCTCCTCCGTCAGTTTTAAAGCTATCCTAACCAAACTTTGCACGAAGTCTTTTGGTACAAATACGCTGCACATTTGTCGGAACCGGCCGCATCGGATGACAATAGCATAAAGCTGTCATTGGAACGATAGGTCGAAAAACTAGTTTTAGTGATAAACTGCAAAATATGATCTTGATATCTTCAAAATTGTAAGAGCTATTCAACATTTTTTATTGTGGGGGCGGGAGGGGGCGTGGCCAAAATTTGAAATAAACTTGATCTGCGTAGGGACAATACGAGTCTACATACAAAATTTGGTCGCTCTAGCTCTTCTTGTCTCCGAGATCTGAATGTTCATTCAGACACGGCTATAGCCCCAAAAGTATTCCGAATTTTGAAAAACCCTTTTGAGATATTATTTTTGATAATATACAATCAAACTCCAGAAGCAGTTTCTTTCCTAGTTTCGACTATTCCTTTTCCATTTTTTGGGGCAATTTTAAGAAAAATCACATTTGAATTGGTACCATTTAAAAACCAATGTTTGAAAAGTTTCCAAATTTTAGCATAAAATAGCTATAAGTATTCTTAATAGTTTCCAAAAATCATCTTATCCAGTTTACCAAACAAAAAAGTGAGACTTTTGGCCAAAATTTCGTGGTAGGTAGCACGCATGATATTGTAAGACTTTCTGAAACAATTTCAACGTATCTTTTTCTAAAGATAAAGTGATTTTAGATCTATAATTTTATTGATTCTATTTCAAAACTTTTCACAAGGTAACTAAAAATGGTCCATTGCGTCTAAGTCTTTAGTAATTTAAGTTTTTAGTTTCTTAAAATGCATGTCTGGGCACTTATTCAAAAATTTTTGTGGGGAACCTTTTCTGATGTTTAAACTCTCTTTAATAGTATCGCAAAATTTGTACTCCATAGCTTCAAAATAAACTATCAATATTCATCAAAATGCTATGCAAAATCACTATAGTTGGCTAGGCCTTTTTAAGCTCTTATGAAAAAGTTAAACAACATAAATTGCATACCCATGGGCGGTACAAAATATGGTCAGTTGGAGAACTCTATTCAAAATGATATATCTTCGCTTAAGAGAATCGTAGAATTGTTTGGAATGGTTTAATTTGAAATTAAGAAATATCACTTGAAGATAATATCAAAGTAAGTGAAATCAAACGTGTCAAAATATGTATTGTAAGCAACTTTAAGCTCAAATTTACAAAACCTGGACTTGATGGGTCAATACACAAAAATTATTTAAAATAAAAAGTTTGGTAACAAGTTCGGTGGGTAGGGGTATTTTTGTGCTTCTCTTTTATTTAAAAAAAAACACATTTCCTTTTTCCTTATGATTGAAACCCGTCGGGATTCGTCTTCAGGGCTGTAACATACATATAACAAAAACATACAATTTTCTAGTTTGGGGTCAAAACAAAACCATAACAGGGTAAACGTTTTTTTGCTGGCTCAGAAACTTATAGTGCGTTGTCGGGTTTCAAAGTTATATATTAGTGTTGATGTCAAAGCACTCAGGGAGCGTTTGTGTAATCCCTTGTGTAAATGTACAGCTGGAAGTCGGTAGCGCTCGCACATGGGCCCAGCGCTGTTTTTGGGTGGTTTCGTGTTATGTAGATTTTCAGGATTCTAGTTTTTATGTGTTGACAACAAATTTTGCATTGTGGTTCCGCACTGTTGGTAAACATATTTGTCGAATGGCTAAAACGCGGGTTACACAACACGATGCGTTAGCGTTAGATATGGGGAGTCATTGGAGGATGTTTAAATTTTTTGTTGTGGAAACGAGTCCGTGGTCACTCAAAGTCGTGTTGATGCTTTATGGTAGTTACACCAGGCGAGGTGTGCCAGAGGCGGTAGTCGTCCCCTCAAGGAGGGGATTTTTAGTCAAAGTTCAGTCTACGATTGAAGGTTCAAATGTGTAGTCTGGTTTCGCAGTCACACATAGGGGATCTGTTGTTGTGCTCTATCATCGTCTTAGTCTTAACGTTCTTTTACTCAACACGCGGTTCTGCCTCGCTCTCTAGGTTTACTCGGCGTTTTTGGTGTTTGTTCTCGTCTGGAGTGTGTTTCTCTAGTTGGGTGGTCGGGTTTGTTTTTTTAAAATAAATACATATCATTATAATTCAATTATGACAGACATGAAGTAAGTGATCGGTATGCAAAATATTTTCGAATTTTGGAAAATTGCGAGCTGTGTTCTTCAACCAAGTATTTTGCACTATTGACTCACTATATGCTCACCTTAGCAACTTCTCCAGCGGCAAATCTTCATCCAAGCTGGGCTTCAATTCCAAAAAGTAATCCAACGGTTTGCTGGCAAATATACGCAAGGCCAGATGATTGTTGATGGATGCTCCGGAACGCCAAAGTAAGGGTATAATGCCGCACTCAAATTTGTGATACTTATTGGCTGCCTGCTGTTGACACACCTCAGAGCAGTAGACAACCTCAGCACAGCGTGGACAGGCCACAGGAACCACCGTTCTATAACAGAGCAAAAGAGAGACTCAATATCGTATATGGTTTGTGTCTTGGCTAAGCTTACCGCATGAAGCAATTTTCGCAATGAGTTTTGGCATATTTCTCCAATAAAACAGACACAAATGGATGTTCCACCAGCAACTCCTGTCCTGCCTTAACATCCGCAGCGGCTCGAGCAAAACGTCCTTCCTGCTGATTGCGATCGATACGCACCAAAGGACTCACATATTCCTGCTCCGCCTTCACCGGCTCAGCTTTCACCAACTTTTGCTTTTGCTGTTTGGCCTCCTGTTTGGCAGTACGTGGATCATGTTGTAGCATTTTAATCATGGTCATGGCATCCAGAAGGAGCTTAGAGCGCTTATCCGCAGCTAACCCAGAGTCATCCATGGCTGTGATGCATTTTCTAGTTTAAAAAGAAGCTCAGGATTGGAAAGGAATTTGCCAAATAAAATTTTATTATTCACTTGAAAGCTTCTATGGTTTGGGGATAGTCCTTAAGCGCCATATAACAGCGTGCACGACGTTCGTACAGCTTATAGATCAAGTCCTTGGGATAGCCTAGTTCCATTGATCTCTTAATATCCAACAGACACTCGCTGTAAAGAGTTACATATTGGTAAAACATTTGAGCAGTTTTTAGTTGGGTTTCAAAACTCACTGATACTTTTGCATATGATACAAAGTAGCCGAACGATTGGCCAAGACAATGCGCACCTCAGCCACTAGAAAATGAATATTTAACAGTAAAACCTCAATATATTTGCCTAGTTTTTTTTGTTTTACCTTTATCACTGGGCAAAGTCATATAACTCCGGGTATAGAGTATCATGGCCTCTAACCATTTCTTTGCCTTAAATGCAGCCGTGGCTCGTTCTTTGATCTCTGCTGCCAGTTTGGCATCTTTACTTGAAAATTCCTGATTTACCTGCAGTTCCTCATCCCCTGCTCTCACCCATTCCAATTGTTCCACATAGGCCACGCGCTCATCATCGCTGCTGCATGTCGATAACTTGGTTATATCTGCCTCACAACCTGATCCCGCGGCCTGCTTTAACTGTACATAGTATTCGGCAAAGAATCCTGATTTCTGGCTAAGTGGAGTTTTCATTTTATTTTAAGATTTTTAATTTAATATTTTCGATTAAATAATATTCAGATTTTTGGTCTATTCGTGGTGAAAAATGCAGCTGTACTGAAAGTGAAAAATTCTGAATAACCAACGTGTGGTATCTAAATAGAAAGCTTTTTTGGGATTTTATTTTTAGAAAGTAAAGGAGAAGTCTCCCACTCGAGAGAGCGGCGGGAGCATGTGAGTTTTTGTATACAAACAAAATTTGTATTTTATCTAGATTCTAGAACAACAGAATGCAGTAAAATCTACCAAATGTTTGCACTAAATATAACCACACAATTAGAGTAATTGATGGCTGCCCTATGAAACTTGTTCTTAGGCGCGCTGCGGCTGTTCGCCTCTTTAGCTCAGTGGTAGAGCACTGGTCTTGTAAACCAGGGGTCGTGAGTTCAATCCTCACAGGAGGCAATCACGTGGAAATTTTCTTTAATAATTTAATTTCGATTTTTTTTTTACATTTGTTGATTTTTACATTTAAGAAAATTTTAATTAAAATTCTAAGCTCCACAGCTGACAAGTGAGACTCTATGATGCCTTCCCAACATGAATCCAAAAGGAATTCAAAGACGAAGTAAAAACTAAAAACAGGATTATAGGGCTTTGGACAGAATAAACTATGAAATATCTATAGATCAATGTGCAAGATAAGAAATCAGCGCTTAAAATACCAGGGCTGCAAATCAAGTTAATCTTTTTGGGGGTTCGAACCAAATTTTACCAATGCACAGTGGTTGGACTTGTACGGAGCCGCGGCCATAAATACTTCCCGATGAGATATCGTTTTGAAATTTTCCCCAAAAATCTAAAAAAATATTATAAATATATAGTGAACAAATTGGCTGCATCGGACGACTATATCCAATAGCTCACATAGCACCGTAGTAAGGCTTATATGGCTATGGTGCGCAAAAATACTTCCAGTAGAGTTGCTGTGCTAAAATTTCATTATTGGCATCAAAGATATGTATAATTAAATTATCTTCTGTATAAATTTGTGAAAGTGTTACTCCTCTCCCCCTCCCCACAAGCTTTTCAAAATTAAAACCAATGAGGTTCTTTAGTTTTTCCAATCATTTATAAGAATAAATGTATTTTAATTATTAAAAGTAAAATTTAAATGAATTTTAATTTGAATGCAAAAAAGATTTACAAATATCTAATATCTATCTAATAAATTAAAAGTAGATGGTAAAAATTTGGATTTTTCTCTCTGTAGTAGATATCTTTGACCTGGTATAAAAGCGTCTGAACGCAAAAGAAGTGTATTGATTAAATCTGTATTTGTCAATATGGGAGACATCTTCCGAGTATGTCGCAGCCGGCAGAAATACAGTTTCTTTGTTGTTGGACTCTGCAGCTTCCTCTGAGAGCTCTCCAATCGAAAGCAGCGAGTGCTCTATCACCTTCGCATCGTGAATTAAAATTATATGCACTGTTGCTGGAGAATAGTACCATGAATATATATTTATCAACTGCTTAGCAGTATCCAACGCATAGCTTTCGAATAATTTAGCATTAATGGAATATCCTGATGCTAGGGCTTGCAATATCGTTGCGCATCGGGTTATCACTGCTTCATCAATGCCTGTAATATCAAAATTTCCAATTTAATAATTAATTTAATAAAGTTTTTTGGAGCTGTAAAATAATTAAAGCTGTGGTTTCTAATAGACTTTGCAGCTCGACTTCTGCATATGTTTTAGCTTCTGCTATGTAATTTGAATAGCTTTATGTTTTAAATTTGAGAACTTTCCCACAGCTTGGCAATATATTGCAAGAAGCTTCACTATTTACAAATTCACGTATAAGCAAGTATTGGTGTTTCGTTATTCCAGTGTCGATTAAAAGCAGTTACAAGAAGCGCCTATAGAAAAAGAATACATATAAATGAGGAAAAAAAATATATGCAAAGTTGTCTACAAACACAAATAACGAACACAAAAGAAATATCACAAAAACATAGGAAGAGCAGCAGATTGCATCGCAAATTTGACCTTGAAAACAGTAAGACAGCTTGAGTTCATACATGAGTATACCCAAATCAGCAAATATCAGCAGCTATCCTTAACATTTTTATTACCTTAAAACATTGACAAATATACTGATAGCACTCATAAAGGGGGGATCGGGGGGTAACACAACTAAAAGTCTATTTAAACATGAAAATGACGTTTACAAAATACACAAAAAAGGTATAATCAATCAAAAATACACAACAATTAATAAATCAAACAAATTCATTTCACAAGAAGAATTTATTAAAGTAAATACCTGCAACTTTAAAACTCTTTTTAAATAATTGAATTCGGACCTCTCTAGCGAACGTTTGACCACTTTGAAATGCAATATTGTTTTCACGAAAAGCTAACTTAAGGCCACTGCGCTGCAAAATTGAACTCGTGTTCACGCTTTGCATTCTATTTTTATAATGTCCCGTTAGGTTTCCGGAAAAAGCTGTTTTGCCATTAAGAAATTTGGACAACTTTGAGACAATATGTCTACATTTTGACTAAATGTTCTTAGATGGATTTTTTGGAATTTTGGCCTATGGGTGCAACCACTGTGCAATGGTTATTGATCGAACCTGTTAGGTTCGAGATTTGTGGAAGAAGATTTTGGCTAGAACCTTGGTTTAGCCATAAGGTGGAAAACTATGGTTTATAGGAATTCAATTTCCAAAGTTTAAGAAAAGTCACATTACGACAGAAATCAAAATACAGTCGAACTTCTCTATTACGAACTTCGGTACAATGAAGTTTTCTTTATAGCGAATTAACTTCCAGAACACTGCAATTTCGTTCAATATTCAAACTATTCTATATTACGAGTTTTCTATATAACGAAATTTTTTTTTTCCCCCTTAAGATTCGCTATACAGAAGTTCGACTGTTTTTCATAATATTCCGTTATGAACCACTGAGCCGAACCGAAACCGCGGTTCAGCGAACCGGCGGTACCGAAACTGTGTGAACCACTGAACCGAACCAGTACTTATTTTCGAGTGGTTTGCATCCCTGCTTTTAACCACCCTTCAGTTCAAAAGGCACTACCACCCTATTTTCGCTAGCGAATTACTAGCGAGTTCAACGCTAGTTATTCGCTACTGTCTAAGTTATCCGGGCTGTAGTAAGTACGTGCTTAAAAGCAAATCGAAGAGAGCAAGTGCGTTCGCTTTCAACTTCTTTCCTCGAGTGTGCGACCGTAAGGAATAGGAAAACTGTGTGAAACATTTATTCCGGGGTGTCGACGAAGAAATTCCCTTTAATACATTTGTTTTCAATACTTGCTTGTATGATATGAGAATTAAATTTTTTTTTATAAAATTATATTAACAGCTCTAACAGCTATAAACTATGACGTACAGACCATTGAAATAGCCCTTATATAATAATCGAGATTAGTGTTAAGATGGCATAATTAAAATACCCCACGATACCCTGCAATATATTGTGCATCGAAAGAGTAAAGCAGAATCGAGGTGCGTCAAGTTAAAAGGAGGCAAAAATAACAATAACAAAATGCATTGCCATCACTTTTTTTCGGTTGTCTTCTGCGTTTTCTATTACTACTTTGGCGTCAAAAATTATTTCATTTTGTGACGCTTAAGCGAGTGGGTGTGTAATTTTGCAAATAAAAGTAACTATAGTTATCACAGCAAAAGTAGGAGGAGGGGAGGTGGGTGGGCCCACACACCGTGGGGAGCACACTCTAAATTTGATTAACACAAAACCCTTGTTTCAAGAAAAATAAAGTTGTATTTTTTGTGAAAAGCCTTTTCTAAAATTAAAGATAGTTAACCCTAGGCGCAAAAATAAGGGCGATTTTCTTAATTTTAGGGCGATTTTGGCACTTTTTAGAAAGGAATTTTTCTAGGTGTACATAATTAAAAACAACCGAAGACATTAAGTGCTAAATATAGGATAAAATAATAATAACAGGTAACAATATTATTACGTATAAAAAGTCATCACGGCTACGAAACAAGGAGCTATGGCCATTTTTAATTTGAATGTTTATTCTAAGATCAACTTCAATTGCCACTGGAGGCATTATCTAAACAAAAGGTCGTGCTTCGCAACTACTACTGCCAGCAAAAAGAGAAACTGCCGTTGTCCTCAAATTCCTTCTGAAGACGGATGAGAACTCCAAAAGATGGACGCAGAAATCGGCGGCGAAAATTTGAACATCCATGTAAGTAAGCTTATGTCTTGCCAATTCGTGTATAAAAAATATTTCTTTTTACAGATCAGGACGATAAAGTCTAAAGTGGCTGCTAGCGGAAAAGGGAAAGCCTTACGTTATATATATTTTATCTGACGAAATAGTAATGGATTACGTCCTGGGACTTCAATATAAAAAGTCATTGAAGGACATTCAAAAACTGTATGGCATTTTTCAGATTGCCTTACCTTCGAAAGTTCGTAAAAAATTCCATTGCGAGCTTATTTATGGAAAGATCGGAATTTTCTGTGAAAACGAAAACAAGTCCACAATAATAGGGCGTTTCTACTACAGCTGCGTTCACGTTATTAAAGAACGCGCGTTGAGGTCCATATAAAATAAGTGAGCTTGTTGTTGGGGCGCACAGTGGGCGAAATGGCTCATCTTGCGGCGTGTAATTAATTGGTCGTAGGGTAAATCTTTTTTTATACCCTTGCAAAGGGTATTATAAAATTGTGCGGATGTTTGTAACGCATTAAAGGAAGCATCTCCGACCACATAAGGTATATATATTCTTGATCTACATGACGAGCTGAGTTGGTTTAGCCTTGTCCGTCTGTCCGTCTGTTTCTATGCTATCTCCTCCGTCAGTTTTAAAGCTATCCTCACCAAACTTTGCACGAAGTCTTCTGGTACATATACGCTGCACATTTGTCGGAACCGGCCGGATCGGATGACTATAGCATATAGCTGCCATAGGAACGATCGGTTGAAAAACTAGTCTTAAAGAGAAAAACTTAATTGTTTTTAATGGAAACGCCTCCAAAGTAAGTATTTCTGATTTTACTATCCTTTCCCATGATTTCACTAAGTTTTGTCGAAATCGGATGTCTATAGCATATAGCTGCCATAGGAACGATCGGTCGAAAAACTATAGCATATGGCCTTGTACATCGTAGAAAAATGAGAAAAACTTTTTGTTTTTAATGAAAACGTCCTTATCATTGGCATACACTTAAACAAAGATTGTTGAAATCGGATGACTATAGATATAGCCCCAAGGCGATCATCTACAAAGTTTGGTCGAAATTGGATGACTATAGCATATAGCTCCCATAGGAACGATCGGTCGAAAAACTAGTTCTAGTGAGAAAAACTTTTTTGTTTTTAATGAAATCGTCCTTATCATTGGCATACACTTATTTTATATACTTTTACACAATTCTACAAAGATTGGTCGAAATCGGATGACTATAGCATATAGCTCCCATAGGAACGATCGGCCGAAAAACAAGTTCTAGTGAGAAAGATTTTTTGTTTTAAATCGGATTGCCTCCAAATTTCGTAATTAACAGTGTATTTTGCTTTTCCATGATTTCACCAAGTTTAATCGAAATCAGACATCTATATAGTATAGATCCCCTAGAAAAGTAATGTCCAAAAAGTAGTCTTAGAAAAGCTTTTTTGTTTTCAATGGAAGCTGCAAGGGTATACAAAACTTCGGCCGAGCCGAAGTTAACTTTCCCCTATTTTTAATTTTGGAACGAAAATAAATTAAAATTATATGAACAATGGTAGGATGTACAAAATAAAAAATAAGAACTAATTGTATTAAGTTATGGCGACTTGGTTTAAAAAACCGTCTGTCGCGCACCTCCTCGCACCCTCCACACGAAGCCTAATACACCTGGCTGCCCGGGTCGTCCCCAGATACCAGATAGTTCAGCCATGCGTTTTGGGTTTGAGTTGAGTGCTAACATGAATTTCATCATATATAAAGAATTTGCAGTATAAAAATAACTTCATTTTTAAAATAATCCATTCAAGATTCTATTTCTATAAGCTAAGGCTCTAATTACATAACTCTGTAGCTTATTCCATTCCGCGCCGTTGAGGATGTCAACTATTTCGTGAGGTCGTAGGGTACATTTTCCAAAAATTGAAAGCCGGAGTTCTCGTAGAATGGGGCAAGTTCCCATGAAATGAGTGACATTTTCAAGCTCACTCAAGTTGCACAGAGGGCAGTTTGTTTCACTCCTTGTAACATTTGGTATGAAATTCAATTTCAATATTTCACCTCTGGCCATAAAAATGTTTCGTATTCCTTCAATGGAAACCTCATCAGAGAAATAGTTATTCTCACCCAGATCGTAATGGAGCTGCTTTTAAATTTATGTTTACAGTTTTTTCGACAAAGCTTGGACTTTTTTATCTTGGACATATTTTGGACAATTGTTGTTTCAATCAGGAATGCATGATAAAATGTTTAAAATTAGATTTTGATATTTTTTTCGCTAAAAATATACTTAAATTTAATATAAAAATCTATTTGTGTATTTTTGAAATTTTATTTATTATTTTTTTTTTCTGATTAAATAGCTTTATTCGGCCCTTTTCAGTCTTTTTTTTTTTAATTAATTAAAATTAGAAATCAATTATTTTCAGTTTGAAATTGCATTTTAAGATAGTTCAGAATCAGAATAACATGATTAAGATAAAAAAAATTTTTTATATATAAAATATTTAAAAAATAATTTTATTTAAAATTTAAAAAAATAAAAATATAAAAAAAAAATTTTATTTA
The DNA here is from genome assembly GCA_018904265.1 of Lordiphosa collinella. Classification (NCBI taxonomy): domain Eukaryota; kingdom Metazoa; phylum Arthropoda; class Insecta; order Diptera; family Drosophilidae; genus Lordiphosa; species Lordiphosa collinella. Next base: position 192,169 of record JAEIFV010000179.1, on the reverse strand, counting down.
ATATAAAAAAAATTTTAAAAAATGTTTTTGAAAAATTGTTCAATTGTTTTAAAATCTTTATTTCCTATTTTTTAAATAAAAAAAATTGCGAATATCTTATTTAGTTTGGAAGATATTTCGTCCTCTGTGCCTGAAAAATGTAATATCATGAAAAGTTGGCTGTGGGCGGGTTTCATATTTTACATTCACAAACACAATACAACATAGTAATTTAATAAAAAAAAATCTAGCGCGAATCTCAGAAGATCTGGTCCACGGAAGTCTTACGTTCGCTGTTTTCAAGTGGTTAGTGGTATTGTCAACTTTAACTACGTTTTTTTTTTTTTTAACTCTTAAGCACAGGTCACAAACAACCAGGGACCGCAAATAAGAGTTATGAATGCTAATTTCAACTAAAAAAATCAATGTGAAGGAAACATGCAACAGTAAAATGGTAAACACCAAAATTCCTATTTTAGCCGGAACTATTGATATCAGAAAAAAACTTCTATTTTCAATTTATAAAATAAAAATCATAAATAACTCTTATTTTTAATTTTTATTAAAAAAGTCAAAAATAATCGTTAAAATTCAATTTTTAAATAAAAGTTGTGAAATAACTCTTATTTTTGATTTTTTCAATAAAAATCAAAAATAAGAGTTATTTATGATTTTTATTTTAAAAGTTGCAAATAAGAGTTATTCCGTAACTTTTATTTTAAAAATCAAAAATAAAAGTTAAAGTGAATATCTTTTGAACCAAGTGATGGATTTTCAAAATTTAAAAATATTCTTGATCTATGACTCGAGACCTTTCATATGATGCATAACATGTCCTTGAAGGACGAAATTAAGGATCCAACTATTTTCTATTATATTTCATTTTTTCTTCTATATTCGTTGCAGTAATATATGTAGTAATTATTGGCACACAAAATACCAGTTGATACTAAAAATACTAAAAAATACTAGATTAAAAAAATACCAAAAAATACTCAAAATCACAAAACCGAAATTTTTTCCTTTTTTTCACTGGGCTCACTTTTTCCTTGCTCACTAATTTCATTCTCGTACTGAGATTTATGCTCATCGAGCAAGTGGCGTTTCAAATTGGTAATATAGTTGCCCTTGAAAACACGCTGGCATATCTTGCACACATTTGCATTTCTATCCAATTCAAAATTGAAAAATTTCCGAAGAATATAGTCTCGCTTGCGGCCCATTTCTAAAAATTTACTCGACACCACGCGTTACGAAAGAATAATGCACAAGAAATGTGTTTTGTTTAGTTAGTAAGCTAAAACCTTTGGCTCTCGATCAATGAAGAGATAACACCAATTGGGAATGAACTGTAACTGGACCGCGAGTATCGGTACATTAACCGCAGTGTTGGCTACTTTTGGGATGTAAAATAGCTGTGCTTAAATGGGGAATAGTACGAAAATCCAATATGCTCTCAGAGTTAATCATCAAATTGTGATGCTCAAAACAATTTTAATGATGTTTAAATGTAATCGTGATAATCATGATTTAACAATACTTTATGCGTCAAATTAGTTAAAGTTTACATATATTTAAAAAAATAAAAGCTAAATTAGCACTGACATGAAAAAAATCTGTTTTGGCAACACTGATTACATTACAGTTACACCAGTTACACAAAAACTTCGCTCGATGAGTTTTTCAACAAAATTATATCTCTTGATAGAGATTGGCAGTCTCATGAACAAAAGTGAATATGAAAGTCGCAAACCAATCAACCGAGATTAAAACCCTTAAAATTAATTAACAAATCTTTTTATATTTTTTTGCGATTTTTAGTATTTTTGTGATTTTGAGTATTTTTTGGTATTTTTTTAATCTAGTATTTTTTAGTATTTTTAGTATCAACTGGTATTTTGTGTGCCAATAATTACTACATATATTACTGCAACGAATATAGAAGAAAAAATGAAATATAATAGAAAATAGTTGGATCCTTAATTTCGTCCTTCAAGGACATGTTATGCATCATATGAAAGGTCTCGAGTCATAGATCAAGAATATTTTTAAATTTTGAAAATCCATCACTTGGTTCAAAAGATATTCACTTTAACTTTTATTTTTGATTTTTAAAATAAAAGTTACGGAATAACTCTTATTTGCAACTTTTAAAATAAAAATCATAAATGACTCTTATTTTTGATTTTTATTGAAAAACTTTTTTATTTTTATTGAAAAATCAAAAATAAGAGTTATTTCACAACTTTTATTTAAAAATTGAATTTTAACGGCTATTTTTGACTTTTTTAATAAAAATTAAAAATAATTATTATTTCGTAACTTTAAAATATAAATTCGAATATAACTGTTAATTTGCAATTTTTATTTTAAAACTTTTAACAGTTACGGTCCCTGCAAACAACAAATTTTTTAGTTAATACATACCTCTAGCTATAAATAGTAACACTTTTCTTCCACTAAATTATACCAAAGGCAACTTTAGATCAAATTTGGCAACGCACATAAAAAGCGCGGTAGAGCCTAATAATGCACCTGCTGAAACATATGTTGTGTTTGACTGCTCACAGCTGATCAACTACAGCATGACAATCGAAATAGAACCGATAAACTCGAATCTCGATACACTCAGTGCGATATTAGTAATCGATAGAGACTCAATTTTGACACAAACAAACACTTTGAAAATTGAATTAAACGACGCAAGATCGACCATTTCGCCCACTGTGCTCCGTAACGATCCTTCTTTCAACTCTGGGGTTTCATGAAGCCTTCATGCTCAATATGAATGAATTTCGAAACTCTCTCCTATGAATTTGAACAAATGTGAATGTTGGTTGACATTCAAATTTATTCAATTCAATCGATGAGAGACCGAATTGAACTAAATTGAGAATAGAGTGAATGTCGAACTAATTCAGTATTCAGGAAAAATTACGAAAGTGCGGTGGACCAAAATTAAATTAAACACTGCTTAAATTTATGTTGTTTTTAAAATTCAATATTAGAATGAAGAAACGATTTTCTTCATTTTACGTATTATTTGCTGCGGTTCCCACTAAAAACATATACAGGCATGTTCTTAATTCCGCTACGTTTTGAAGAGTAAACCGATTTGGATATGCTGTTCTCAATTCCGAATGATTTTGATTACGTTTTCCTTTTGGCAAACCACGTATCAAACGAAATCGGCACGGGAGAATCAAGCGAAGCGATGGAAAATGGAGCATGCGGAAGCCAGAGAGGCTGACTTTTACGTTTTACTTTTCGGCTTGGCAGGCGCTGCCAATTTCTCGAGACATATAACAAAAAATATTTTTCAGTTCAGTTAAAGAATCAAATGCAATTCAAAGTACATAAAGAAGTTCTACATTGATCACAGTATTAAGGAAAATTAACTCAATGTACATTTGGCAACTGTACGAGTGCGTATTTTGCCAATTACTTTTCATTCCATCGAGCAGCAAGCATTACTTTTTTAATCGGAAGTGGAATTGAGAAAAGGCCTGATATTGTTTGCTTTTCTAAAGTGGCCTTTACTAAAGCTGAGTGATCTTAGTACACTAAGTTTTTTGCTTTTCACTCACTCATTCAATTCGTTTGTTATATTCATTCACATTCAGTCGTTTTGAGTATTCAAAATTTCTCATTCAATGTGACCGAGTGCAAAAAAATTCATTCAGGTGAGTTTGAGTACTCAAAAAATGGAGTCATATTCTTGAGTACTCATTGTTGCTCACGATTGGAGTGTACTCGTGCAGACCCTTAGTTTTCACCCTTGTCTTTAATAGTTTGTGTTGACATAAGTAGCGAAATTGTCTTATTGATGTCACAGCGTTGCCTCTTGATGCTTACTGAGGTATAGTTTAACAATGTGCGAAATAAAACGAAATCATTTTTTCGTGAGCGAACTTTATGCACTTGCTATCGTTAAAATATTATGCTGAAATAACAAGCACTTTTCGCAAGTTAACAAAATCCTAGCAGGAGAATCCAAGTAATTTAATATCGCAACCGATTGCAATTAAAAGACTCCAAAACTGCACTTTCTGTTGAGATTCAACGTATATTTTTCAGCCAATCGATTTATAGTCTTTAATTTCAGCTTTTTTTTCCTTTTTTATAGCAAATTAATCAAACATAAACATACATTTTAATAGTTGCACCGGCCACACGAAATCAAAATTTCGAAGTGCTTTCATCTCTTGAAAGAGTATTAAAACTTCGGTGCAGACAAAATTAGCTTTTTCGTAACAAACAAATTAAATATTCGTAGAAAAAAAAAATTTAATTCAAGTTTGAGGAGAAGTTGCCTCCTGTGAGGATTGAACTCACGACCCCTGGTTTACAAGACCAGTGCTCTGCCACTGAGCTAAAGAGGCTTGAGCAACGCTTTTGCCTAAAGCAGTAAATGAACATAGCGCCTTTGGGTATGCAGCAGTTTTCACACAAAATCCACACCGGTTGTTGTTGTGCGAGGGGTGTTTCAGTAGTGCGTGTATTTGAAATGGAATGATTTGTAAAACAACAGTCAGCCAAGAGGCTGCATAACTGTACATATTCAAATATATTTTGTGTACTCTTCGCCATATCAAATTACCATCGACAGCCCTTTCGCTATTGAAGTTTTATGCAAATTTGTTGAACATAAAAAAAAAGTGAAATGCGTAAATTACAGTGTCAACATTACAACGCCCACTTTTGCTGACGTTTAAGTATTATTTCGTTTTTTTTTCATCGAGGTGACCCGCTGTGAAAATGCATTATGCACAAAGGAAACCGAAACCGAAACCCAAACCAAACCATACCTCACCGCGCCTCTGCTCAAGGGTGCAATGGTAATTTCTTTGTAAGTTGTTGAATCTCCATGTTGACTTTGGGCCAAACATTTACAGGGATGAGAGCTGAACAACAACTGGACATCATCAATCAAAGAAAGGGTTTGTGCTCCATGTAATCATCCAGACTTACAACATCAGCTAAGCCGACAGCTGTCACCGGTGTTCACCACTCAAAAGGATGCTCCGTCCTAACTAATCAGTAAACTGATTGAACATTGTCATTGACTAGACGTCAATGAGCCATGCACCAACCATGTTTATGAGCTGCCAACCAAGCGCAAAATATTTATCACTCTCGGCAGCAGCTTCATCCCCTAATTGTGAGGCATTGTGACCAGTCGCTGGATTTGGCGAATGCATTTCGAATCGTTGCCTAATGTCATTCGTTTCAGGTTCAGGTCCAGTTCATCGCGATGATGAAGGGGCTTGGTGTATGCAAATTCGTGCGGAATAAATGATTAGTAGCTCTAGCAACCTACCCCCATCCATAGAATAAAAGCCATGTGCACTTAAGAGCCGGCCGTTAATTACAGTGCACTTCCCGCAGTCCGTTTGTTGTTGTTGTTGTTTACCTCTTGCCTAACTATTCATGTCAGATCCGTTCATTTAAAAAAAAAAAGTTTAATTAAAAGCCCCAACTGATTTTTACATTTCAATTTCGCTTCAGCCAAATGTCATTTAGTGGGTGGCGCTTTTGTCGCGTTGACATTTTAAGCTGCCATAAATAATTCATAACAATTTGCTTTGCCGTTGTCTGGTCCAAAATCTTGCACTTATTTGTATCTACATTTTGGTAAACAAGTTTAGTATTTTTGATTTTTGATGCAAATTTTAAATGTGCCACTTAATTAATTTAAACTGATAAACATGTAAATATATCTTAGTTGATTATAGCCAATGACATTGGACCCCACATTAATCTCGCACAACATAAATGTTGAATCAATAATGGATTGTCTGTCAATCTTGAGATATATAAATTGGCTCAAGTGATGAGTTAGGGAAACCAGTTTGAGGTATTAATTTAGGAAAGCAATATCAAGGGAGATATATATCAAATATTGAAACAAGAAGTTCATTAAGATTTATTAAACTTTTTTTACAGGGTGGTAAAGAAATGCCACACATTATCGGGGGTGACACAGAAATCTCTAGAGATTTTGCCGTCTGTTGGTTTGCAAATCTCTCAAAAAATCCGTCGGTGCCATAGAACTTCGAGAGATTTCGTTTTCTTTTTCGAAAGTCGAGTTACAAGGTGTGTATATAAGATTAAATCGTGAAGTCGATTTTGGTTGGTTTGCCAAAATCTCCTAACAAAATACAAGATTTTTCTGTAGCACCTAAGAATTGGTTTTCGGTTGGAATGTGGTTGGAAGAGTTTTCTGTGTCATCCCCGTATAACTTTGATTTGATATCAGAATGTACGTACATCTATGGGTATTATAGCTATGTCCGTCTGACCGTCTGTTTCTATGCGATTTCCTCTGACAGTTTGAAAGCTATCTTCACGAAACTTTCCACGAAGTCTTGTAGTACCAATACGCTGCATAAGTATGAAAACCCGCCGGATCGGATGACTATAGCATATAGCTGTCATAGGAACGATCGGTCGAGAAACTAGTTCTAGTAAGAAAAACTTTTTTGTTTTTAATGAAAACGTCCTTATCATTGGCATACACCTCTTTTATACACTTTTACACAATTCTATAAAGGTTGGTTGAAATCGGATGACTATAGCATATAGCTCCCATAGGAGCGATCGGTCGAAAAACTCGTTTTTGTGAGAAAAACTTTTTTGTTTTTAATGGAAACGTCCTTTTCATTGGCATTCACTTGTCTTATATACTTTTACACATTTCTACAAAGTTTTATTAAAATCGGATGGCTATAGCATATAGCTGCAGTATGAATGATCGGTCGAAAAAGAAGTTATAGTGAGAAAAACTTTTCGTTTTAAATGGGATCGCCTCCAAATTTCGCAATTAACAGTGTATTATGCTTTTCCATGATTTCACCAAGTTTAATCGAAATCAGACATCTTTATAGTATAGATCCCATAGAAAAGTAATGTCCAAAAAGTGGTCTTAGAAAAACTTTTTTGTTTTCAATGGAAGCTGCAAGGGTATACAAAATTTCGGCTGAGCCGAAGTTAACTTTCCCCTATTTTTTATTTAATATTCCAATGTCACATGACATTTGGCTTATAAATTAAGTCATTGATCACAAAATTAGGTCAGTGCAACCAGAAAAAAGTAGAACGAATAATTTAAGTACGAATGCTCTTGAAAAAAAATTTATTCATTCTTGAATTTGTAAGAATTTTGCGTTTGAAATCGAGCTAAATTCGTTCTGTTTGGTGTTTTTAGACGAGGAGGGTGAGGAAAAGAAGCTGAGAGAGGAGAGCAAGCACATTTGAGAGAATAGCGATGAACCCGTTCTCACTGCATCGTTTTTTTTTTTTTGGGAGGGGGTGTGTGGGGAAACAATTGAGTGAAGAGTGCTCCCCGTCAGTTTATAATATAAATTTGGACGATGCTCAATGCGTCCTACATGAGATGCTGTTGTCTAAGCGGTGGTGTCTGTGAGTGCAGTCTTTCGAGGTCCCGAGTTCGAGTCCGCAGTAAAGGTAAGTTAAAAATAAAAAAAAACAAATAAAAATAATTCTAAATAAATGGAGTGGATGGGGTTGGTTGGTACCACCAACCCCTCACCACCCCCCACCCAAAATTCACGGGCAACCCCTCCCCCTCCGAAATCACTCTAATTCCTTGAAGAAGGTATTATAAAATTGTCCGGATGTTTGTAACGTATAGAAGAAAGCATCTCCGACCACATAAAGTATATATATTCTTGATCAGCATGACGAGCTGAGTTGATGTAGCCCTTTCCGTCTGTCCGTCCGTCTGTTTCTATGCTATCTCCTTCGCCAGTTTTAAAGCTATCCTCACCAAACTTTGCACGAAGTCTTTTGGTATAAATACGCTGCACATTTGTCGGCCGGATCGAATGACTATAGCATATAGCTGCCATAGGAACGATCGGTCGAAAAACTAGTTCTAGTGAGACAAACTTTTTTGTTTTTAATGAAAACGTCCTTATCATTGTCATTCACTCATTTTAAATACTTTTACACAATTCTACAAAGTTTTAACAAAATTGGATGACTATAGAATATAGCTGCAGTATGAATGATCGGTCGAAGAAGAAGTTAAAGTGAGAAAAACTTTTTTGTTTTCACTCTCGGTCCTTAAATTCCAGCATAAGTCAGCCAGCAATGAGTAAAGCTTTTTACCGCTGTACCAATGTTCTAGAGTAGATGACGATCTTTCGTACAGCTACATGGAATAACATGATCTACATTTGGTTATAAGGTTCGGAACCAAAAACTTGAATACTGGAGAATCATGAGCGAAAAATCCATAAAAAAAAGAAGTTTACAAAAAAACGTATGAAGGGCTCGTGGTAACTCAAAAAAGTAATAGTGCAGTTCGATTCCTGGGACCCGAAATAGGGGGGATCCGTCGAGTTTGGTCGTGTTAAAATGTGTGGTTCCCTTGAAAATGGCAAACTTGATAAAAAACTTAAAAAAGAATAACGTCTGAAGGGCTCGTGGTAACTCAAAAAAGTAATGATGCAGTTCGATTCCTGGGACCCGAAATAGGGGGGATCCGTCGATTTTAGTCGTGTCTTTTTTCTCGACTTGCACTCGTACTTTGATGCTTAATAGCCTATTTTCACTGAGCAACATCTAGCATCTTGAAGCAAAATTTTTCTATCCCTCACGTTCCTCATAAAATAAGGTAGTGCCAGAGAAACTTGTCATGCACCTTAAAATTATGATTTGTTATTTGAAATTGCCTTGCGTGGGCTGGCATGAGTAATTTGTTGATGACATGCAAACAAATCATCCCGACTTGATGCAGATATTCCTTCCTTTTTCACAAAAGACCTAATCGTCTTTGATTTAGAGGAGTGCCTGCATCGGTAATACCAATGCCCACATACCAATTCACTTAAGATTTGGTAACCAAGAAGTGATAAAGATACTGAAAAACACAATTTTATAATTTGTTTAGAAATAACAGACAAAAGTTAAATCCAACATTTAATCAAACTCTTTTTATGAAGTCTTTACCCCTGTCATGAAAGCAACTATGCAATAGCTGCCAGTCAGCTGTTTTTGCCATTCTCTCCAAGAAACTCCGAGGCTAACTCCGAAAAATAAAATCTCAGAAATCACTAAAGATTATGGGTTTCGCTGTTTTTACCAAACAACCTCTCCAAATTACGGAGATTTCTGTAGGTTAAACTCGAATTTCCAGTATTGAATTCAGTCACCAATTTTTGTTTATTTTTCTAGTAGGCTTTGATTTGTCCAAATGTTCTAAATAAAGTAAATGGAACTATCATTTTTAACCAGGCAGCCGCTGGCACTGGTCGCCTTCGACTTTGTTTTATTTTTTTCTTAAAAACAAATGTGAGCAATTATTCTTCTTTTTTGGACCCCGCCGTGGAACTCTCCTCTCGTTCCAGTCATACGGACTGTTGTATTCATAACCATTCTCAATGGATTCCTTGCTGAAACCAAATATGCTTGAAATACTTTAAAAAGTCACCATCTACTTACCGGAAGAGTCCACGCAGGTGGTCATAGTCTGGTCGCTGCTTGAACTGGAGGCTGAAACACTTCGGGCAAACCTCTGCACAGCTCCTCCAAGCTCAATTGCAATTTCTTTGCCAGCACCAGACTCTGATGGTACGAGCGAGACGTGGAGCAAGTTTTTCTTTTATTTTCTTCTTTCACTCAAATTTTGTTTAGAATTTTAATCATAAGCGTTCCCTTAGTGAACGATCCGTTCAAGTTTTCGAACGAAATTTCCAGTGAGTACCTAAGTAAACAAGCTTACAAAAATAACAAGTACGGGAGCTGTAGTCGAGTGCCCCGACTACAAAATACCCTGTTCCCTTGTCTTCTTGTGTTTTCATACACATATACACACACTCACACATACACACACACACTCTGACATACGCACACACGCACGCGCAAACGCGGTAACTGACAATGCAAGGCCCCCCCTCTCTCCCACAAGCAAAATTGATTCGTATATAACTTCGGTGTTTATTGGCCGATCTTAGTGATCTTTGGAAGGTCTATCTTAAAAACTGTGGCTCTGACGGTTTTTTGCGCTTGAAGGGTGGAGGGGGAGAAATTTTCCAAATCTGAAACAAACTCGTTTTGAATCGGGTATTCACCTATCTACGTGCAAAAATTTGAGGCTCTAGCTCTTATAGTCTCTGAGAAACACGCGTTCATACGGACAGACGGACGGACAGGGCTAAATCGACTCGGCTGTTGATGCTGATCAAGAATATATATACTTTATAGGGTCGCAAATGCTTCCTTCTACCTGTTACATACTTTTGCACAACTTCATATTCCCTCTTTCCCATTTTTAATGGGAACAGGGTATAAAAATAGGGGAAAGTTAACTTCGACTCGGCCGAAGTTTTGTCTACCCTTGCAGCTTCCATTGAAAACCCAAAAGTTTTTCTAACTAAGACTACTTTTTGGAGCTTACTTTTCTATGGGATCCATACTTTATAGATGTCTGATTTCGACCAAACTTGGTGAAATCATGGAAGAGCATAATACACTGTTAATTACAAAATTTGGAGGCGATCCCATTTAAAACTAAAAAGTTTTTCTCACTAGAACTTCTTTTCGACCGATCATTCATACTGCAGCTATATGCTATAGTCATCCGATTTTGATTAAACTTTGTAGAATTTTGTACATGTATATAAAATAAGCGTATGCCAATGATAAGGACGTTTTCATTAAAAACAAAAAAGTTTTTCTCACTAGAACTAGTTTTTCGACCGATCGTTCCTATGGGAGCTATATGCTATAGTCATCCGATGTCGACCAAACTTGGTGAAATCATGGGAAAACACCGGAAACAACAATTTTGATCAAGAATTGCAGCTCTTGGATCAAGAAAAACGGGATCAATCATTCATTCTTGGATCAAGAATTTCGTTCTTGGATCGAGAATTTTCACTCTTATCGAACTATTGAGTACGAAAATTCTTGATCCAAGTATGAAACTCTCTATTTTTTCTCTGAGTGTATAGCTGTCATAGGAACGTTAGGTCGAAAAACTAGTTTTAGTCATAGGAACGTTAGGTCGAAAAACTAGTTTTAGTGAGATAGTGAGAAAAACATTTTTGTTTCCAATGAAAACGCGTCTAACTTCGTATTCTTAGTTTACTATCCTTTCCCATGTTTCCACAAAGTTTGGTCGAAATCGGTCATCTATATAACTAGTATAGTCGAAAAAGAAGTTAGAGTGAAAAACACTTTTTTGTTTTAAATGGGATCGCCTCCAAAATTCGTAATTGTAAGTTTGTTATGCTTTTTTAAGAGTCCACTAAGTTTGGTCGAAATCGTACATCTATATAGTATAGCTTCCATAGAAAAGTAAGGTCCTAAAAGTAGTCTCAGTTAGAAAAATAGAGGGAAGTTAACTGGGTCAATTACAAAGGACTTCAACACACTTCAAATGAAGGACACTTTTTCAAAGTGCTCCCAGGTGGACGGGGATGGTCCAACTTATCCCAGCACCAACCTTTGAGACATAGTTGTAGTTCAGACTTTTATTAGATTCGTTTGTTGTCATACCTGTATTTTCGGGTCATTAAATAAATTTTGGTCTCTACAGGAGTCGGTCCAAACATTTTCAAATATTTCCTTGTCCCACGGAGTCTGTTGCTAAAAAATTCCCAATCTTGCCATGCACTGAAAAATAATTAACCTTACCTGCTTGTTTTGCGATGGCGATTTTTTTTGCGCTAAAATTTTTAAAGCTGTTTTTTGTTTTTGTTAGTAGGTAGCACTTGTATCAATTCCCGTACGATAGGCAAAATTATCGATACCCTGTCGAGTCACTACTCGAAAAGTCACGGATGCAAAAGCATTCAATTTGGATGCAACTTGTTTGCTACCACTAGCTGCTATGACATGGCGTAAAAGTTGCATCCGACACAAGAATGCAAGAATGTGCTGTAGTGAGAACCGGACATAAGATTGATTTGATTTGTGATTGTTATCGATAGAAAACAGCTGACAGCAATAAACAAAGAATTAATTTTGTGAAAATTAAAAGAAAATGTGCAAGGAATCGTATTTGCTTTTTGCAGTTTGGATGTTGGCCAAATAGTCCAGTCATTATAGTAAGTTCACCTCGGAACTCGAGATACCCAGCTGTAAGTCTGTAAATAAATAAAAGTTGTCTCAAAACCTACATATGGTAGTGTGTGCGCAACTATTAAATTTTAAGGTCAAAGGTCACAAAAATCGGTTTTTTACGCTTTTTTGGTAAATATCTCATTTCCTATGGGTTTTTTGTATTTATCATAAATATTGTAGAATACAAAATTCTCTACAAATTTTGTTAAATGAAATTTTTCATACGGTGAACCGTTTTCGAGATCACTTCAGGCCAACCATTGCCTCCGGTCGAAAATGCGCCATATATAGTTGATGAACTATAGATAAATCAATGATTATAAATATTTGTCAGTTTTTATTAACTATTATATTATATTTTATCATTTTCTTCATGCATTAAATCTATATTTATTCAATAATACTGATAACCGTTTCCTAAAATTAAAAAATAATTAAGGGAAAAACTTAAATCATAATACAATTATATTTACACTAATGACACAATAAAAAGAAAATAATTAAGTGCATCTTCTTTAATATCTGTAAATTTTAAAATCCTTCTACTATACCTGGGAATTATACGGGTCCCTATTTTACACTACGGACCTTGTTCAATTGTAATGTATAGTTACGACCGTCTTCTCTTTATTTCAGTTTTAATCGTATCTTGGTAACTATGGACGTACAATTTAAAGAAATATGGCTGATTTGTGTTTTCTATGTAATAAGTCAGATTCGGGAGGTGAATCGCTTATTCAAGTAGTGCGCGGTATGAAATCTTTTTAAAAAAGTTGGGAAAGGAAATGTAAAAACGGAAATATACTCGCTTAAAAGTGTTGATTCCAAAACACATATTTTATTTCTGCACGCATTAAGTGGCTGTGACACAACTTCTGCGCTTTTTAAAAAGGGAAAGAAATAATTTTTAAAAGTTTTTGAGAAACTGACAAATTTGGATGAACTAGTTGCAGCATTTGAGGAAGAAAATTATTCGGACCAGAGATTTTTAGAGAGTGGAATTCAAACCTTATTGGCTATCTATATTGCTTCGAAATCTGTGAAAAGTCTCGATCATCTTCGTTATATGCATTACGTCAAGTCTAAAAAACTTAATAAGCCTGTGCAGCTTTCAAATATTCCACCAACAAGTTCAGCTGCTCATCAACATTTCAAACATGTATATTATCAAGTTCAAACTTGGATAGGGCATGATTTGGAACCCCAGGTATGGGGTTGGGCAATGCGAAACGATTTTCTGGAGCCTATCATGACAATTTTACCACCTGCTCCAGAAGATTTGCTAAATAAAATTTTCTGCAACTGCAAGAGTGGTTGTGGTTCGCGATGCGGATGCAGGAAAGCGGGCTTGCAATGCTCTTTAGCTTGTGCTCAATGTAATGGGCAAGCTTGTCTCAATGCTCTGCCTTATCAGAGCGACATTACCGAAGATGGAACCTTTGACCCCGAAATCATGGAAGAACTTGAGGCAAATGTCGTTGAAGACGATAATGAAGACCAGTTTGAAATTTACCAGCAGCCGGAAGACGACGATGAAGAAGAAGATGATTAAAATTATAAATTGTAGTTTTTGTACCCTTTATTCCATTTTTTTACTTTTAATAAAAATAAATGTATTGAATGATATTTTTTTAGTAAAAAGATTAATTCATAATTTATTTGTTTTTTTTTTCATCATGTAAGAAGTTATTAATATTAATTAGGTTCAAATTCAAGTATAGTTCCTAATAGAGGTGGGCGCGGGCCTGTATTTTGAGGCCCGGGCCCGCACAAACACGAACTCTTTTTTGAGAGGCCCGGCCCGGCCCAACACGAAACTTTTTCACCAAGGCCCGGGCCCGGCCCGGCCCGGCACGAAACTTATTCATACATATAAGGAAATTTAAAAGAAATGCAATTTATAGATATATATAAGTACATATTTATTAAGGTATACATACATGAATATTGTTATGTATTTAATAAAAAACAACCTGTCATATTTTTATTTAAAAATAAATTTTTTTCTAAATTTGCGATGTGGGAAAAAGCCCTTCGCTCGTAGACGATCTGGCGGGAATAGCCAGAATGGTCCGAGCTAATTTGGGAAGGTATTTTAAGTCCCTTACATTTTTCCAGAGTTTAAAAATATGTGTGCCAGGAGCTGCTGGATAGGCCAAATATTTGTCAAGCTCTATGTTGTTAGCGTTTTTTTCAACTTTTCGGTTTTTTATCAAATTGTTTTCGGGCCTATTTCGGGCTTTTACGGGCCTTTTTCGGGCTTTTACGGGCCGGGCCTTTTTGCTAAGGCCCGGGCCCGCACGAAGCCCGCACGAATCTTAATTTTAAGGCCCGGGCCCGTTCCGGGCCGTAAGCCCGCGGGCCACGAAAAAAAGCCCGGCCCGCGCCCACCTCTAGTTCCTATATTTTCAATAATAATTCTGAAATTACATGGGCAGGTAAGTGTTGTTAAATAAATTAATACTGAATAAAAAGTGGATAGGTTAGGAAAAAAAGGATGAAATTTAATATAATAGTTAATAAAAACTGACAAATATTTATAATCATTGATTTATCGATAGTTCATCAACTATATATGGCGCGTTTTCGACCGGAGGCACTGGTTGACCTGAAGTGATCCTGTGACCGCGCGCTCTCCGCCCTATAACTCGAAAACGGTTCACCGTATGAAAAATTTCATTTAAACAAAATTTTGTAGAGAATTTTGTATTCTACAATATTTATAATAAATACAAATAGCAAAAAACCCATAGGAAATGAGATATTTACCAAAAAAGCGCAAAAAACCGATTTTTGTGACATTTGACCTTGAAATTTAATAGTTGCGCACACACTACCATATGTAGGTTTTGAGACAACTTTTAGGGTGTCAGTATACAAGTATTTACAGACTTACAGCTGGATATCTCGAATTCCGAGATTCTTACCTAATTTAAGCTTAAATGACTGGACTAAAACGGGAGTAGCCAATTCTCTTAATCCAGGTGTCCACACCCACGCTCACCGCGTCCCATTCACGGCGTCCCATTTGCAGTTTTAAATGCGTCTCGCATGTCTGCCACACCCTAAAGATGACTCGCTTCACCGAGGTGTGTATGACTTGTGCCTCCACCGGTATGGCCTGCAGCACCTCCAGCATGATCCAGAGCTGCACATCTTCACTGACATTTGGTATACGCCGCTGCTGGAACGTATTGATCACCTCAATGGCACACGGCCAATCCTCCTGCAGCAAGTGCACTATATAAGCTCCCAGTGCAATGCATAGACGATGCAGCACAATCTTGGGTTCTCCCGTAAACTGTACAATGGTCTCGAGTGTTCGTGCTCTGAATCTCATCCAAATCGGTTGGGAGAGATCTTTCCTCCGAGTCTATTATGGAGTTGCTAGAAGACCCCCCAGTTGATTCCTCAAACCTGGCCGCATGAAACTCCTCAATGGAGATCATCTGCAAGGCGTTCTCCTCTTCGCTAACAAGAAGCCAATCTGGGACAACCAGAAACAACCAAGTCGCCACCGAAGAGGTCGAAATTTCGCCATATCGGCTTTTTTGACGACAGTCACATCCAATGTAATAGATTGTACTTGATGTTAATCATATTTTATTTTTTTTTTATTTGCGGTCAAAAGTTCAAAACTAATCGATACTTTTGTTGACTGCAAATTCTATCAAAAACCGTTCACCAGCAGCCAAATACTTTTTTTTTGATTGTTAATTTATGTTAGATGATTGGTGTGTGCTGATGAACCGTACATGCACTGAGGTTCTCTACTAGTTATAGGTGAATCGTAGTATGTTCCACTTAAACTGTATTTTCACTTGTCTGATATCTCATAAAAGTTTCTCAAAAGAGAAATCAGAAAAGCGTAATAGTCAATCTGAGAAACTCAAAAATTTATGAAAAGCATGGAAAAACTGAACGAGAAGCAGGATATTTTCTAATTTTGATTTCTCAAATGAATTTTTTGACAGCCATGCCATAGTAAACTCAGATGTTTTTCACCCATCTCGTATGAGATCTTGACAAGTGAAAATACAGCTTTTGGTATATTTTTAGGAGCTTTATTTGTAGACCTTTTATTTATAGAACCTCATAACCTTTTGCTCCGACTGATCTGACGTCTCTACCAAAGCCACATTCGAACGTTATGATTTGCCTAGTGACAGTTCTATCACAGCGCTCTTCTACCCAAACCGAACTAATGGTCTAAGAACAACTGAATCGAATAACTGAACAACTAAACTGCTTTTCAAAGGAAATATGGTAAAGTCTCAATATAAATAAATGAAAAGAAAACGTTGTAACTTCCTGTTCAATCAAATTACAAAATTCCTTTCAATTAACAAACACTTTCCCTTTAATTTAATGTTCCCTCTCTTGTCCCGCCGGGTTCTAGAACTCCACATGTGTTCGTCTGATTCGATTAGAGGGAACCCGCTGGCGCTAGATTGCCGGGAGGGTCAACAAAAGCCATAATTTGATTTGATTTTCATTCGGGCATTGCGTGAAACTCTTTGAAAATTGAATTGCAAACGGAAATCAGTTCAAATTAATTAAGTGCGCCAGCCAAAAAAAAAAAAAGAAAGCAAAATAAAAACAAAAAACAACAAAGGAAAGTGCTTGTGCTCAAGTGGAAAACAAAAGCTAAAAACCCCCAGACAGGGTGTGCATTTTAATTCCCGGACGGTGAGGGGGTTGCATTTGAGTTTAGTGTGCGGCGGCAGCAGCAGCTGCTAAAAGGGAAAGGGAAAAGCCGCCACATGTCCTGTTCTGGCCTTTCCCTGTTTGTAATACAGTTACAACCTGGAGAGAGATGAGATTGATGAGGGGACTGGTGACGAATAGACCGACAGACATGACGAATTGCAGGAGTCTATGCAAAAAAAACAGAACGCAACTTAAACTCATCATTAGCCTTTGTAACATAAATGCAGCGTCCTTTTGTGCCTCAGGGGAGGGGTAAGTTTTTTGATGGCAATTTTACACCAAATCAAGCAATTTTTTACCCAATTTCAGTTGACAGTTTTGGGATTAAGCAGCTAATAGAGATTTTGTGCTGCGGTTTCCGCTTTAATGCGATCACAAATTTCCCCCCTGACACCCACCGGCAACACATGGCCAGCAGCTGTTAAACAGCACGCGACAGTTGGCCCTTTCCTGCTGCGCATGCCGCTGACCCTTCTCACCTAATCGATTGGAATTATTGGGTAAAATTCCTTAGTGAGGCGCAAAAGATCGTTGATCCATTTTGCACGCACTGCTGCCTCGAAACTGAAACTGAAACTGAAGAAACCTGCGTGGTAATCAAAATGATGATGTGAAAATATGTTTTGCTCATTGAGCATGTCGTTTCCATTACCAGTGGCTGTCTGAGACTCTCTCAAGAAGCCTAATGGCGCTGGCAACATCTCCTCTTGCAGGCACAGGCCTGGTCGAACAAAAAATTTCTTTGGCCCTAATTGTTATGGGCCACTGCTCCGAGGGTGATTATGATATACATCATCCGAATGAATGTGTGTAATTTTTGAAAATTAATATCCGGTCGCTGGCTGACCTTGTCTCTATCTTTCACCAACTTAATTTCTTTAATGGCATTTTCGCCTAAAACAGTTATCGGCCGCCAACTGTGTCAACATATGTTTGGCCCAGTCTCTTCGGTTACTCATTCTAACTACAGATACTCGTAGAACATACCTCGGCTCGCAGTTGAAATTGGCTTCTTTGGCGGCAAGAAAACGTCAGCCTCTTTAGCTCAGTGGTAGAGCACTGGTCTTGTAAACCAGGGGTCGTGAGTTCAATCCTCACAGGAGGCAGATTCCAGTTTTTATTTTTGGATGTGCAGTTAAAATCCACGCTTAAAATGAGAATCATCCAGATTATTTTCCACTTAGTGGCAGGAGCTTTACTTGAATGAATCGGAGTCGCATGTCTGTATTTTAGAACGTGATCTACGCAAAATCCAATCGTTTGCTCAAATTGATTTATTACAGTTAAAATAGTCTGGATCATTTTAAGTAAAAAGGATCTCCGGATCGTGAAAGACGAATGAGTGCCCATCGCAGGACTAGAATGATATATATGAGTGTTTTCTTTACAACTCGACTATCGTTCATCAGATCTTTACCATTTCTTTGGCGGATCGATAAATAATCCTGATTACTAAATATGTCCAGAAGAACAAACCTTCTATCTATAAAACTGTGGGAGATATGATGTTTTTTTTCGAATTTTCTGGGACGGAAGGGGGCGTGGCAAAAAATGAAAACAAACTAGATCTGCCTGCAAGTATAAGAAGTATTTGTCCTGAAATCTGAAATCCGGGCCCGGGAAATCTGAAATCCGGGCACGGGTGTGGCTCAGCGGTGTGCGCGACCGCTGTGCCAGAGGTCGTGGGTTCGATCACGCCTCGGAACATCTAATGAAAAGTTTTTTCTTCGAATAAACTTACACAACCGGTCACCCCTCACTGCTGTTGGTGCCAGCTTTGTAGTAATTAGCCTTGCAAAATCTTCTCAAACTGCCGTTCGGATTCGGCATTAAGGGTACTGTTTACCTTCAGGTGCCATTTTTTAAAGGTTTACAAAAAATGAAATTACACAAGAACTTAAATATGGAAAAGCATAGTAAACTAAGAAATACGAAAATTGGAGGCGTTTCAATTGAAAACAAAAAGTTTTTTTCACTGAAACTAGTTTATCGACCGATCATCCGATCCGGCCGATTCCGACAAATGTGCAGCGTATTTGTACCAAAAGACTTTGAACAAAGTTTGGTGAGGATAGCTTTCAAACTGACGGAGGAGATAGCATTGGAACAGATAGACGGACAGCCGGACAGGGCTTAATTAACTCAGTTCGTCATGGTGATCAAGATTATAAATACTTTATGTGATCGAAGATGCTTCCTTCTATGCGTTACAAACATCCGGACAATTTTAAAGTACCCTCTGCAAGGGTATAAAAATAAACGTGTTTAGTTAAGACTTTAAACTAGAACTTGGACGATGGAAAAAGAAAAAAAGATTTTTGGCAGAGGTTCTTACGAAAAAAACAAAAATTTGGCTTAAACTTCGCATCATTTTTTTAAGTAGTTGTAATTGAACATATCCTTCGTCCAAGTCCTTGTAAATTGTATCTCGAAGACCTGCCCAAAGTTTCATCATGATCGGTTGAGTAGTTCTTGAGAAATCTTGACAACCGACTTTGAAAACACAGTTTTAAGAAAAGCGCGTTTAAAACGCGAGCAGCTGCTCCGCAACTTCTTCGGACTGTATCTCCAAAACTATTACTCAGATTGACTTGAAATTTTAGGACAGTATTCTAAAGGTGTTGTAGAGTTTATTAAGACAATAAAAAAATCTAATCTTTTGAAGCTATGAAACCCCTTAAGCAATATTAAAATGCAATTTTTTGTTTAATGAGAAAAAGTATTTGCGGAACTCAATCCGATTGCAAATTTTTATAAGGTTAACAAAGACAGGAACGGGAACAGTACGCCAGCTGGCTCAAAAAGTTATATAACAGGTAAGACAGACAGATATTTCTTTTAGGGTGAGGCAAGCAGCCGGCCTATTGGTCGCCTACCGTGTCTGAAGGTTGTCTCCTTTTGAGCCGTCTCCGTATCCGAGTTGTCGCTAGCTTATTGACGAGACGGTTTGTGTGGGCCAGCAAGCGGACTCTATATCAGCTGTTGTGGCGGCTGATCTGTGAGCAGACTGGTAAAATGCCGAGGTCTTTGTAGATGGTGGTATTCCGCACGTACCAGGGAGCATCGAGTATTCTTGGATTGCATCGTTTCGACCCTTTTGGTGGAAGTGTCGCAGGCAGTACCACAGAGGTGGTTGCGTTCACCAGCAGAAATCGATGAATCGATGACGTACTTGATCTAAGTACGTTTTGCTGAAATTTAGTACGAACAACCTCAAAACAAGTAAAAAACAAACTTAAAATTAGTAATATCAATCTTAAACAAATTATTGCTCTTTTTAGTTACACTGCTTTAAAATATGCATACTATAATATTATTTGAGTATTGTAAGTTTGTAGTAACTCTTAAAATTTAAGTTTTTATACTAGACTTCAATATAAATAACTTAATTTTACCTAAAAACCTATTAGCATGTATTAAATTTACATGAATCTTTCTATTGACTCAATAAATATTTTTAATATTTTTTACCTGAATAAATATAACTTGCAGTTAACAGTCATAAAAAAACTGAATAAATATATTTAATATAAATATGAAAATTATTAAAATCGTACTGTTATCCAATTGATTTAAGGTTTGTCACGATTAATTAAGTTTAGAGTAAAATTTATTTATATTATGCAAACCCTATGCTGCTGCAATAGTAGTAAAAGCAGCGCTACCGCTGCAAACTCTCTTTTGTTCATAACTTGACTTTTGTTCATCCGATATTTACCAATCACTTTGCATATCGAAAAATAATCTGGACTATTAAATATGTCCAGAAGGTACGAACTTTCTATCTATAAGACTGGGGAACATATGACTTTTTTAAAATTTTGGGGGCGAGAGTGGGTTTGTCAAAATTGAAAATAAACTTAATTTTGGGACCGTAGAGTATTTTAAAATAAAAAGATAAATAAATAAAAATAAAATAAAAAAATAGGGGAAAGATAACTTCGGCTCGGCAGAAGTTTTGTATACCCTTGCAGTTTGTTTTTCTAAATAAGACTACTTTTCGGACCTTACTTTTCTATGAAAGCTATACTATATAGATGTCCGATTTCGACCAAACTTAGTGCAATCATGGAAAAGTATAAAAAACTGTTAATTACGAAATTTGAAGGCGACCCCAGCTAAAACAAAAAATTTTTTTTTTAACTAGAACTTTTTTTCGACCGATCATTCATTCTGCTGCTATACGCAATAGTCATACGATTTCGACAAAACTTTGTAGAATTGTGTAAAAGTAAATAAAATAAACATATGCCAACGTAAGGGACGCTTCCATTAAATACAAAAAGTTTTTTCTCACAAGAACTAGTTTTTTCGACCGATCGTTCCTATGGCAGCTATATGCTATAGTCATCCGATCCGGCCGGTTCCGACAAATGTGACTTCGTGCAAAGTTTGGTGAGGATAGCTTTAAAACTGACGGAGGAGATAGCATAGAAACAGACGGACAGACGGACAGGGCTAAATCAACTCAGCTCGTCGTGCTGATCAAGAATAAATATACTTTATGTGGTCGGAGATGCTTCCTTCTATGCGTTACAAACATCCGGACAATTTTATAATACCCTCTGCAACGGTATAAATATTAAAAACCCTGCCATTGTGACGTCATTTCCTGCGAGCCCTTGGAAAAAAGGTGCGTTCGCGTTGACAGCATAACTCCTAGCATGATCATCCGAAGTGTAAATAAAAAATATACGTGTTTAGTTAAGGCTTTAAGGTGGAACTTGGACGAAGGAAAAAAATGATTTTCGGCAGAGGTTTTTAGGAAAAAAAAATTTGGCTAAAATTTCGCGGAATTTTTTTTTAAGTAGTTGTAATTGAACCGAAGACCTGTCCAAAATTTTATCAAGATCGGTTGAGTAGTTCTCTAAAAATCTTGACAACCGACTTTGAAAACACTGCTTTGAGCAATATTAAAATGCAAAATTCATAAATATTTCAGCGCCAATCAAAAAGCAAAATTTGGCAACCCTAGGCCCGTTTATAGTTGTCAAATTTTCAATGTGGCGCTAGCAATGACAGCTGAGGCAGATAGATGGCGCCAGCAATGCAATGTGGCAAGTCTCTTCCCAAGACACTAGAAATTTGAATCCAACCGAAAGAGATTTCTAGGACACCGAGAATTTGGTCTGCGTTGAAATTTTGTTGGGAGAGATTTCAGGGACACCTCCGAATATGCTTAAATTCTATAAAAATCTACCTGCTTTGTGTTACTGCACCTGCACCGTGTTAAGGTGCAATTTATGAACACTTTAACGTGCGACTTGATACATTGATGGGATCAAACTGCATATCTTGAGTCAATTTCTGTCCCAGACTGTTCTCAAGTTAAGCACAACAAGTTTTTAAAACGAGCCCACAAATGCGGACAGTAAACTACCGTTTAATAATGCTCCCCAAAAAAAAAACATGCAAAATTTGGAGCACACTTGCATGACTACAAAGAAAGAGTGTTGTACCTAGTTCCGCTCTCGTTGCACTTAACTTAATTACAAAATTGCATTAGTGACACAATTTATGTTTCATGGACATGCACAGAGACACACCTGAGGCTCGGCAAGTGACGGAAATAGCGCGCTTCTTTTTTCTTCAGGTAGCAATGTCAAGTCTTTTTAAGTGGAACACGCAGGCAGATCGCATAAATTTATTTAATTGAGCCGGCACTCTGGCTACTTGTGTCTAAGGGACTCAAATTTCCCCTCGCTCGGAAAATTTGAGTTTTTTTAATGTTTGCTTCGGCCTTTGCCCCTGCAGTTTCTGTGGAAATGTAAAAATCCATAAAAAATTAGTTAGGTACAAACACACACACACAGAACAAGTGAATCCTAGAGGAAATGTGGTTGCTTGTGGTTAGCTGTGACAGACCCACCAATCCCCAGGGTCTCATCTCTCTTTCTTTTGTTCTTCCAAAATCTTCCAAACGAAAGACTCAAGCCACAAACTTGTATGGAAATTACTTCTGCTTGTTTTTTGTTTGTTGATTTTGTAACCGCCTAACGGTACGAGCATTTCACTATTTTCTATCAGTTTTTAATGAACCCGCACAGTGTATTGTCTGAAAATTTGAAACCGTTTTTGATTTATAGCCACCGCACACATTAGCTAATCGAAAAGAGTTAAAGTGGAAGCACTCAGCGGGGAGGGAGCGACATATGCACATACTTGAAACGCGTGTCTGGCACAGATTTTGATCCTGTTTTATTTTTGGGAGGGAAGAGAAATTTTGATTTATGCCTTCTAGGTGTGTGGTGTGTGTGCTGTGTTGGGCTAATTTTAATGATTTTTAATGGACAAAATGTAATCAACGCCAGCAACCCCTAACACAAAAGAGCAAGGGTTGTCTGTCTGCCTGTCTGTTGTGATCAG
Source organism: Lordiphosa collinella (assembly GCA_018904265.1). NCBI lineage: Eukaryota > Metazoa > Arthropoda > Insecta > Diptera > Drosophilidae > Lordiphosa > Lordiphosa collinella. The sequence goes on along the minus strand of JAEIFV010000179.1, from coordinate 169,021 downwards.
TTTAATTGACTTTGCGCACGAGCGCGCACTGAGCCGATCTAGATATTAGATGGAGCAGGCGGAAGATGTTGGTGTACCATGTCATCCAAATCTCTGGAGTGCATATGCAGCTGTCAAAATATGCAGACGCCTACTTGAAACGTTGAAGTTGAAGATTGAAGTTGTAGTTGAAGGAGGAGTTCAATGCACTGGCAACTACTCGTAGATATGTAGGGTCCCACTGCCAAAATGCATTTCAACCACCAACAAAACAGAGACTGATTCTCTCTCAATTACTCTCTCTCTCTCTCTCTCTGTCTCTCGGTTTCTCTGAGTTTGGGCATTTGACTGGCTGCTGTTCAAGTCACGCATTCAGTATGCCAACAGACGTCGTCGTGTAAGCCAGCTCTACTCGCGCTCGCTCGTTTCGAACTCGAATTTCGAACTCACAAACATATCATAGTGCGCCTGCGTAGCTACTTAACAGTTGAAAGGAAGTTCCATTTATCAGTGTTCGTTGTTTATTTAGTTTTTCCAATTCAAGTGGAAGTTTCCTGTTTGTCTTCAAAACAGGAGCGGAAATCATACAAAATTAAAACATATTTAAAAAAAATTAGTGCTGTTCGCCTCTTAGCAACGGTTGCCCATTGATTTATGATGGCTCGAGTGTAAATAATTTCCAACAAAAGTCAATTGAGGTCTGGCAATCAAATCAAATGAAATGAAATTGATTTGTTGGCCTTTTGTGTGGAGATTTATAACAAAAGCATTTGAAAATTAAAACACTTTTCAACGGACTGCTGGTGGTGAGTCTTGACATTTACTTAATAACAATAAGTATAAATAAATAAACGAAAGCTGCAAATTGTCAACCATTCTTAAAGGTCACAAAACACAAAACCAACAAAATCTTAAACAATTATCAAACCTAATCGAGGCCACGATGATAGAGCAATTTGCCAGAGAATGCCGCTCCTCCTACTCATATGAGTGCCGCCTGTTGCCTGCATGTCATCAAAATGTTGCCAACAACTTACATAACAGCCACATTCTTACTCAGCAGTTTGCTGTATTTAGTTAAACTCTTCAAAACTTATCACAACAAAAGAATTGCTTAAAATATTTTCTAACAAAAACCTTTCACAAATAAATTAAAAGTATGAAAAGATACAGAAACTTTTTATTGTTTAACTTGATTGGGTTCAAAGTCTTTCTTTCTGCATTGATCAATCAGTCATAGGTACAGGTTTATTATGATTATGGCCTGCTTAGACAATACATCTTAACCATATAATTACATATGAATTTTCTGCGGTTGACTCACCAATTGAAATCCATTTTCCAGGGCTGTGAGTGGCTTCAAATTATTGCCCAGAACTGTTGGACTGGTTCAAATAAATGCGTTGTTACAGGTGCAAACTAGGTTTGCGTTATTTATAGACTTGGAATTTTTTGAGGTTTTTGAGGTTTAAATCAAAATCTCACTCAACCAAATTTATTTTCTTAATTTTCTAAAATTGATTTTTTGTTTAATTTGTGTTAAAAAACAATTTTGAAAAATAACATTTTTAATGTGAAACATTTTTATTTTTTGGTACGAAAGATTTTAGTAGGAATACAATTTGATTTCAGCGTCACGCGTCACGCTAAGATGGCATATTTTGTGGTGTAGTTGTTATTTTATGGCGCACACCCTCGGTAGTCGGGTGGGAGAAAGTATTGAGTACTTTGAATCGATTACTGAGTATCTATTTCTAGGTATCAAATATAATGTATCGAGTCCTTTTTATCGAGGACATAGTATCAAAACACTTAGTTTTGAGTAGTTAGAATCGAGTACTGGGTATCGAGTGCTTAGAATTGAGCAGTTAGTATCGAGTACTTAGAATAGATTACTGAGTATCGAGTACTTAGAAACGATTACTGAGTACCGAGTACTTAGAATCAGTTTCTGAGTATCGAGTACTTAGAATCGAATAACAAAAATCCGTCTGAGTATCGATTACTAAGCATCAAGTACTTAGAATCGAGTAGTGAGTATCGAATACTGAGTATCGAGTACTTAAGATCGAGTACTGAGTATCGAGTACTTAGAATCGAGTACTTAGAATCAAGTACTTAGTATCGAGAACTTAGAATTAAGTAAAATCAGTACTAGGTATCGAGTTCGTAGAATCGAGTAGTGAGTATCGAATACTGAGTATCGAGTACTTAGTGTAGAGTACCAAAAATCGAGTACTTAGTATCGAATACTGAATGTCGAGTGCTTTGTACCGAGTACTTGGTATCAATTGCTAACAATCAAAAATTAAGTATCGAGTACTTTATCTCTAAGTACTTTAGCTTTAAGTACTTAGCATTGTGTAATGAGTATATAGTATCACATATGTAGTTATCATCGAGTACTTAGTATTGAGTACAGAGTATCGAGGCTTAAGTATCGAGTATATAGTAACACACACACCGGCAAACGGTGGAAGGAGCATATATATTCAACATGTTTTACATCAAGACCTCGTGAGTGTTTGTCACACTCACACCTTTTTTTACTCTGTACCAGAGGTACACAGAGAATATTAAGTTTGTGCAAAAGTATGTAACAGGCAGAAGGAAGCATCTCCGACCCTTTAAACTCGGTATCAACAGCCGATATGGCATTGTCCGTCAGAGATGGTAAGAGATAGAGGTTTCACAAGTTTGGGACATATGCTTCTTATACTTGCAGGCAGATCAAGTTTATTTTCAATTTTTGCCCCGCCCCCGCAATTTAGAAAAAACGTCATAATTCCGTCAGTCTTATAGATAGAAGGTTCGAGCTTCTGGACATATACGGAGGTGTCCTGGAAGTCTCTAGAAATTTTGGCTTTGGTTGGTTTGCAAATCGCACGAGAAATCCGTCGTTGTCCCAGAACTTCGAGAGATTTCGTTTTCTTCGAAAGTCTATTTCGAAAGTCTAGTTCGAAAGGTGTGTATAAGATTATGGTCCTACTACAAAAGCTGTGACATAGCTATTGCGTGGGTTCGTGAAGTCTCTATTGGTTGGTTAGTGTATTTGCTGGTTTGTGTATTGGTTGGCTTGTCAAAATCTCCCAACAAAATACGAGAGGTTTGAAACCAACCGAAAGAGATTTCTAGGACACCGAAAATTGGTTTTGGGTTGGAATTTGGTTGGAAGAGATTTCTGGGACACCGCCGATATTGAAATTAAGATTATTTATCCGCCAAAGGAATGGTAAAGATCGGATAAACGTTTGTCGTGTTATAAAGAAAACAAACAACACTTCACAGGTACAGAGTATGCTATAGTCGGGCTTGACCAACTTTCTTTCTTGTTTTTTAATGAATTCAGGCCGCCCAGAGGCTATCTTGGGAACTAGAGGGTTAAAGGTTTTTTGTTGACTGAGATGGTCAGGTGTCAAAAGTTTAACGATCCGCCAAAAGTTTCTTCATTTTAGTATGAAATTCTTGATTCAAGGGAGCTTTTTAGCCCCGAAGTTCTGGTTTTTTGAAACCGATTTGGAAGATTACAACTCAGTATTGTTTTAAGAACTTTTAGAGCTCCATATAACACTGCTAACTCCTATATGTGCTCCGACTTATACCAAAAACAAAGTAATTAGGTCTGACTCTCAGAACGACTCAATTCTTAACGATAATTGGATCCTTTAAGAACTATTTGTTCTGAAAATAAAATTACCAAAATTTTATAACAACACTTAAAAGACTTAGCCTCTATTTTTAGATCGAGTTACCGCTTTGTGATTGTATGGAAAGAAAATTACATTTAATGATTTTCGCTTTTGAGCATTGGGGCATTCAACACGAATAATTGATTTCTAATCAGCTTTTTTCAATCCTCATTTAAACAAAATGAGACAAAAAGTTGACTATTAAAAGTACAAAATCAAGCTATCATTGATCAGATGTTAAGCTGTCCTGATGAAGGCAACCTCAAACACATTCCCAGCGCCTATTTCGCATCGTTTTGTGAGCGTTCTTACCATAGACACTTGATCACATATGATCATAATACATTTCAACACCCTTCGAGAATCGTCTTCAGGGAAGAGACACAGCGTTCGCTTTGTCAGCTGTTGAGCTTAAAAGAATTACACTATAAGTCGTCAGAGTGGGATTCGGTTGAAAATTTGTGTAAGTTGTTGCAACTAGTTTACAAAAAGTCTGTAAGATTATAAGAAGCGCAACTTCTTCCCAACGTTTTCTACTCAACTTGGTGCACTTGTCGCCCAACACTTCTGATGTCTTCTGTTAATTATAGTAATATCTTATTAAAAAGTTTAGAAAAACATTCTCACAATTTAAATTCATCTCAATTCTTACAATTCTAACAATTCTAAAACAAAAAGAGCTTGCAAAGAAACATATTCAGGCCGGTTCCCATTTCCTAATCGTTTTCATTTTGGTGTTCCCGTTTCCGAGTGAAATAGAAATCGATTGTCTTTTCGAATGAATGTTCGAATCGTTTTCGAATTTCAATTCAGCACTGCGCTTGCAAAGATTCGGAATTGCGAGCAGCTGGGTTTCCTTTTCATTCGTTTTTCTTTCGTCTACATGCAATTTCTGAGGTACAAATTTAAAAAAAAATTTATTTTAAATCAAATTGTAGGCTCGATGTATCTTTGGAACTTTCCAATACCTCGACAATATTTAACATGTTTATTTAAAAATACTTGCATGATGAAAAGCATCACTGTTGCCAAGAAAATTGCCATTTACGAGTACTTTTCATTCCACTGGCCCTCAATCAGATCTTAGGCAAAACTTTTGAAATGGAAAAACTTGATCGTTTTTTTGGAAACGGGAACAGCTACTAGTTCCGATTCTGCATGATCTGATCGAATTGGAAGACGGGAACAGGACTTGTTAATGATTTACCTAAACCAAGCTCAATTATTATATTTAAAACATAAAAACTCTAAATTTCTAAATTAGCGGGAAAAAATTATGACTGAATCCTTTTGAACCTGAACCTGGTTTCAGCGACCTTCTGAACCGACTTCGTGAACCCGAACCCAAAAAGTTTCGCGGGTTTAATCTTTAAAACTCAGTTACAATAAGATGTACAACAACGTAACATTAATCAGAAATCAGTCGGTACTGCTGATTGTGTCCAACTTCAGTCCGTTCCAAAACCAATATCGATTAAACTTAGTTTCAATATCAAAAAATGGTTGTAAGTAGGGCTGCAAACCGGTTTTGAACCGAACCGTTTCGAACCCGGGATTCCGACTTTTGTTTTGCTGTGGGTGTTTAAAAAATAAATGCTGAACCTGAACCCTTTCCGAACATAAAAGTTCAGTTCGGTTCAACAAAAATGATAGAAATGAAAAATTTTCACCCACGGTCTATCGACTTTTTCTGTTATCTAATATGTTTTCGGCGACTGACTCTTATAATCGGCAGGAAAGCTGAATAAAACATCTAGAAAAACGTTGAGAACAACTTATGGAGTCTCCACCCATAACAGCCTCTGTTTTTAATGATTCTCAACTCCAAAGCTTATTAAATGATTCACAAAACAAGAGCTTAACATTAAATTCGTAGTATTTGTCTTATGTAGACTACGAAATGAAATTTTACTTCTCAGTAAATTATATTTTGAATATTCCCATTCGTTCTATAATTCGCATCCGACCCAACCTCCAAACTATTTGGTCGATTTTAGTTCAAAAGCGATTTGTGGAATTCATGGGATTAGATTAATTACAAAAACATTTCATTTTTTAAATATTGTGTAAAACATGGGCTGAACCAAGGTTTGAACCAAAACCTTCGACCAAAAACCTTGAACCTCAAATTACCGAACCTTAACCATTGTTTAGTTTTGGTTCGACCCGCTAACCGGAATTCCGAAAAATTTGTTGGGCTTGCAGCCCTGGTTGTACGTATCCATGGTACAAATTTAATTAGATTGAGGCTTGAGGATTTGTTATTAGCCAAAATCGAAACAGATTTGTCAAGTATAGAGCAGTCGTAAGCCAAAAGCTTAAATACCAAAGACTGTCCCAGTTAACAGTATTTTGTAAGCATTAAGGGCAACAGTTAACTGGGACTGCCGATCACACATGTATAGAAGCACCTAATCGGAGGTGTCCCAGAAATCTCTTCCAACCAAATTCCAACCCAAAACCAATTCTCGGTGTCCTAGAAATCTCTTTCGGTTGGTTTCAAACCTCTAGTATTTTGTTTAGAGATTTGGAGAAACCGACCAAAGCCAATACACAAACCAACCAATGCGACTTCGCTAACTTACGCAAACTTAGCGAACTTAGCAAAGACTCAAACAGGGCTGGCAAGTCTGTTTTTTTTTTTTTTTAAATAAAAACATATGTTTATTTCTGATTTAGCACCTTAAACTAAATTATTACAGCTTACTGTTACTACTTATAGCTAACTTGTACTGTAGGGAATAGTGCGATATAATGTGTGTTTTACTATTTGTGTTTAGTGGTTGATAAGGATAGAGTGAGTATCTTATAGTAGGGATTTTAACTTAAGAATTATCTTGAGGGCAGGGTTTAACTCTAAGATTAAATTTAAGGATGGTAAAGGGGTGTTTTTAAAATTGTCTAGCCGGTAAGATGGAGTATCAATCATATTGTGTGCAGCCAATTCGTAGCCTATGCTTGGACTAAATCCTCCGATTAATCAGGTCACCTGGGTGAATCCTTAGGAGCCTGACAAGTCTAAAACCATCAATGCAGCTATGAACAAAATCTGTTATCAATTATTTGCGAGCGACGCAGCCCTGTTTTTGTAGTTGGACCATAATCTTATACACCTTCTAACTAGACTTTTTAATAAGAAAATGAAATCTCTCCAAGTTCTGGGACACCGACGGATTTTTTGAGCGATTTGCAAACCAACCGAAGCCAAAATCTCTAGAGATTTCCAGGCCACCCCGAATATCATCAAATATGTCGGTTTGCCAGCGCGTGTAAAAGCACCTTAATCCATTCAACCAAACAGTTTGATTCTTTATTAATGATATACTTTAAGGTAATTTGTTTGGCTTAATTTATTTTTTAAAACAGATTTTTAAAGTTTCTGGCTAAAAAAGCGCCTGTTGATTGCGCAGGAGTGATCATTTGGTTAGAATTTCGACAATTCTTGAAATCTCTTTCCTTCAGACCGAACAAGCAATACATTTTGGGACACGCATCTCGCTTTATCTTTAGAATGTTGATTGAAAAATTTCCACATTTCTGTAAACTTACTGCTTCGATTCAACTCCCTCTCTCTCTCAACATTTTTCGATCTCTCAATTGTGTCATTAATTTTAATTGTGTCTGGGCATTTGAATAACAATTGATCTTTCCACAAAAATTTTCGTTTCCTTCATTGAAAATTCAGCTAACCCTTTTGAGAACAGGATGTGTGTGTGTGTGTCTGTCCAACTCTCTGTCGAAGATCGATTAACATATTTCTTCATTCTTCTCTTGACTTTGGGTTTTATGTTTTTTCAAAGCCAACAACCTAATCATTGTGGTTTTTTTGTGTTTCTATGTAAATTTTGTTATTTTTGGGTTGTCATGCAACATTTAACTGTTTAGGCTGGAATATTTTTGTTTGACATAGAAAGCCGCCATGTGGATTCACTTTCATTGGCAGCATCAACAATTAAAAATATCAACTATCGATTTCGCTGTCTGCATTGATAGTTTGTTTCCGATCTACAGCAATTTGCACTTCCAAAGCATCCAACTAAGAAACGTATTTGTGACTTTCTAACAGAATTGATTTGCATAAATGATTTGTCAGAGCAAAAAGCAAACTTTCACGACCCCAATGAAGTCAGTCGGCCAGTCAGTCAGTCATCAGCTGACATTCTAGCTGAACTCATTGGAGTGATACTTTACGTTTAAATATAATTGCCCATTGAAATGATGGCCAATTATCAGTTATCTTTGCTGCAGCTGTCTGTTGTTAGAACAGTGTGTACTCATTTACAGGAATCTTGAAGGCTATGGTGAAACTTGGTATAAAAAAGAACCATTTAGGAATTGAATATGTAAAGCTCTTTATGGTTGATCTTAGTTTTGAGTCTGACTTGCTCTTGGTTAAAGGTGGAAAGATCCTATTCAAGAACGAACAGTCTTGGGTTTGAGTAGGCGAAGCTTTTACTTACAAGAATGGTCTATCTTGGTTTTGAGCATATTTCTTACTAGGATCAAGAAATAAAACTCTTAAATCAAGCTATACAGTAATAAAAATTAATACTTAAATGAAAAATTCACTCTTGTATCATAAATTTGCATTCTTACCTTTACTGCTGACACTAAACATTCTTGATCCAAGTATGAAACTCTTTATTTTTCCTTTAAGAGTAAATTAGTCTTGAATTGAAAATAAATTTTAAAATTCAAAATAGGTTTTCCCTCATTTAAACATATATAACAGCCTGATTAGACCTTATTGTAATCGTTATCGATCGTTAACAAAAAGCTAAGGCTTAAATGTGGCAGCTCTGGCCACACTTATCATCGTTATCACGAGCCATCTATCGATAACCTATCGCGGCTCATGATCTGGCCTTCAGCCAGCGCCTTGGAACTGACCTCGACCAACAGACAAACTAATTATAATACCTAAAGTTAACAATAAATATTATTAAGTGGAATAAAGAATACAATTTCCGTTCAATAATAAAAAATCTTTATCACGCCCTCTATCGTCAAACACCTAAACTTATTGATATAACCTTGTACTTCAATACTAATAAGTGGGAGATCCCATCAATGAGATACATTTGCATTTCAACTTTCCAGCATCCACCATTTCACAGTCAAAGTCAAAGAAATTTTCAACTAAAACAAAACATAAAGCTTATTCATGTCAAGTCCATAAAAATATTTCCTACCTGGGTTATTCTGTTGTTGTTTTTGTTTTGTCATGTGGTGACTCTTTTTGCCCCAGCTGTTTGGCTTGCTACTAGTTACGCGTCCATTTGGTTGACCCTGGTGGGGGGCCAGAAGTGAGATTAAAAGCTATCAATGTCAACACTTGTGCACATACCAGAGCAATACCAATTGTCAAGTGTGCTAATTTGTGGTTCAATCCATGAGTTTACTCACTAACCACAATTATCTGGCAGGTTGCAGGTGTTTGGAAATTACAAGCCACCGGCGGGGTTAATAAAAACACACAAACCTTTGGCTATTAAGTCGTAAGCTGTCTGTGTGCCAATTTGTATACAAAAACAACGAAATTATGAACAAAATATAACACAAACGCAATTAAGTGGATTTTTACAACCTTGGAATGAATAAATAATAAATTTGGTAAATTAATAACAAAAAAAAAAAAAAAAAAAAAATATTGCTATTTTGAAGTCTGCCTCCTGTGAGGATTGAACTCACGACCCCTGGTTTACAAGACCAGTGCTCTGCCACTGAGCTAAAGAGGCGTTTGCCAAGCAGCTGCCTAACTTGCTTTATCATACACACGGCCACAGAATGGTTCTGTTCTCTACTAAAGCAAACTTTTGCATGCATGTATTGGGGATGAACATATACGTATTTGTAGATTAGCTTATGAACAGGTGTCATCTCCATTTAGGTAATTGTATAAAATTGTACATATTTTTTATAATTTGCATTGCTTGAGCGCAGAAATTGTGGGCGCACTGAGCTCATCTCGCAACCATTTTGTAGGCGCGTTTGAAAATAATAAATAAACAAGGCAAACCTTCATCAACAAACGCGTTTTAAATTATACAATTTATATTGTGAGTTTGTATGTTTGTTTTGATTTTTTTTTCATTTGTGTAGGTGGGTTAGAGACGACGCCACTCGAAACTGTAAAAATGTTTTGAATTCGCTTTTGATTTGGTGCATTTAATTTGCATAAATTGCTCATTCCCTCCATTTCAAAGGCGTGGGAAGTTTGATCAAGTATTGTAATTGTCAACCGATAAGATCTCTGCTGTTTAATTGGATTTTCCACAGAATTGTCGCGTATTTGAACTTAATAATCCCAGGGGACACACACACACGATATTGTGTTAAACTTGTCATCGTTTTTTCTTAAACCATTTTTTAGGTCATTTTCGGTGAGCATTGAGCTAGAGACCGGAATTAGTGGCAAACAAGTTTCACTTGCCACCGACACCACCTCGTGCCAGTTGCTTGACCAGCGCGACGTTGCCGTCATTATCATCATTCCAAACTACATCCCAAATGCAATTTGTGTATTTCCAACATGAATTTAACAGTACATTTGCAACTAGTTCTTGAGCAGAAACATAGTTTTCTTTTTTTTATAGAGTACCTTGTGCCAAATGGCATCATAAACGATGTTGTTGTTGCTCTTGTTGTTGTCATATTGCTGTCTCTGTTTCACTCTGTTGACTGACACCGGAAACGAGCAGAAAATGAAATGTAAAGTAAATGAAATTAATGACTGGCAGGGAAGTAGCCAAAAAAAAGGAGATCCCCTTTTCTAGGAAAAGCTAAGTACTCTTGTACTAGCTAAATCGATTTAGCTGGGGTCAGCTCCCTATTAAAAAAGCTAGCTAAACGGCTGCTAAAACTCTTTGCTTGACTCTTAGCTTGAGCTGGTCTCAGACAAGCTAAATTCCTTAGCTCTTACCCAGCTAAAAATGAGTTGCGCCGCAACCTTGACTGCCTAAAGCAAAAAATAAATGGTTTGCAATTATTAAGCAAGTTACCCTTGCTAAATGAATTCAACAATGGCTGCAACCTGCAGCAAAAAAAAAAAACAAAATAAAACACAACTAAGGGTCTTCCCATGACTTCTGCTCTCCAAATATCATCCAAATACTCCTGCATTTGCACTTTTATTACTTAAATCACTTCAATTGTAATCAAATCACACTAGGTAAACAAACTTAGTGCAGTAAGACCGTTTGACATTTGGTTGTATTTTAGTATTGAAGGGTATTCTGGCGTTGAGCAGTCACTCTGTACCCTAAGCTGGGACTCCAGCGTGAGAAGTTGTATTTCTAGCAAGGTCTAGATTCAGTTTGTCTGAGTACATAGCTTAAGGAGTTTTTAATAAAGATTATTAAGAAATGAAAATACCAATCAAATTTTATAAAAAAAGTGCACGGCCTGGAGTTTAGCAACACTTTTTTTTATTAAAATAACGGAAGGTATGAAGAAAGATTACTTATGTAAACAGTAAACAACCAGGCAATGACCCTCGGAGATTCAAAACCATTGTCAACCTAGAGGTTCGGTTCGCAAACACTTTTCTAAGCATAAACCGCTTGGTTTTGCTTCAAAACTTTGTATATCTATGTATATCAGGGATGCAAACCGGTTCTGAACCGAACCTTTTCTCATATAACACGCTAAATAAGGTGCGGAAGATGCATGGTTCTTTCTAGCCGATCTTCTTTGTTTTCGAAGTGCATTTCCCTAGAAGCTACTAGACGAAACCTGCCAATCCGACTTTACAAATTTTGTACATTCCTCTAAGGATTTTAAAGATGTTCAAAAGGACCAGCAGTTTTTAGCCGGCTCGAGGTCATGTTATGCTTACGCATAACTTAAGACATTGGCACACACACACAACGGCTTCTGTTCTATTTCTTTTGCGCGCATGCTGCTTTGGAATTCCTAAACAGCTTTGACAACACATGCATGGAGAGGCTGCTGTTTTTTGAACAGTTTCAGTAGGCTTTGATCGCTGATGATTGAGTGTGGTAGCTCATGCAACAATTGTCAATCTACCTGCCTCCTTGGTGTTGTTGTGTGCCTCTGTTTTAAGTTACATGACCTGGAGCCGGCTAAAAACTGCAGGTTTACTTAGTATAAGGGTCGAGAAAACAGTCACAAAAAGATGTTCAAATGGTTTAAAGAAATTCATTTTGCAAAGTGTGCGAAAAGTCACATAACGTCAGAAATTATAATACTTCATAATGGGGGGTGTCCCAGAAATCTCTAGAGATTTTAGTGTAAACGATTGGATTTTAAACCAAACTAGGAGGAATTTATATGAAAAGTGTCAAGAATAATGTCGCCTACTAGATTATAGGGACCTTACGCTTTAATAGCCAATTTACACTAGTGGTCCGTTATGCGTTAATAGCTCTTTTTCCATACAAAAATAGCTGATTTTTGGCTATTAACGCATGACGCAGTCCTAGTGTAAATGTATAAATCTACCTGTCACAGTCGGTTTCAAATCTCTCAACTTTTGTCATCTTGCATTTTGGAGACACTTCACACGTTGAGGCAAGCAGTTGTAGCTCGAAATGAAACCACTTAAACGAAAATCTCTAGAGATTTCTAGGACACCTCCAAATATGCCTTTCTGAACCACTGAACCTAACCGAAGCCGCGGCTCACTTAGCCCCAAAAACCATGTAATGAACCGGACCGGCGGTTCAGAAACTGTGTGAGCCACTGAACCGAACCAGCACTTATTTTTGAGTGGTTTGCATCCCTGATCTATATATTAATATTTTTAGGAAATCCCATACAAATGTTAGTCACCTCTCTAGCTTTGTAAAACAATTTCAATTATTGCAAGATATATACCATATGGTATGAGTATTAAGAGTCGACGAGTGTCAAAAAAGAAAATTAATTAGGACCATTTATTTATTGTTTTATAATGAACTAGATGGCCCGACGAACTTCCGCCTAACATTCAATGAATGTGGTGATACCTTTTAGCTAAACTTAATTAATGAATTTTAATTGACGCATTAAAATTCATGCATAAAATTTAATAAGTTCAAAAGAGCCATTTGCTTTGATGAAGCAATGTATTTTGCTGCATGGGTTACACTTGGTTTTATTCTCTAAAGTGAAGCACCTTGTGATATACGACACTTTTCGTTAAAGCGCATGGTTTGCCGACACGTGATCATGCCACGTAATGCTGACCATTAAAAATACAAATATTTTCTAAATTCAGACCACAAACTCTAGAGGATAGTCGTTTTGATTTGTTGATTGTCATGGTAAACGAAAGGTGAATCGGACATTGAATTCGATTAAACTCAAAAGGCACATCGTTTAGGATCATCGGAATCCACGGAATGAAGACTTCTATTGCCTAGTTTTGGTTGAATAAGACTTTGAAGTGTGATGACTACTGAGCCACCCTGTGCCAACCTTTCGGTCCTTACTTTTCTATTGGAGCTATACTATATATATATGTCCCATAAAAAATTTTTTGCACCGGCATTTTCTGAAAGCTTATAAAGTAAAGTTTTTAGATATATTTTCAGATATTTTTGAAGACGTTTAGAGGTCGCGCAAGTCGAATTTTCCCCTAAAATCGAGAATTCCGTACTGTTTTTGAATTTTACCTATGACTTGGTCCATAACCAAGATTTTCTTTGTTTTCAAATTAACATTTTTAAAGAAGAATGTCCAAATTTTACTTTTATGAGCCTATGAGCCTTCGTTGGAGAGACCGAAAACGCAGTTTGTCATAGTTTTCGGTCTACCTTATGACCTGATTATGGTAAAAATACGAAGTTTGGAGGAGTTTCCATTGAAAACAAAAAATATTTCCTCCCTAAAACTAGTTTTTCGAACGTTCGTTCCAATGGCAGCTATATGCTATAGTCATCCGATCCGGCCGATTCCGTCAAATGTGCAGAGTATTTGTACTAACAGACTTCGTACAAAGTTTGGTTAAGATAGCTTTAAAACTGACAAAGGATATAGCATAGAAACAGTCGGAAAGACGGACATGGTTAAATCAACTCAGATGATTGTGCTGATCAAGAATATATATTCTTTATGTGTTCGGAGATGCTTCCTTCAATGCGTTACAAACATCCGCACAATTTTATAATACCCTCTGCAAGGGTATAAAAAGTCCAGCAAGGGTATAAAAACTTTGGCCGAGCCGAAGTTAAGTTCCCTCTATTTATACCCTGTTCCCATTGAAAATGGGAAAAGGGGGATCATGAAGTTGTGCAAAAGTATGTAACAGGTAGAAGGAAGCATTTGCGACCCTATAAAGTATATATATTCTTGATCAGCATCAACAGCCGAGTCGATTTAGCCCTGTCCGTCTGTCCGTCTGTCCGTATGAACGCGTGTTTCTCAGAGACTATAAGAGCTAGAGCCACAAATTTTTGAATGTAGGTAGGTGTATACGCGGTTCAATACGAGTTTGTTTCCGATTTGGAAAATTCCTCCCCCTCCCCCCTTTAAGCGCTAAAAACTGTCACAGCCACAATTTTTAAGTTAGACCTTCCAAACTTTAAATATTCGGAAAAAATTCGGAAAAAACGTCATATCTCCAACAGTTTAATATATAGAAGGTTCGAACCTTCTGAACATATTTAGTAATCAGGATTATGGTAAAGATCGGATGAGCGATGGTCGAGTTATAAGGAAAACAAACAATTATGGGCAGCACCGGTCGCAACGGTGATGGGCAGCACTTCACAGGTGCAAAGTGTACTATAGGCGGGCTTGACCGTCTTTCTTTCTGGTTTCTGTGTGAAGTAGTCCAAAAAATTTAAGTATCTTACAGGCTAAACTACTAAAATTCTGTAAAAGGCTCGTTTCGGAGCTTCGCGGTTGAGCGCTTCGGTAAACATATCAATCATTTCATAACATATGTATATCCTTCCTAACGAACTCTTCCATAGCTACAAAGTCTTTTAAATTGAAAGGCAGGTTCTACCTTCAATGTACATTAAATTAGGATGATAATTTTGCAATATTTTAGAATGACTTTATATGGTATTGCATTTTCGATATCCCCTTCGAACTTAGATCAAAATTTAAGATAGAATGAACAAAAGAAAAATAAGTTTAAGCAATTTTTTTGAGCCCAACCTTTTACCAAACATATGAAATTCGATTCGGGTTCAGTTCCGTTGGTTTCTTAATTTATAAGGTTTAGTTCACTATCCTGTGCAAGGCACCCAAGAAATCAGAACCGTGGACTGTTTTGCAGCCAGCGTCTTATAAATGTATCAATGTTGCTCATTTCAAGTACGATTCTCCTAACTATCCTAGGACGAATCATTTTTAAGATTGTTTGCTTTTAGAAAATTTCGTTCTGCTTAATTTTTTTTTTTGAGCCTCGAACTAGACTGAAAATTGAAGTCGAACTAAAAACACTTATTTTTCAAAAAGTTTTGTAAAAAAAAACGCAATCTCAGCCATAATTAGTTCTTGTTACAGCCTCTTCCAAGTAGAAGTTTCGCCCTCTTATGATCCCCTGTTGTGTGGCAACGCCTCTGACACTGACTTGTTGTGTATATTAGTAATTATCAGGTGCAGGCCACCACAGGTACTTGGTTTTTTTTTGGTCTGGTTGCGCTTCAGCAAACCCAGCGCCCACATGTTGTCGAGAGAGCCTGGGAAATACTGCTGTACATTCTTGTGCTCGTACTTGGCTTGCTGCACTTGCTCTTGTTCTTGTCGTTATTGAATGAGCTCTGTGGCAAACCCCTTAAGTTGGGCACGCAAATTCTGGCATAATAAGTATGCATGCATGCATATACGTCCATGTGGCTAAGTATAGTTGAACGATCTTCATGCTTGCCTGAGTTTTTCCCACCACCCGATTGTAACTGACACTGCTGCAATTTGGCAAATAGGTCTGCTATCTGCTAGATTCTTTCATTTCAACTCATTAACAACAAAGCGCTCGAACAAAATGGGAACTGTTAATGTGCGAGTACTCGGCAAGCCTCTAAGCAGCTTCCAACATAATTAGGCATTAAAGACGAAATTAGATTAATGATAGGCCCACATTGGCTAAGTAAAACAATAGTTCCCTCGACACGCGAACTTACACCCAGATAAGTCTCAACGTCTGACATGACATGCTGATGAAGCTTAGAAGCTAAAGTTTTGTAGAACGTTGGTAATTAGTTGGAGAGACTAATGACTTGGCAGCAGACAAGGAACCTAACTTTAGCAAAATAGTACAATGTCGAAAAAAACAAGCAAAAAGAATTGTTCTTGTTCTTAGAAAGATGCCAACAACACGCGGTGTTCCCAAGCGGTCCCCCATCTAAGTACTAACCGCGCCCGACGCTGCTTAATTTCGGTGATCGGACGAGAACCGATGTATTCAGCGTGGTATGGTCGTTGGCGAAAGACGCGGGGTGACATCAGGGTTTTGATTAGCCAAAAGCTTTTAGTGGGGGGAAAATAGCTTTTGATTTAGCCTTAAGCTTTTAGATGAGGATATGGACAATAGAAAATTAGCAATTCCTACGCGGTTCTTAACCCTTGAACCATATTTGTGTTCTGAATACTTTGTTAGTGAGAATAAGTGAAAATTCGTGGATGTTCTTTACTATCATAGTTGCGCATTTTGAGAGAGGGTTGAAACTATTTAGTCGAATCCTTATCAGCACACATCGTATTAGAGTATCCTCGTCAACAGTTTTAAGATAAATAAGATTAATATTTGTTGAATAATGATTTTTTTGCAATGGGACACCAACGATTCCCAACTGTTTCTAGATCTCTGCTTATAACTACAGCGGATTTTTGGCATTAAGTTCTACCTTCTTGGATTTTGCTTGAAACTAAAAGCGTATTTTAAAATATATGGCTTAAAAATTCTCTGCATTACTCTCACAAATCAACCCAGGAATTCCCAACTAGTTGAAACAAATTGGTAAAGCGTCCTTTACAGGAAATTCATTGCTCGCGAGCCAAGGGCTCTGTTCGTCTCTCGTTCATATCTGAGATTCGGGCAGCTATTTTCTCTCAGCTCTTGGCTTTGAACCAGCGATGTTCCTCCATACCCCCAGGGGGCGAGTGCAATCGGATATTTACACGCACACGAGCCGACCGCATGTCGAAATCGGGCATATGAGCGAAAGCAGAGCTCTCTTTGCCTTCATGAGCTGCCTAGCCGTCGTTGAGGGCAGTTCAAAGCTGGGCTGTGTCGCTTTGATATCGCACACCAATACACTCTCACTTTTTGGCCTCGCTTTTTTGAACATCGCTGCTTTGAACTGAGAACCGGAGCTCGAGAGATGATAGCATCAAACTGCTCGCAGATCTTTATTCACAACTCCGAGCTGATAAAGTGCTCCCTCATATGTCTATTGATACACGAAGTATTTGGATTCGGCAGGTTTCGCCTTATGTGATAGGACTCAATAACCACATAGACTCTCGAGCTCCGGGTCTCAGCTGAAATAAAATCGTATGGATTAAAACCGTGGTGAGCATGTCCTTGCACCCATTGCTCCGAGGGTTTTTTTTGACAACTGACGCCGCGCAGTCGCTTAAAAAACTGCCTCCAGCCGCACACAATTGCCTCGCTTCGAAGCGAGTATGGGTTGACGACTCGAGCCTCGCCAATAAGGGTTGTTTTTATTCTCTCTTCCAAAGGTACACAGAGTAAATTAAAATTGTTCAAAAAGTTCTAAAAACCTGAATGAAGCATCTCCGACCCCGTAAAGTACATAGTACATGCTCACCATCAACAGCCGATTCAATTTAACTATGTCCGTATGATCGTATTAACGCACAGAACTCAGAGGTGGTAGGAGATAGAGGTTTGACATGACTTCTTATACTTGCAAGCAGATCATCTTTATTTTCAATTTTTGCCACGCCCCCTCAAAGTGAAAAATAAGTTATATCTCCTGCAGTTTTATAGATAGAAGGTTCGTACCTTCTGGACATATTTAGAAATAAGGATAATTTTTCGATCCGCCAAAGATCGGATGAAAGATAGTCGATTTATTAGGAAAACAAGCAATTATGGTGAGCAGCGGTGATGGGCAGCACTTCAAGCCCCTTAACACAAACTTTGAGAGGTACAGAGTATATTATATCCGGACTTGACCGACTTTTTTACTTGTTTTTTCTGTTGTTGTTGCTGGACTGCTCCCAAACTCAATTTTGCTACCCACCGCTGGAGTAAAGTAAAGTATATGTTGTTCCTGAGCACTAAGACAAATACCCAAAAACTTCTTAAATGAGCCAGGAAATTCTTGTTTTAAGTACCAATTTCTTGATACAAATACAAAAATTCTTGAGTTCAACACTGTTAGGATGATGATTCGGTTTTGTATACCACTTCCACTGGAACTTTTCGAAAACGGAATTGATTCAGTCTCTCGCAACACAAAAGCGAAAGCGTTTTTTAAAAAGTTATGCTTGTTGGCCGGTGAAATGAAAAGTAATGTACATTAAGTTAATCCTTAGTTTTGTGATGAATTCAGAACTTATTTAAGTAACTTGAGTTGCATTTAAGTCTTTAACTGAACAAATGTGAATAAAATAATCACCACGTCAAACCAGACTATTACAATAATTTAAAGACAGTGCAATATCGAGCAGACAAACTTGGAGTAAACTTAAAAATTTAGGAATAGGTAAACTCAAACCAATACTAAAGAGCCTTTAGTAAAGACTGATCTGGACGTAAATAATCTTAACAATAAGTTCACCCAAATAGCAGTACCTGAAACTACGCAAAATATTTACCTCAACATTGAACCGAATTTCTACTGTGATAATAGCCTTAGCACCAGCAAAGCCGAAAAGTAAAACGTAAGAGTGTGCCGCTCTCATTTCCGAATGTTTCATTTTCGATCGTTTTTAATTGATTCTCTCGTGCCGATTTCGTTTGGACCGTGGTTGGCCAAAATTGAATTGAGAACAGCAAAAGCAAACCGAAACGGAATTGCGTTTGGATTACTTTTCAAAACTTAGCTGAATTGAGAACATTGAGAATAACTCGATATCCGGCTGTCTAAGACTAAATTGACCCCTTTATGTGCTTAGTCAAGGAACGAATAATGCATAAAGAACTTTAATAAAATTCGAAACATTTTCCTTATTTATATAAAATTGTCCGGATGTTTGACCGAGTCGAAGTTAACTTTCCCCTATATTTTTCGTTCTTATTCATGCAAGCTAAGAACGACTTTTAATAATAGTTAGTGTTTGTTTTTACAAAAAGAACGAAATGATCTTTATTTATGAGCCCTCTCCGAATTGCGAACGTTTTATGTAAGATTAAAATTTTACGTTATATGGAAGGTTACCAACACGTCTGCCGTTACAAGACCTGATTTGTGTTAAATAAGAATTGTTAAAACAGTTGAAACAGACGAAAAAAAACCTCAATTGAATTGGCCAAAAAAAAAAATTAAGCGGAAATTCGCGTATTTGGCGCGAGTGTAAGCAGCTCCGCGACAAGCATTTTTTAATGAAGCGCAACTCGAAGTCGGAGTTGGCAAAGGAGTGAGCGCACAAATACCAAACCACTTGACCGAATGGATAGAAACACAGCGTTGTAAACAGCTTAGTAGATGGCTGTATATAAGTTTTCCTTAAAGAACTTTACTCTTTCTTATTGAAAATAATTGAATAGGAGTTTCTGAACTTCATCTAACACAAACTTCCCAGTGGCTTTAGACAGCCATATAAATCAGACTCCCCAAATGTACCAGTTCTCGAAAATGTTTGTGCGACAGTAATAGATTCTAGGGGAATTTCTATGCACATATGTCTTTTCAGCAATGTCTGCAGTCTGAAATGTACATGGTTTTCAAATCAATGAGGATGAAGTAGATTGCTACATAATCAAAGTGTGGGTTTTAAAAATTAAGTTTAACCAGAGCTCGTAAATAACAATTGATCGTTTTTCCCTTTGCGGTCTGCTCAATAACAAAACCGAAAAAACTCATGAACGCTTGCTCTCGTTCTGAGCAGAACACTTCGTTTCTCTTTATTTTTGTTTTCAGCTGACTGTTCTCAGTTGAGCATTTTTTGTTTTGCTCATTCAATAACAATTTATAGAGAGCGGTCCGACTGAGCGCTCGCGCTTTGAGAGTCCGCAGATGAGCAAAAAGCCGAACGACTCACCTCAAAGGGTCTTTTTTTATACCCTTGCAGAGGGTATTATAAAATAGTGCGGATGTTTGTAACGCATTGAAGGCTGAGCTGAGTTGATTTAGCCTTGTCCGTCTGTCCGTCCGTCCGTCTGTCTGTTTCTATGCTATCTCCTCCGTCAGTTTTATAGCTATCCTCACCAAACTTTGCACGAAGTCTTTTGGTACAAATACGCTGCACATTTGTCGGAACCGACTGGATCGGATGACTATAGCATATAGCTGTCATAAGAACGATCGGTCGAAAAACTAGTCTTAGTGCGAAAAACTTTTTTGTTTTTAATGGAAACGTCTCCAAAGTACGTATTTCTTAGTTTACTATCCTTTCCCATGATTTCACTAAGTTTAATCGAAATCGGATGACTATAGCATATAGCTGCCATAGGAACGATCGGTCGAAAAACTAGTTCTAGTGAGAAAAACTTTTTTGTTTTTAATGAAAACGTCCTTATCATTGGCATACACTTATTTTATATACTTTTACACGATTCTACAAAGTTTGGTCGAAATCGGATGATTATAGCATATAGCTCCCATAGGAACGATCGGTCGAAAAACTAGTTCGAGTGAGGAAAACTTTTTGGTTTTAAATGAAAACGTCATTTTTATTGGCATATTCTAATTTTATATACTTTAACACATTTCTACAAAGTTTTATCAAAATCGGATGACTATAGCATATAGCTGCAGTATGAATGATCGGTCGAAAAACAAGTAGTGAGAAAAACTTTTTGTTTTAAATGGGATCGCCTCCAAATTTCGTAATTAACAGTGTATTATGCTTTTCCACGATTTCACCAAGTTTGGTCGAAATCAGACATCTATATAGTATAGATCCCATAGAAAAGTAAGGTCCAAAAAGTAGTCTTAGTTTGTAAAACTTTTTTGATTTCAATGGAAGCTGCAAGGGTATACAAAACTTCGGCCGAGCCGAAGTTAACTTTCCCCTATTTTTGACAATGAAATTTAAATGAATTTAAAACATAAATAATAACAATCCGAACGCACTTAATTGAACAAGGCAAGTGTGGCTTGTGTGAGTCACAAGCCCAAACAGGCACCTCACTCTCACATACACACACACAAAACGCAAATGGCTTTTAAATTTTCGCTCGCGTCCATTCAGTCAGCGAGTGAACAGAGCAAAAGGGAATTAAAATTATTGGTTGTTCGTTGAGCAAAGAGCGAAATGTTCAAGAGCCGATGAGAGCGGCTCATTTCTGACTCTTTGCTCAAAGCGTCCGTAAATAACTGTTATTTTTAGACAACGAAAAATGGTCCACTGTTATTTGCTTGCTCTGAGGTTACCAGATGCTAAGATGGTGATGAGAAATCATACCTTATATAAGAAATTTTTAACTTTCAACAAGTATTTCTTTACTGTACAACCAACCCCATTTGTACCAAATTCAAGAACAATATAACAGATTTGTTTTTCTGAGTGTAAAACTTTAGGTTTTAGTTACCCCAAGGTACACAGTGTAATCGTTATTTAACGGCCTTCGGTCGGAAAGAAAAACTGTTGGAATATGCGTCACTGAGAAGTTCCATACAACTGGCTGTCTAACTGCATTTACAGCCACAATCTTAAGATAAACCTTCCCTCCTCTAGGAGCCACATTAGTGTGTCACAAGTATCTATGACAATTGCATATGAATGAAACTCTTTGTGTTAAGAAAAACTGAGACAAAAAACAAACCAAACAAGTGAAAAGCATCAAAGCAAAAAAGAAAAGAGTTGCCGCCACATTAGGTAATGTGATCTGGTGGTACGTATCTTTCGGTGTGTATCTTGCGGCTGTGCAAATCTGCATATCAAATGCATTTCTTTGTTTGACACGACACCAAAAACTGCGTACGCTGCTTGGGTAACGGCATGTAAATGTACTGCTCAGCTCATTTGCATGGGATTACCATTTTTCTCAATCTCTTCATTGGAAAAAGGTTCTCGGTTCTGGCCATAAACTAATTAAACTGACTCAACCGGGCGCGCTACAAAATTGTAACATGCCAAAGACCGGCGAACCGAAAATTGCGGACGAAGACAACCTCAACATCGGCTGTGTGAGGCAATTGTTTTTGCTCTGCCAAGCGGAACATAAATTAAAGTGACTTTGAGGAGCGTTGGGGTTGTAGTTTTTTGGGCAGCGAGTCTCGGGCCTGTCAAGTTGCCAAGTTGACTTTGCTGCAGTTCAAAAGTGCACTCAAACAAGCGCAGAGATCACAGTCTAGTTAAGGAGCTAAACCAATTTTCTCTTTTCATTTTCGCAGACCCCCGCAGCATTTGCATTTGCATCAACAACATGGACACCGGAAGTGTGGTTAGTGAACCGATTTCCGCGCATCATCGCGCCTTTGCCAAACAGAAATCCGCCTCCATGGTAAGTACGAGTTGCAAAATATGTAGCGATATGTTTATGCATTTGACTTGCCGGGGACCCTCCCATTGTCTAATTCGATTATGTAAGGCCACGCTAATTAGCTATAGACACGCACAGACCACCGATACTACACACACACTATTTTACATAATTTCACGCTAGAAAGTTGTCGAAATTGAAATTCACAAATAACAACAAGTAACATGCAACATGAGTGGTGGTGGTGGTGGCATGCTACAGGTAAATAACAAAAAACGAAATGGCAAGTTAATAAAGCGTTGCATACACCCCAAAGACCATCAAAACAATTTACAACTATTAATTGCATTTAATGCATTTTTAAGCAACACTTTCACGACGATGCTAAAAAAACCAATGCAAAGTCATTCAGTTGCAACCAGACGATGATGCATCATTGTGTATTTTGAGTTGAAGATGAAATGTTGAGGCCTCAAGTGGGGGAAAATTCATAGTCAAGATGTTCATTGAAGGGAATACAAATGTGGGAAAGGGGCAAATTAATATATATCAGTTGATGCCAGGCTGTATATATAGCCAGAGGCAGTTGGAGTGTAAGTGTTTAATTTGAGCTTATAGTTTCTCAAAATGCATATGCATTTTTACCCTCTTTATGCTTGTTTTGTGGGGAACATTTTCGTTTGTTTTGGCTCACTTTAATATTATTGAAAAGTACCATTTCTTAGCTTTAAAATGAACAACTCCAAATATTTTTAAGATTTTCTTAAGCCCAAACATTCTACTTAGAATCAGGGATGCCAACCGATCCGAAATAAGGACTGGTTCGGTTCAGTGGTTCACACAATTTTTGAACCATCGGTTCGGTTTATTACATGGTTTTTGAAGACAATTGAAACGCGGTTTCGGTTCGGTTCAGTTTAAATTTCTAATTTAGTTAATGAAATTCCGATCTGACGACGTAACGAGAAGTTTCATACAAAAATTGTGAGAAGAAGAGCAGACGTAACGATTTCCTTGTACCTTACGTTTTCCCCCGTTGGAGTCAAAACGTATTTTTGCAATTAACAGCGCTAAACAAAGCGTAACATCTCATACGTGGACTCTATGTTAATAGGTTGTGAGCCTTATTTTGCGTTGCTCTGCTGGTGCAATATTGCCACCAGATGTTACGCGCTGTTACTCTACATGTATGCCATCGATCAGCTGGACTTAACTAAAACAAAACAATGGCAGAAAAATCAAAGCGAAAGAGCCGATTGGAAATGTTTTCGCATGAAGACAAGGTTGAGCTGATTTTGGCGGTGAGACCGTGATGCCACTTGGGATTTATCCCACCCCAAACATTCGGGCTTAAATTTTGTTAACAAGGCTTGGAGTGCAGTGGCCGAGCTTGTTCAAAAAGAAGATCTGTAACATACGTGAATGACTAACACTTTGGATAAGTTGATTCAAATTTCTACCAATATGTAGCAGTTGCTGATTGTTGAACTGGTTTAAAGGCTTTGCGGGAGAGCTGTTGCTATCATGGCATAAGCACAAGCGTAAATCAAACCACAACACACCTGATTGATCAGTGTGACCCTCCACCAGATAATTTAAAAATGTCATGAACCTGACAACGCGATGCAGCGGCGAAATTTTTTTTGGTAGTTCTGGTCACACTAGGCATACGTTCCACGTTGACGCAATATGTGTTGGCGTATGCTGAATTACTTACGTCGTCAGTCCGTCGGGGCCTCAAGCCAAAAATGCCAAATACGCTTTTAATATTCTTTGATCGGCCTCCGATCGTTCAAAGGAGAGGCTTTCCGAAAAGTGTCCAAAATAGCATTTCTGTTCAAGGATCGTCCATAATTTCGCCGAGTCTCAAGCCTTTAATCCCGGCTTAAAACTAATTCTGCGCCGAAAGGTATTTTTCCAAATTTTTAAAAATTTCAAAAAATCTTTTATGTTTATGTTGAATTGCTCTTTATTTCACCATATCTGATTTCTTAAAACACTTCCTTCAGTATATAGCAGCTCGTAAAGTCATATTTTGCGACTTCTGAAGTTGCGGCAAGTTCAAAATAATATTAAAAACTTATTTTTTTCTAAGGATCGTCCTTAAGTATTGATGTTACCCAAAGTTCGGTCCGTTCGGCTGGAACGCATTATAAAGTAATAGTTTTGGATTGGATTTTAGAGGTATTAAGCCCCACGTTTTCGTTTAAACCTGCTCTATTGTGGCTTAGCTAATCCTTTAAACAGGAAAAGCTGTTCGTATCATGTCAAAGTGTCTTTTTCTCGAACTTTAAAACATTTGAAAATTCTAAATTAAATCCTAAAGAACATTTGAATAGTCGGAAATGCTGGCTTCTAAAGTTGGATTGAGGTGAAGAAACACGATAGAATAAAGAGAATTGAATCTTGTAAAAGAAATGGAAAACGCGACGAAGGAATGTAATCTGATGACAGGCGACCTTCTAGGTCGGTGGGCAAACTTGTCTGTGATCTGAATCGAACCGAACCGAATCATATTGCTTTGTGGTTTTCGGTTCGGTTCAGCATTTTCGAAAGGACGCCGGTTCGGTTTGCGGTTCGGGTTTTCAGCTGGAATTAGCGGTTCGGTTACGGTTTGGTTCGGTTCGGTTCAGAACCGGTTTTCATCCCTGCTTAGAATACAAGCGTTCAAAATGGCCCATAGGATGTTGTTGAAAATTTTCATAAGAATTCAATACAAATGGCTATAGGGATTTTGCGAAGCATATTTTTGGGCAGTCTATTTAATAATGTGGAGCACATGTATTCAAAATGGTATATCTTCGCTTAATAAATTGCATAAATATTGTGGATAAATTATTTTAAAGCTAGAAAGTAATTGCTTACAATTATATCAAAGACAGTTAAAACAATAGCAAAGAATCCTCACAAATTGCGACTCAAAAGCAGGGATTAAAACCGAAACAACAACCGTTATTTTTAACCGGTATAGCCGAATCAAACCGAAACCGTAACCGAAAAAATGTTTTTTAAGTGACCGTAACCGCTGCCGAAACCAAAATGGATATTATTTTGGTTAACCGTAACCGAAACAAAATAACCGTTTTCAATTCGGGTTTTAACATATTAAGAAACAAAAATATTTGTAATATTTTATAGCCGTCTGTGGAAGTCAGGAAATCGCCACTTTTACGATATTTGGCTAAGCTGTAGATGTGAGTTTAAAAAAAATTAATGTAAGTTGGCCAATTTATTGTATTCAGAATTAGAAAACGCAAAGGTAATCGGTTTAAAAATGATGCTACTTCATGTGGCATATTCTTAGATCCCAGATACAATGTCGCCCTTACTGCTGAGCAAAAAGAAGTATGTCTAGATTATGAATGGTAAAGGCAGACATCAGTTTGTTTTTGGTTTCCAAATATAAAAAAACGATTTTCTAAGCAACTGCATACTTTGCCTTTGGTATTCTTATGGTATGAATGTATGAATCAATTGACAAGCGAACAGAGAAACGGAATTCTGCAGTTCTTGCTACAGCAAAGGAGCTATAAAGGCAAGGAGCTATAAGGGAGCTATAAATGAAACCGTTGCTAGATTTGATGATTCAAAACTGGTTGTTTCAAAAATTTGGCATAAGGTACAGACACAGTATCAGTCTGGTGCACCCAATGCCGATGTTTAATCGAATAAAAACGGAAATTTCATTCGTATATCATATTTTGGAACAAACAAAAATGAGAAATGTACATCATATTTCGGAACAGAGGTAGTAATAGAATTGAATTATTCGGGCGTGTTCTACAAACTTCTAGCAACCCAAAAGCAATTGTCGGTGTTCCTGAAATCTCTTTTGTTGGTTTTCAAATGTCGCAAATTTCGTGGCGACATTTGGTCAACTTTTTGGTAATAAAGAGTTTTGAGTCAAATTAAATATTAAAGATCAATACTTTGATGCTTAACTAAAATTAGTTTTAAAATATTTTTAACCAAAACAACGCAAAGACCGAAGAGCAGCAGAAAACAACAATGAGCAAACCTGCCAACTTATTCCAAATCAGGCAAACACATTTTCGGAAGTTTTGATTTTCTTATCGAAGCTAACATTTTATAGACTTAAATGAAGGGTAAATAAAAAAATTTATGTAAAGTTCACATTGTAAACAAATTAGCAGTTTAGTTAAATATAAATAAAATAGTTCAATTCAATGAGTTATCGAAAAACCTATCGATAAATTTGACTTGTGGGAATTTCAAACTACGATAAGAGGACAAGTTAGCAGCGCTGAAAAGTTTAACTAAACATTTTAAACTAATTATAATCTTAAAGAAAATAAAAATGTTTTCATGGGTGAAACAGAGTTCTCTGTATTTTTTTCCCGAGCCAACGTCCTTCCAGCAATCTCCATGGCTATCAATGCAGCCGCGGGCATTTTTTTTTGAGCGCTCTACTCACCTGTAAGCAGCAGGGTTGTCAATTAAAATAAATATTTCGCGGGTCAACCTTCTTAAATTTTTCTATTGAATTGAGTTTATATGATCTAAATAAATTTATAGTTTGGAAGTTAGTCTATACCAAAAACACATTTTTATTTATTGTTTAGAATTAACAGACAAAAGTGGAATCCAACATTTAATTTAACTTTTTTCTTGAAGTCTACAACCCTGGCATAGCAGCAACAGCGCAATAGCTGCCATTCAGCTGTTTTTTGTCATTCTCTTCCTGCTACTCCGAAGCTAACCGAAGCTAACATTTTTGGAACACCGACATTTGGATTGGTTGTTTTCAAAAACAACTGATCCCTAAATCTCTAGAGATTTCTGGAACACATCGGTATAAGACACTTTTATAACTTGCGTTTCCTCCCTCGCAAAATCTTTCTGAACGGGAATATACCATAATAGAAACAAATATGACGAACGAAAGAAAAACGCAATGAAAATTTACCGTTGTTTGCGATTTTTTTCAGTGTCTTGGAAAAGTGCCGTTAATTTTGAGCTCAAGTCACAGAAATTTGCTTGCTTGCTGCTGTATCAGAATTATAAGACACATAACGAAAACTAAGGCCAGACTGTTAAAAACAACTCCACTTGTAATTTTTGTTGTTCACGATTGTAGTTTAAGCAATTTGAAATAAAATGGGTCGATCAACACTGCTTTGCGAGAATGAAAAGGGCTTAATTCTTGCCTTTTCAAAGTCCGGCTTGAATATAAGCCAAATATCACGTGAAATCGGTCGCAGTCGCACAGTTATTGCCAATTTTTTTTAAGAATCCTAAAGAATCGGCAAAAAACGTAGTACTAAATGAAAACCAGTGTTAAATGACCGTAGCAAGCAACGCATTATTAACAAAGCGAGCAATTCAACCGCCTCATGCTCCCAACTTGCTGCACTCAGCGCAAAAAATGTGTCCACTATGACGGTCTGAAGAGTCCTAAATAAATCTGATCACATTGTGAGAGGTGTACTTAAAAAAATTCCTCATTTGACAGCCCGCCACAAAGCTGCTCGGATCGAATTTGCACTAGAAAACTTGTGAACAATCAGGACCTCGGTAATTAATGTCGCATTGTTAGTTTTCATATTTCTAATCAATTTTATTTTATTTAGGTAATTTTTTCGGATGAAAAAAGTTTAATCTAGATGGTCCAGATGGATCACGTCATTACTGGCATGATTTAAGAAAGGAGCCCCTTTACTTTTTGAAAAGAAATTTTAGTGGCGGGACAGCAATGGTATGGGGAGCATTCAATAAGTTTGGAAAGCTAGATTTGGAATTTACGAGCTCCTGAATGAATAGTGCAGACTACATTCGAGACCTAGAAAATAGTTTGCTACCCTTTTTAAATGAAAGCTCCCTATATTTTCATGCAAGACAATGCCCGAATTCACACTAGTCGGGTCACAAAAGCTTTTTTACAAGAGTGTTCGGTCGAATTATTGAAATGGCCAGCATGCTCACCAGACTTAAATCCAATTTTCATTCCTATAGACTTAAAGTGTTAAAACTATAAGTGTCTTATCACTTTAAAAAAGTTGAAAATGCCACTTTTTTTTTATTTTGCTATTAAAAAAAACACTATAACAGTTGGAACAATACATATATTTGAGTTGAGTCGTTTTTCTATATCGTTTTAATATGAGTAGTGACGGTTAATGCAATAGTTCGTTAATATACATATCTTAAAAATTATATTCAAAATACAAGGTGTCTAATAATTTGGATATGGACCTTAGTAGGTAAATGGACCCTTCAAGCGAAAATTAGACATGGCATTAAAGACCGACTCGTTGTTCCGCAGCGCATTTGGAATGCTACCATAAAGAAGGGATAAATAGTGGGTAATTTTGGACAATATTTTGAAAAATCACATTAATCACAGCATCTGCTCTAATCATCATCAAAAGAAGCCTACATATGTGGCGTCTCTTTTGTCTAGCCTCTTCCCTATACAAATCATTTTCGGTTGGGCAAATTAGTAAAAGAAGTCAGTCAGTCGTCATACACAACAATAAAACTTTCACTGGAAATGAAACGATTGAAAGCAAAAGTATTTCTTTAGATATGCATACAACCACAATCACAATGCGTTGATGATTGGTTCAGTGCCAGGCAGGCAGGTGTTTAGTCATCACAGCTCAAAAACTAAAGTATAAACAGTCCAAATTGAGCAAAACTAATGAGAAAAGTAAATATTGTTGTGTGTTAAATAGCAACGAAGCCAGACTGGTTAGCCAGATGCACCCCACTGGGATATATTTCACACCCTTTTTATGTTTCCCAGAGACAATTAATTTCTTCCACAAAATTACACCACTTATGCAATTTCTCAACACCTAAAAGAACAAAGGGGAAGGAAATGTATATTCCTGTAAGATATGCAAATTGATTTATGATCCTAGTGCAAGAAAAAGTTCTCACGTTCCGAACTGGACAGTGTCCGGTCGAGATGGGGTTAATTTGTTACCTCAGGGCATGAAGGGTGGTTGAAAGAATTTTGTAACGGTTGCCGGCTGCCGGTTGCTGCTAGTCACGTAGTCCAAAAAGCTTACGTTACGTCAACGCAACAGGTTAGTACAAAAGCTTAAAGCAAGTGCCCGAAAGCTTTTAGTATGCGAAAAAGCGCGAGTGTGAACACAACACAAACAGCTGACATCAGCTAGCTCAGTGCTTTGCTGTCTTTTGTGTAAATGTAAATATTTGTAAATACAGTTAAAGTGTTTGTTTTTTCGGAGAATCAATTGTTTTGTAGTATAATCCAAAGTGAGCTGTGATTATCGGCAAGTGAAAACATTAATAAATTTAAGTAATTTATCAAAACAAAGTCGGCAAGCTTAGTTGAGACTATAAACTCTGATTAGCACATAAAATAACAACAAACCTCGATAAGCGATCTCCGGCAAAGACCCCCCAAATAAGTGCAAACCAAACCGAGTGAAAACGACTAAAAAATGCGCCTCGTGTGCCGACTCAGTCTATTGAATGCTCTCAGTCGACTTTCCACTGTTCAATCGATTGGTACTAACTGCAAGCGAAATCTAGTTGCTGCCACGCCCAGTTGGACTACACCACGCCCTCGCTATCAACACTCTCAGACCTCCTCAGCCATGAGTTTGCCGGAGCGTAAGCCTTTTACGGCGGATTTCTTCTTTCGCCAAGTGAGTGTTTCCTTACTTGTCCCAGATCTGATGAAAGTATTAATGAAATTTATGTAATCCTCCAAAAAAAAACCAGCTCTTCGATACCGAAAGCAGTACCTATACCTATCTCCTAGCTGATATCAACAGTGGAGAGGCTGTAATCATTGATCCCGTCTTGGAGCAGGCCAAACGTGATGCTCAATTGGTTAAGGATTTGGGCTTTAAGCTAAAATATGCCAGTAAGTTTGACTTACCCGATTCACCCTTCCCACCGGCTTTAGTTACTTATGTTTTCTCAGTCAACACCCACATGCATGCGGATCACATAACGGGCAGTGGCTGGTTGAGAGAGCTAACTGGTTGTCAGACTATCATAGCCGCCGCCAGTGGTGCCAAAGCGGATTGTCATTTGCAGGAAGGTGATCGCATAGACTTTGGACGCCATCAGATTGAAACCCTAGCCACACCGGGACACACAAATGGCTGTATGAGCTATGTGATAGGAGAACAGGGTTGTGTTTTCACCGGCGATACGATTTTGATACGCGGCTGTGGACGCACAGACTTCCAAGAGGGCAGCTCCAAGAATCTGTATGAAAATGTCCATACCAAAATATTTACTCTACCCGAGAACTATCGTATCTATCCAGCGCATGACTACAAGTGAGTTGGGGAATTGCTTGCTAACGGAAATGAATATTTAATGGGAAAACTTTCCATTTTTGCAGAGGTCTACTAGAGAGTACTGTGTGGGAAGAAAAGCGTCTTAATCCGCGTCTGACCAAGAGCCTGGAGGAGTTTATTAAGATTATGGATAACCTGAACTTGCCTTATCCCAAGAAAATCGGTTGGTTTTTTGAATTAATCGTCACTGGTTTTGCTCTCATGGTGTATTTGTGATTTCAGATGCTTCCTTGCCGGCTAATCGTGAATGTGGAGTATATGATATACCCAAGGAGTAGAAGAACAGCAAAGGAGGACCACCTTCGTTATGTCATAATAGATATATCTTCATATACGGACAATAAAATAATATAAAACTCTGTAAATTGAATGTTACTAAATGATGTAGGGTAGGTTAGATTGGGCTGTGATTCCCTCGGGCTCAAGCCCCAACATCTTACAGTCTAGGTCAGCAAGAAAAAGAATCAAGACCCTACAGATTTAAGAGAAAAACTAACTGCAAAGTATACTCACGAATCTTGGTCGAAAACCTTCTAAAAAACTGCTCTACTTAAATTTAGTGAAAAAATACACCTGTTCTATTCTTCGTATAACAATTGTGATATTAGCTTTAGTTGTAAGTGTGTTAATGTCTGTGAAGTCTTACAGTCGATTTTAAGAGTCAAGTCAAACACTATAGGACTTGACAATATATGCCCAAAGTTTATTAAGATATTACTGCCCAAATTATAGCACACATCGTAAACACTGTCTTCACCACTTCGACTTTCCCTCACGCATGGAAGATTGCGAAGATAATACCCATCCTTAAGACTAACGCGGAATTTCGACCAATATCGATTCTGCCGTTTTTGTCAAAGGTGTCTGAGCAACTTATGGCCACTCAAATAAATGTCTTTCTTTTAAATACATGTCATTTAGGATTTAGAAGGCACAGAAGTTGAATCACTGCGGCAATAAAAATTACTGATGATATCCGTGAACAGACTGACAAAAATAATGTAACATTTCTTACCCTCTTAGACTTTAGCAGTAAATCATCAAGTCCTCGTCACAAACTAAGCAAACTAAACAATTTTATATCGACTGCCCTTAACCTTATGACCAAGTCAGGCAATTGTAAATAATTCGCAGAGATCATCTGTTGAGTTTTTATCACGCGGGGTCCCCCAAGGATCCGTTCTCGGACCGTTGTTATTTTCTTTGTACATAAATGATCTTCCAAATGTTTTGTCTCAATATCAAGTCCATATGTATGCTGATAACGTCGAAATCTACGTAAATCGTACCCTATGTAATATGTCTGAGTGTGTTAATGTAACAAATAGTGAGCATGGCAAGATCACATATGTAAGACCATAGGTCGAACGTATGGCATGCTCAGGCAGTTATATCCGACACAAAATTTGATACCGACCAGCTACGACTCTTAATTGCAAAAGCATATTTAATACCATTTCTGTTTTACGGACTTGAATTGTTCGGAAGCTGTAGCGCTGCAAGTCAAGAGAGGTTAAGGGTCGCTTTTAACAACATCGCTAGATATGTGTTCAAAATTAGTAGATTTGGTCACATCAGAAAGCGGCTAAATTGTTTTCAAGATTGTTCTCACTCAAATTATCCCTTTTTACCACAGATTTTTAGAAGCTATATTCTAAACGACGGTTTTTTAACAGCCGGGCTCAAGTTCGAGGGTTGATTATAATTCAATAATCATCAAAATAGTCAACAAAGAATACATGATTTTCTTGTATGCATTTATTAAAATTGTATGCTGCCTTTTTTTCTGATGATTATTGAACTATAATCAATACTCGGCACTGAGCAGGCTAACAACCACTTTGACTAAAATCAAACCGGGTCGCTAAACCCCATATTCACATAATCAAAAAATTTTAAACCGAACCTTAAAACGCAAAAGAAACCGTTTCGGTTCGGTTCATTTCACCGAAAAGTTTGATGCAAAAATTTGTGTAAATTTATAAAATTGTATAAGAAAACTAACTCAACTATACTTGAATCGTTCGTGTAGCAGTCTGTCAGATTACCGTCGGTTACAGTGACTTAAACTATTCGAAAAGAAAAAAAAAAGATCATTAAAAGATCCATTTGGAATAGATACTTGTTAAATATCCTTTTAATCATCTTTAATATCCTTTCAATCGTCCAACGAAGTTTAAAACGTCCAAAGATATGAAAAAATGGTCATCTTTGGACGATTTTAGAATGCAGAAGCTTTTGAAAAAAGATCAGGTAAAAAGATCCACTTGGAATAGATACTTGTTCAATATCCTTTTAATCATCTTTAATATCCTTTCAATCATCCAACGGAGCTGAAAATCGTCCAAAGGATATGAAAAATGGTCATCCTTTGGACGATTTTTAGCTCCTTTGGATGATTAAAAGGATTTTAAAGACATATTCATTCCAAATGGATGCAAAAATCATCAAATGGAAATTTCTTAATATCCCTTTTTTTTCTGTAGGAAAGAAACATTTTAAGGCCAAAATGTCAAACACGTTTGGTTTCATTCAAAAACCACGTTTTCACCCGAACCGGTAGTTTAATAACTCCTTGAACCGCGATCTATGCGTCCATTGCGGTGAAAAGAAAAAAGAAAAAAGAAATATATTTCTATTTGCACATTGATTTAGCGTTAAACATGGAATTCCTATCGGAAATTTATAAAGTGAACACTTCAAAATTAAATAGTTGGAAATAGTTTAAAAATTTAATATGGATGTCTGGAGTAGTAGTCTTAGTTAGAATCAATTTTTATTTTCAATGGAAATGTCCTCAAGAAGATTTCTATTGATTTGTCTGAAGAAACATATAAGAATTGTTTTATAAAATCTCCAAATCGAATGTTTATCATAACAGTTTTTACTGCTCGAACTCGGATGACTCTGAAGCGTTCTTGAAAACGATTGGCATGCCGAATTTAACAGTAATCACTATCGCACAAGATGGTTGACAGGCCATAAAATTCAACTTATATTGAATTGCGCTTTTTAAAATGAAATCGGGGAGTTGGAAGAGCTTAAATATCGTTGATACGTAGTTAAATGCATTTGAAAGGAAGTGTAGACGCAGTCAAATTAGTATAACCTATCGCTCATTTTCTTCAAGACTGTCATAACCATTTATGAAAGTAGTTCTTTTAGCTATTGGTCGATCTAGTAAAATATTTTGAGTTTGAAATGAACTGAATATATACTTATTTATTGTTTGAGTTGATTCCATGAATAAGATATCACTGTATATGCTTGCCTAATATAACAATACAAATGCACTGCATAAGTACTTGATATATTTCAAACCCGAGTGTCCCAAACACTGCAACAAAATGTATACAATTGTATTTCTACTCGTGGCATATTTGTGTTTCGCTCATGAAGTGCCAAAATCACTCGCGTAGCTTATTGCTAATACTCTTACGAACAGGAAGCTCAACAATTTGAGTATGGAATTATCCACCAAAAATTCTGGCAAGGCATTTTCTATTTGTCGCGCTCTCACTGGTGTAATTTGTTGCTCATGCTTGCTTCTTGTGGTATTTTTATTACTGGTGGCTTTGTGGATCCGCTTTCTGATATATCTTTGGCTTCTGTCCGTTCCCGTCACTTCTCGTTAAATTCATCACTAGTTAATGCTTCTTCTTTGACGTCGACGTCAGCAGAACCGAATTCTGTGTGCATTGTTATTGCAATTTTGCCTACTGCAACTGAAACGAGAGCCTAGGTTAAAGTCGGTCCAGTCCGACTTCGATATACCCGTTACAAGGGGAATTAATATTGTATAGCCTTCCCTTATGTTAGTTAACAAAGCCTTAACATTAATGTGAACATTTCATCCAAAAAGTATGCAACGTTTTGTTAATTTGTATAACTCTGCCATTTATTATCCGATCTTTATGAAAGTTTCAGAGATTGTAGATATTGGGCACATACACTACACTGTACTGTACGGGGCGTGACCAAAATTTGAAATAAACTTGATCTGCGTACAGGCAATAAGAGTCTACATATAGCATTTGAGCGCTCTAGCTCTGCTAGTCTCCGAGATCTAGGTGTTCATACAGACAGACGGACATGGCTATATCGACTCGGCTGTTGATGCTGATCAAGAATATATATACTTTATGGGGTTCGGAGATGCTTCCTTGTGCTTGTTACATACATTTGCATGACTTTAGTATACCCTTTTTTACTCTGCGAGTAACGGGTATAAAAGTCCGCCACTTCGAAGTCGAAATCAAAATGCCCAAAGCAGAAACAAACAAATTCGACACCCGCTTAAAACAGACACCAGTCACAGAAGTACTAGGACGAAAATAGGTGAGTATATGAGTTGACGGCATATTTTGAGTGCCGAATCACACCGCGTGCGCTTTTACAGAGAGTGCACTCGTGTCAAGATAACAGGCACTCTTGCAGATCTCTGATCCAAAACTGTCCTATCTATTTCTCTCAATCTCCATACCTTTCTGTAAAATATCTATGCAGAGCCCTAAGCTTAGCTGTACGATTTTTGCATTTACTCTCTACTGATATGAAAAAAAATCGATAATATAGTACAAACTTGCAAATGTAAGCTTCCGCCTTCGAGCTTTCTATACTCTCAGCTTTGCTTGCTTGTAAGCTTACCATCTGAGTTTAGTCTTTCAGCGATCCTCATCGACCGAACATTAATAAACTTATTTAAGCAATGAGAACTTGCTTAATCTTTTATTTCGGACTCGAGTATTATATCTCCGACATCGGATTCATAAATCTGCGACTCCGGATATTAAATCTCCGTAACGACGAAAACTAAGTGACTAAGCAGCCGCATCAACAGAAGTGCCAAGGAGAGCCCTTCACATAACTATATGTTTTAACAGAAAGTCGAAGGATAATTAACTCGTTGAGTATTTTACCAATTTTTATATATTCCCTGCAGATTCAGTACTAAGCCGAACTGATGGGTAGTTCAAAGCTGGTTCAATCTTTGGGGAATTTATTTAATGACTTATCTAAGAATGTTTTACAGCTTTAATGATATGATAATTTAAGCATAAGTTGAATGGTTTTATTTTTTTTTAAACGGTTAGAATTTATTTAGTGCTTACACCTGAGCTTATTTATTATAGAAATATAGGCTTCATTATAGAATTCTTTATTTTCCCGGCAGAATATTGAAATTATTCGGGTTAATTACAAAACTGTGGATAATTTTTCACTGGAAAGTAAAAACACTTCTGGGTCTTTAGAGACTTCTCTTGTAAAATTTCCTAAAACTTAATTTCTTTCCCCTTTTCTTTTCAGACTATACTCAATCCCAAGAGTTGCTCCAATGCTGCCAAGTACAGTCTGCACTCGGCATTGGAGAACCATGAGAACACACCACTGACTAACACCACCACACATTGCTCCACCACCGGTAGACGACGCAAGGGTGGCTCTTTGGGTGGAACACTCTCCTCGCGCTCCACTCGCAGTGAGTCCAAGGAGTTGCGTTCTGCTCTACAAGATCGTGAGGCGGTTATCCAAAATTTGCGCATACAGCTTTGCCTGGGCAAACTGCCACGCCCCTCAGGACCGCCTCTGGATGAGTCCGAGAAGCCAGCTGCAGAACAGAAACTGAATCGACTGAAATCTGAAGCCGAGAACAAACGCATCAAGATTAAGAATTTGAAGAGTGCTCTGGAAAAGCTGGATATAACAGAGTAAGTTTCAGTTTCCAAGTGAAGAAGAGCAAGTTTTAATCTTCTTTTTTTTGTATTCCCAGCAACATAGACATACGCATACGTCAGGCCGAGTTGGAATATGCCTTGGGTCGTGAAGAGTTGCAAATGCTTTCCATAGTGGAAGAGGCTAGAGCACTGCAGTCTCGCTTGGAGAAATCCAAGCCCGAGGCTCAGACTCTGTATAATATCATCAGCTCGGGAGTCTCACTTAGTTTGCACGCGGTTCATGCCACTTCCGGCCGTTGGGCCGCCCAGCCGCGACCCGATCAGTCCGGATTCTTTGTGGAATGGGCTTTGGAGGGTGATGGACTGTACAAGGGTGATCGCATACTGGAGATCAATGGACGCTTGGTGACCAGCAAGACCAAAGAGGAGCTGCAAAAGCATGTGGGTAACTCGGGCAAATGTCAAATGGTGGTTTTACGCAAAAAATCTCTGCCCATACCTCAAAAACAACTGGATCAGGAGAAGGAGAACAATATGCGACTGCAGCATCGCATTTCGTATTTGGAAGAGCAGGTGCGAGAATTGCAGACAGTCAAGGAGCAGCAACACCAAGTCCAGCAGCAGCAGCAGCAACAACAGCAGCAACAGACTGCCTCAGCACAGTCCCAGCATGTGACCAGCATTAGCATATCCTCTCCACCCTCCACGCCACCCGACAAACCTCTAATCTTTCAACGTGGCAACTATATAACCACTCTGGTGGGCGGCAAACCCATTGAATTGATGGGCGAAGATGGACCCGCTCATATCACCAAGACTCTGATTAAGGAGAATACCCACATAGATCTGCGAGAACGTTTGCCCAACTCCATGTACTCCATGCCCTCCAAATCCCTATCTGCCTCCAAGATCTCTATTAACAGCGATTCGGCCTACATGCAGCAACATAGAAGAGACAAGGAACGCCATCGGGAACGTCAGCGACCACGCGATGCCTTCCAGTTGCAACAGCAACTGCACCGAGAGCATCTAATGAGCAACCATGCCCGTAGTGTGGAGCATCTCAATCAGTGTAATGCGTAAGTAGTCCTAATTCTCTGTTGTTCTTCATGTCTAAGCCTTCTCTGTCCTACCCTTAGAATGGAACGTCGCCGGGAACGCGAAACTCCACGTCAGATTGAGGCTCAAACTCTGCGTGGCCGTCTACCCTGCGACTTGCGTAGTGTCAAATCCCTGGACTTTGATAGCGAAAATGAAACGAAACCCTTGACAGAACCGCGCACCAATATACGTCCTACACCGCCTAAGAAGCCCCTGCGTCTGTCGCTGCAACGTGCCCAGAGCTTGCAGACCGTGGAGCTCCATCCCGGCACTGATCACGAGCGAAAGCGTCCCATGAAACGTGTCCATAATAATAAAGCGCCCGGTTCACCACCCAGCGATGAGAGCTGTAGCCCTCCCCTGCATACCGCCTCGCTGGGCAGGCACAAACTTATCTAAGCCGATTCCAAAATTTAGTTCTAATTTAAAAAAACCATTAAACTGCCCTCGGGTGGTTTTCACAAACAGGCGGATTATGTGCAAAATTATATTTAGAATCGATTAAGTTCATTTGATAACAACTGTACTTACCAGCTAGTTCTAAGTAGGGCTTGGCTTTTGCTTTGATCAACTTTTGATCGCTTAGTAATTGAGATAATTGTATAAAAAAATATTTAATTAGCACAATTTTCTATTAATGTGAATACACACAAGTTTTATTTTATTCAATTTATGAGTTTTACTTCAAAGGGAGAGGGGAAAACGATTGTCAACTTTAAGCAAACTTGTGAGGAAAGCTCAAAGATATCCGGAAAGGCCGTTACTCCCAAGCAATGATATTGAACCGATCTTGTAACATTGTTGATTTTAATTGTGTTTTGGCTTAGTGCAATAAAAACTGGATAAAACTGGAATTAAATTGAATAAGTATTCTTATAAACCAATCGTACTTTGGATTAACCCCCCAGAACTGAGGCAATATCACGGGAAAGCTATATCCCAAACGCAAATGGTTTGGACAAATATTTCTTAAAATTTGCATATTTGAAGTAAAGAGCAGTTTCATTCAAACATTGAGGAAAGAAGATGCAGAAGTAACGATTTCGCAATACTAACCATTTTGCATGTCTGCAGCTAAGAAGTAATTTTGCGCTTTATGACACATATAGAAGGTAAGTTGAATCCATATTTTGTTTTGAGCAACTGTACTTTCTTGTACTTTTAAACCATCGTCGAGTATCTGAAGTTAAATTAAAAACGAAAAGATTAAACTACATTTATTTGGGCCAAAGTTTAATTACAGATGCAGTTGCTCCCTTTGAATTAGGGATATCGGAAATAATATGGATATATCGATATTTTGTCAAAAAATACGATATATCGTTATTGAATATTTTCCCGAGACGATACGAGGTGTGTTCAAAAAGTATCGCGAATTTTGTGTTTTTTTCAAAAATTATTTATTTATTCATGAATATCTATTTTGTCCCCTTCAAAGTAATCCCCATGAGATATTATACACTTGTGCCAACGGTTTTTCCAATCTTCGAAGCACTTCAAAAAATCATTTTTTTTTATCTTGTTCAGCTCCTCCTTCGATGCCGTCTTTATCTCGTCAAGCGTAGCGTAACGTCGTCCTTTCATGGGCCTCTTCAGTTTAGGGAACAAGAAAAAGTCACAGGGGGCCAGATCTGGGGAATAGATTGCGGATTAGTGTGTTGTTTTTGGCCAAAAAGTCGCGCACAAGCAACGATGTGTGAGCAGGGGCGTTATCGTGGTGCAAAAGCCAATTTTTGTTCTTCCACAAATCCGGGCGTTTCTGGCGGATTGCTTCGCGCAAATTGCGCATAACTTGCAGGTAATATTCCTCATTGACCGTTCTTCCCTGTGGCAAGAACTCATGATGCACCACGCCCCTGCAATCGAAGAAAACTGTCAGCAAAACTTTCACATTCGACCGAACTTGGCGCGCTTTTTTCGGTCTTGGTTCGTGCGGCAGCTTCCATTGAGATGATTGAGCTTTGGTTTCCACGTCATAACCATAAACCCACGATTCGTCACCAGTTATGACCCTCTGGAGCAAATTTGGGTCGTCGCGGACAGAGTTTAACATCTCATTAGCAATGTTCATGCGATGCTGTTTTTGGTCGCAATTGAGCAATTTTGGTACGAATTTCGCGGCGACCCGTCTCATGCCCAAATCATTGATAAAAATCGAATGGCACGAGCCAATCGATATGTTTAGGTCCTCAGCAACTTCGACGGTTGGCCAATACCATTTTCTCCACTTCATTAATTTTTTCGTCTGTTGTTGAAGTGCTCGGGCGTCCGGCACGCTCTTCGTCGTTCACATCTTCTCGGCCTTCTGAGAACATTTTGTACCACCGATAAACGTTGCTTCGGTCCAAGGTAGCTTCTCCGTATGCCACAGTCAACATTCGGAATGCATCCGCGCACTTAATTTCGTTTTTCACACAAAATTTGATACAGGTTCTTTGATCCATTTTTTTGAATAGGTAAAAATCGAAGACGATTCAAAACACGTGCAAGCAAAGCAGCTGTCAACAATTAAGTGAACATTCAAAATGGCCGAGCTTGTCGGCATAAGTGAGAGACATAAGTACCAACATAACGCCACAAAAAAAATCGCAGTTCGAATATACGTAGCCCGCGAAAATTCAAAATTCGCGATACTTTTTGAACACCTCGTATATCGGATATGGAATATTTTTTGGTGATATTTTTCGTTAATATTTTTGAT
Organism: Lordiphosa collinella; assembly: GCA_018904265.1. Classification (NCBI taxonomy): domain Eukaryota; kingdom Metazoa; phylum Arthropoda; class Insecta; order Diptera; family Drosophilidae; genus Lordiphosa; species Lordiphosa collinella. The sequence continues at coordinate 129,056 of JAEIFV010000179.1, read as the reverse complement.
TCAGTATTTTAAAAGTAAACACATCTGTATATTCAAAGAATTGAGCTACAATTGATTATATGCGTGCTACATCTAAATATGCCGACTATTAAAAAGGTTCATATCAAAACTTTTTTTTTAGAAAATTTCATTCAAATTTGAATTCATCGGAGTTTTTTTCATTATAAATTCTTAACAAAATTAAACTTCATTTGTGACACAGCGCGTCACTCAAAAAGATCTGTGAACGGACCAATTAATTTTGAAACAAGGAATCATAATACCTCATACTCAGTTTTTCTTGATCACCCAAAGTTTTTTAAAAGAATTTAAAAATTCACCAAAGATACTGTGGGCAAAAAGTAGTCGGAATTTGTCGATTTAAATCACGCGGGCTAATATTTTCGCCCGAATATTTTTTTTTTAGTTGGCAGCACTGACACTGACTTATATCTCAAATTTCATGTCAAAATATTCATTATTGTTTGAGTTTCGCTTGGTTTTGTGACACGCAAAAAGTGGTTTCGGCGATTTTTGAAATGTCTGAAATTATTCAACAAAAAAATGCGATTAAATTTTGCTTCCTGAATGGAATTACCGCTGCGGAAACGTTGAGAATGTTGCAGAAGGCTTACGGCGACCAAGCTCTGCCAAAATCAACAACATTTGACTGGTACAAATGGTTTAAAGAAGGCCGAAAACACGTCGAAGACGAATCTGGACGACCATCAACATCAACTGATGAGCAACACGTCAACAAATGCAAAGAATTGGTGCTCCAAAATCGTCGATTGACTGTCCGCGACCTTACTGAAATTGTTGGAATATCAGAAGGATCAGTAAAAACCATTTTGAAAGACCACCTGGGCATGAAAAAGTCAAATCTCGTTTGGTGCCAAAATCGCTCAATTTTATTGAAAAACAGAACCGCGCACTACGCACGTTATTCGCGAGCATCTGGCCAAAAACAACACCATCGTCGTTCCGCAACCACCGTATTCGCCTGATTTAGCTCCGTGTGGCCATACCTGAAAGTGACTTTTTGGCATGCATCGAGGACTGGAAAAAACGTTGGCATAAGGGCATTGCATCGGGAGGGGATTACTTTGAAGGCGATGAAATTGATTTGGAAGAATAAATAAAGATTTTTTGATTTATAAACAAATTCCGACTACTTTTTGCCCACAGCAAAAGGTTGTTATACTAAAATCCCACCAACGAAGCCTTTGTTCGCGAACTATGGGCATTTTTGTACAAGGAACTGCCTTAGAACCGAATTGACCATTTATGAGTGTTACTCATATTATTCATTAATCATGTTTCATAACCAGCAAGAAAAACTAACATTCAATTCTAAATGTCCTTGGTGGATAAACCGCGATACGTTAAGGATGCCATGAACTGAAGTATATGAACAATATGATCCGTTTATAAAATAATTAGCGTTCAATCAAACTGGATCCAGAGCCTGACCTTCTAAATTGTTAACAAACCAAGGCAGACCCCCTCTGCTTGAAAAAGGTTTGGTTCGAAAAATCTCTTTAGTACGTTTCTTTCAGATATTATAAAACTATCACAATTTATTGATCGGACAAAAAATAATTTTAATAGTTCTAAATCGGAGCATTATAATTTGAAAGCTCGGCATTTTACGATTTTGAAAAGAATTTAAGCATAAGTCAAGTTGTAGCAAATCAAATCCAGCAAATCAAATGTAAGGTAAGGCCAGCAAATCAAATGTAAGGTAAGGCCAGCTTCTATTTAAAAGTTCAGGTAGTAGAGACGATTTTTATTTTCGGCCCTGTTCCGAATATCGAGTCGGTTTTCGTGTAAACGTTGCTTATTCTAAGATATAGTTCACAATTTTCACTTGGCATTAAGCAATCGGTTTCAGCTGCTTAAGCAATTCCGATTCTCGTTAAACCTAATCAAGTAACCGTTGAAATTCTTGTCACCTTCCATATAAGATTGTTAAGTTTAAACTCTACATGCAAATGTTTACACGAAAACTTACTTGGAATTCGGAACAGGGCCGTTTATATTTATAATGAATGAGGTCCATTCAGATATTGGTTAATGTTGTTAATAGCTTTTTAGCTGGACGCTTTTTCTCATCAAACAAATATCTTATTTTTGTTTAGCTGGTGCATTATCGTGATGCAGAATCCACGATTTGTTTTTCCACAATTCCGAACGTTTGAGCCATATTGCATCACGCAAACGTTGCATAACTTCCTTCTAGTATTCCTTATTAACTGTACGACTTCTTGGCAGGAGCTCATGATGCACCACACAATTGTAATCAAAGAAAACAGTGAGCAAAATTTACATTTGATCGAACTTGGCGTGCTTTTTTTGGCCTTGGCTCATCTGGCCGCTTCTATTGAGATGATTGGGCCTTTGTTTCGATGTCATAACCATATACTCACCAGTTATGACCCGTATAAGCAAACCCGGATCGTCGTTGACGTCATTCAAGAACTCCTGAACGACATTAATGCGACGTTGCCTTTGCTCAAAATTTAGCAAAAATTAGTCAAAAATCGAAGAGCACACAAAAACATGACTAACCTTTTCAGTTCCAAAAAACAATTTACTAATCGAAATTTACTGCTAATGCAAACCGAAAATTCAACGAAATTCAAAATTCACTTTTTCCTTTGAACACACCTCGTATATATTTTTAAAGGTTCGGAGATGCTTCCTTCGGCTGTTACATACTTTTAAACAAACTTATTATACTCTGTGTACCTCTGGTACAGAGTACAAAAATCTAATAAGCAATGTCAAATCATAGTAGAATCAATGGAAAAGTTATCCAATAAGACATCACTCACCTACAGTCGAATCCCTTATTTACACAACCATACCTAATTTTATTTGCCTCCAGTGTATAGTAGGTACCCGGGTATAGTGTATAGTTTGGTACGTGCTGGTGATAGCGGTTCCAAGAAACGCACGTTTTTGAGTCCAGAAATATGTTTAAATTGCATGATCATTTACTAATAAAATAGTTCAATGGAATTTAAAGGAATACCAACCAATATTATTCTTATTCAACACAAACAACTGCTCATAACTGATAAGCCAGATCTGCAGCATACATAGTTAATAAGTGAGAGTGGAAGCGGGAGCAATAAAGCTCAGAGAGCACACGATCATGGTTCGTGCCCCCTGGCCCACCCACAGTTGGCGTTCCATTCGCCGACGTAATCTCAGTTTCAGGTGCGCTCCCCCCCCGCAAAAACGACGAAACCGCAACCAAAAAGTCGATTTGTGCTGGCAATGCCAAAGACTCGAAACAGTTTCGTCTCAGTTCTCCAACGGAACAGAGGTGCAGTTACAATTGTAGCGGTTTATTCTAGCTTAATAAGAAACCAACGCGTCGGTAAGTAAATAACTTAAAAATTAACCAAAAAAGTGCATAACAAATGAGGTAGTTAACTGCTGCGCATTTTGAAGTCTTTTTATTGAACATATTATTTAAGTGAACCGGTTTTGGTAAAACCCAGCTTTAAAATTGATTTTTTGTACAAAAATATATTCTTGTCCTTGTGTGTGTGTGAGTGTGTGTGTGGGTTACAGTAACCAGTTGGAATTTTGAAAAAAAAAGAAAACAAAAATCATGAAAAACAATGCTTGTCTGACTTGTGGCCATACAACTTATTTAACAAGTGTTTACAATTTGCTAGAATTCTTATCTATTCAATTAAATTGGAAATGCAACTATGGAGCACAGATTGAGAATAAGTAATTATGGTAACCAAATAAGTACAAAGTTAACTTATTGCATGCAAATTGCATTGTTCATAAATTAGAAGAGGGCTGTGAATTCATCAGTAAAGTGCATGAGAAGTTTAAAACGAAGGTCAAGCTTAGAATGAAGGTCATTGAAGATTGCCAAGGGCTTGGAGCTAAGAGCGAGTTAGCCTTACAATTGAACCCTAACAACACATATTAGAGGTTAAGGCCTTACTCAATAGCTTTCATTTATGTCAGTATTCAATACACAGCGAGAAATTGTCAAGTATTTCGTTATTGAAATTTATTGTCCTAAGTAGAAGCGAGAACATTTGCTTACTGTATGCTGTATGCGTGTATGCCTTGTATTCACATCGACAAAAAATTAATTTGGTTACAGTACCTCATATAACTAGAATGAATTTGAATTTGTTTCTATATATATGAAGCATCTTGACGAATTACTTATCAAGCGGAGAACTAGGCTTTAATATAAAACGCCCAATAAGGTCTACCCCGTTTTCGAGATCGATCAAATCATAAGGAATCGCATTCACCAGGAATGGGAGCCCCTTCCTTCCTCTCTTTTTCCTTCTGAAAAAATTACAACTTAGTTGTGTTTTTTAACCTACCTTATCTGGGATTCGAACTCACAACTTACTTATCTTGTCTCGGGAATTTAAGCACAAATGGTGGCATCTTAGACCATACGACTATCAAAAACTCGCGCGGCAATGCTGCAAATCACAGTTATAAAGGGAATGGACAAGCCCCACTGACCAAATAGGATCAAAAACAAGTTTCGTGTAGATTTTTTTAATATAGCATTCAGCATTTCAAATCCTTAACGTTTATTCAGAAAACCTTCATGTCACGTGTGAGGAACAGTTTTCTAAATGAAAACGAGAAATGTTAGCTTTGCTGTGCCGACGTTTAAATTCACTTGAAACTTTTGTGACCACTGACTTAATTTTGTGACCAATGACTTAATTTATAAGCTTTATGTCTTGTGTCATCGGGATATTAAATAAACTAGAAAAAAAATTTGTATGGCAGCTACAAGAAGTGACCATCCGGTTCCGACATATGTGCAGTGTGCAGCTAAAAGAAGACTCTGTGCAAAATTTTAGCTCGATAGCTACAAAACTGAGGGACTAGTTTGCTTAGAAACAGACAGACGGATGGACAAAGCTCAATCGACTCAACTCGTCATGCTGATCAAGAATATATATACTTTATGTGGTCGGAGATGATTCCTTTTATTCGTTCCAAACTTCTGGGCAAAACTATAATACACTTTTCAAGTGTATACATATAAATATTCTGTACTGATTTAAAGTTACTACTTTCGTTTCAAGTATCTAAACGCCCATGTAGGTTTTCAATATCCTTACTTAAATGTAGAAAGCCTAAAGTTTCGTGTCGTATTCAGATTGCTATAACATACTCTGTATCTGTCAAGTGCTGCCCATCACCGTTGCGACCCGTGCTGCCCATAATTGTTTTTTTCCCTTATAACTCGACTACCGCTCAACCGATCTTTATCATTCCTTTGGCGGATCGATAAATAATACTAATTACTAAATATGCCTAGAAGATGTGAACCTTCTATCTACAAAACTGGGAGATATAACGTTTTAATACTTTGTACCAGAGGTACAAAGAGCATATTAAGCTTGTGCAAAAGTGTACGTCTGTCCGTCTATCCGTATGAGACAAATACTTCTTATACTTGCAGGCAGATCAAGTTTATTTTTAATTTGTGCCACGCCGCCCACGAAAATTGGAAAAAACATTGAAAATAAATTTGATCTGCCTGAAAGTTTTGAGTTTTTGTCCCATTCATGTCAGACTTCTATCTCTTACCATCTCTGAGATCTGCTTGTTCATGTTGATCAAGAATATGTATGCTTTATATGGTTGGAAATGCTTCCTTCTGGCTGTTATATACTTTTGCATAAACTTAATATTAGTGTTGCAAGCCACTCGAAAATAAGTACTGGTTGGGTTCAGTGGTTCACACAGTTTTTGGACCGCCGGTTCGTTTCATTACATGGTTTTTGGACCTAACTTAACCGTGGTTTCTGTTTGGTTCAGTTGTTCATAGAGGCACATTATGAAATATTATGAACTCTGTCGTAGAGTGACTTTTTGCACACGTTGTAAATTAAATTCCTTTAAACCATTTAAATATCTTTGAAATTCTTTGAAGAATGACCCAAATTTATGATGTCAGAGTTGCAGGATTCGTCTTTAGGTTCCTGGAGGAATGCCCTTCGAAAACAGAGAATGTCAAGTCATTCTTAAAGGTTATATCGATCCTAAATTAATAAGTATCAAACTCGTCAGAGAACTGAACCGAACTGAACCGTTTTTCTTTGTGGTTTTTGGTTCGGCTCAGAATTTCTGAAAGGAAGTCGGTTTGGTTCACCAGCAGGAATAAGAGGTTCGGTTCTGTTCAGAACCGGTTCAGAACCGGTTTGCATCCCTGCTTAATATACTCTGTGTACCTTTCGTGCATGGTATAAAAAAAGAGATAATAACAGAGTTCAACAAATATTGAGTTATCGCTAGCCCTTGAATGAATTTAGTACCATACCACAAAGGCTTTCAAGCTGAATACAAGACCCTACCGACACACAGCTATGTTAGGTTGTTTGTCGAAAAAATATTAGTTGTACATCTTTTTTAATTTTTTTATTGTTCCTGGACCAACAACCAGGAATTTGGTTTATTGGCGTCCAAAGATTATAGTTCCCTCTATGCATGTATCATTCCGTTAAAGATGGCTTTTTACAATTTTTTTAAAAAGTTCCATTTTAGGCACTTTTAACCACTTTGACCATTGATTTCTCAAAAACTTGACGAACTAGAGAAATTTTAATAATAGACTTGTGTTCAGCTTAAAAGCCTCCATCGAACGGTATCAATCAATTCAATTCCTCAGCCCGCATGGACCCAATATTTTTTGAACTGTGTAATTGAACAAATAATAAACAAGAAAGATAATCGGTCAAGCCCGACTATAACATACTCTGTACCTGTGAAGTGTTGCCCATCGCCGTTGCGATCGGCGCTGCCCATAATTGTGTTTTCCTTATAACTCTAATATCGTTTATCTGATCTTTAATCGATCGACAACTAATCCCGAATTCTAAATATGTCCAGAAGGTTCGAACCTTCTATCTTTAAAACTGTGGGAGATATAACGTTTTTTTCGATATTTGCGGGGGCGGGAGGGGGCTTGGCCAAAATTGAAAATAAGCTTCATCTGCCTGAAAGTAAAAGAAACATATGTTCCTTACATGTCACACCTCTATCTCTTACCATCTCTGAGATCCGTGTGTTTATACGGACAGACGGACGGACAGACGAAAACTTTTGCACAAACTTAATATACTTTGTGTACTTCTGGTACAGAGTATAAAAATAGGAACTCCACTGTGATTTGAACCACCACTTCAACGTACTGCGATTCAACAGTCTACCCGATGGGCTAGTTTTTGACGCAACGACAATTCACAAATAAGCTCTGCGTGCGGGCTCTACTGTAAAATGCGGGTTCCACCAGACCAGCCATATATAATTTTGTTGTGAATGAGATGTCCGATCTATTCATAGATCGTAGCTGCAGGAGCAGCTTTGCTACATATATAGAAATTCTTTTGATCATATCTTTTGTATCGTTCATCCGATCTTAACCAGTCCTTTGGAGAATCAATAGATTAGGCTGATTACTAAATATGTATAAAAGGAACGAACCAATTATCTGCAAAACGGTGGGAGATATGAGTTTTTTTCCAAACTGCGGGTAGGGAGGGGGCGTGGCCAAAATTTAAAAAAAAAAACTTGATCTGCCTGCAAGTATAATAAACATATGTCCCATACATGTCAATCCTCTATCTCTTACCATCTCTGAGATCTGTTTGTTCATACGGACGGACGGACGGACAGACGGACATGGCTATATCAACTCGACTGTTGATGCTGATCAAGAATGCTTCCTTCTGGCTGTTACATACTTTTGCACAGACTTTTATACTCTTTGAACCTTTGGTAAAGAGTATAAAAATTCAAAATTTTTTTGAAATCAGCTGATTTTTTCATGTCATTTAACCTTTGCCTTTGTTCACGCAGCATTTAACTTTTCTACATGCCTCGTTTAAATTTTTTTTATTTCTACATATAGCTTGTAGTTCTTCTACACACTACGTGTAGCTTTCTGTTCTCTACATGTGAAATTTAGCAGACAAACTACGTTTGGTTTAGGATTGATACTCTCCATGCCTATGAAATAGTTGACGGGCAACTGAACAGCTCAACAAATGAACAACATTTACCACAATCCCTAATCAACCTTTTATTCAGAGTCTCTGGCTCTTTGAATTTTGTTAGATGACTCTTGCTTAAGCTGTATTTTCACTTGTCGAGATCTCATAAGAGATGGGTGCAAAATACCTCAGTTTACTGTGAGTTGGTTGACAAAAAACTCATTTAAAAACTAAAATAACCTACTTTTCATGCAGTTTTTCATATATTTGTGTGCTTTTCAGATTGGCTATTACACATGTCTGATATCTCAAATGGGTAACTTTTACGAGATATCTGACAAGTGAAAATTCAGCTATAGTCACACTTGTTCAGTGAGTCTTGGTAAATAACTCTTATTCAGTGACTCTTGTTCAGTAACTTTGGTTCAGTGACTGTAGTTCAGTGACTTTTTAGTTACTAGCTGTTTGACAGAACAAAATATGGACTATAATTAGTTATATTCATCGCAACAAGTACACAATTCTTAGAGCGTAGTTGAAGAGCAACTAAACAATAGAACGATTGAACAACTGAACTAGCGAGCAACTGAGCAATTTGAGGGAGTAGTAGTGATAGAAATATCAATCACTTTATTCTTTATGAAATATGGCAACCCAGAAATCATAATCCTATGACCAATACTTCTTAAAATCAAACAACTTCTTTATCATTTGTAAAAAATGTAATCATTAAGTTACTTGAGTGGCCCGTTCCAAGTTCTGATCTAGGTTTAAGTATTGTGGGGCATTACTTATTCAATTGAAACAGGATTTTAATCATTTTTTGTTGTGTGTTTTACTAGTTTCAAGATTAGTCGTACTCTTTGAGAGTGAATCATACTAATTTCAGCCAAGTTTTCTCAATCGACTCTGAACTTAATATAAGTAAGTTTTTTTTCTCTCTGTGCGCTGATGAGAGCCGAGACTACATATCTTATCCCTTGGCAGTATCTGTACCTGGTCTTAATCGCATTTCAATTTTCCGCCCGAGACATTCCACTAAGTGCCCTCGGTTATTTATTTATGAACGTGTGAATTGTAAATTCACATTATTTTTCTACATTTATTTTGAGTGCTGAGATAAAGCAGGTAAAGATAGAGGTACCCGTGCTCCCGGTGAGAAACTTGTCCCGTAAACAAATATTTAATATGCAAACATCTACTTAGTGCAATACTTCTCACATTTTAGGCCTCAAAACCAAAAGAGATTGTTGATTGACCTTCCCGTGTTGGCCCGTTGCACTTAACCCTGTGAAAAAGGCTGTATAAATTGATGTGTTGTATATCAAAATGTTTTATGTGGATGACCCACAAATCGTTTCATAAATTAAGGTTAGGCGGTTCAATTCCGCACACTCAGCTTGGACGGGCGCAATGAACGCGAATCAAGTGAAATGTTCATTTGTATTGTACGTATATTTGTAGGCCAACACCTGATGATGACGTTTCAAGCTGGAGATGAGGAAAAATATTAAAATGATTTGTTGTCTACCCTTGCAATGCAATACAATGCAAAGCAGATGGTTGATTTGTTTAAAAACTAAACTAAAAAGCTGCTTTAAATATAAGCTTTTATTTTATGAAGTATGAGAAAGCTTGTATATTATGAGAATGCTTTTCACTGAAAACAGCTTTTTGCTGCTTAAGTTGTTCATTCACCCAACGACATTCGCCAACGACCATACCACGCTGAATACATCGGTTCTCGTCCGATCACCGAAATTAAGCAGCGTCGGGCGCGGTTAGTACTTAGATGGGGGACCGCTTGGGAACACCGCGTGTTGTTGGCATCCCAGAAAAATTAATTTTTTACACAAATTTTTTTTTCAACCATGAACAACCCGAGAGCGTAATTTACACATGGGAATTAAAGGTTAATAGCTTTCCCTTATGTTAATTAACAGAGCAAAAACAATTATGTAAATATATAACCATTATGTTAGCAGAGAGCGCATGATGCGCCGAAAAGTATGCAACATTTTTTCTTTATCATTTATTTTCCGATTTTTATGAAAATTTCAGAGATTTTAGTTGTCGGTCTGGGATGTTAGGATAAGGTTTTGTTTTAAGCCTTGGTTCAGCCCAGATTTTACATAATCCAGCAAACAAAGTATGGAGCGCTCCTAATTATGTATCTGAAAAGAGTCGAGCTTAAGAGCGTTTTTGTGATAAGCACGGGCTCATAGAAAGCACTTATGTCTTAGCATTTTCGTAGTTGTAGCAGACAGGTAATCGAAAATTTTGTTTTGGTTGGGTTTGTCTAAAAAAGTAACTTCTATTTGTCTTTTATGAGGTTCTTATATGCTTCATTGGGAGCGTGAAAGAGTCAGATTAGACTCAGAAATCTTTCACATAAATTGCGACCGTTTTCATAGAAAAAATCGCTCATTCCGGACTCTTTTTTGTGCACATTTTGACGGTGAAAAGTGTCCGAAAAACGACAGATTACGCACATATAGCTTGCTGGAAATTTACTGTAAAGAAAAATTCCATTTCTTAGTCTACATATAAAAAAAATACTTCCTATGTAAAGTTAAGCTCTTGTTTTGTGAATTATTTAATAAGCCTTGGAGTCAAGGATCTTTTAAAGCAGAGCCTATTACGGGTGGAGATTCCATAAGTTATTCTGTCCCCAGCCAGTCGCCAAAACCGATCAAAAAACAGAAGAAGTCGCTAGACCGTAAGTCAAAACTTTTCATGTCTATAATATTTGTTAAACTGTACCGAAATTTTAGGTTCGGAACAGGTTCGGGTTCAGCTTTTATTTTAAAAGAGGTTCGGTTCACCGCAAAATAAAAGCCGGAATTCTGGGTTCGAACGGTTCGGTTCAAAACCGGTTTGCAGCCCTGGTTTGGAGGGCGCTCAAGAGCTCTAAAGTTGGTAAAAATTATTTTTCTTTTTACTTAACCATCATACTAGTTGAAGCATTTCCTACTAGTACCTTGGATATCTACTAACTGTGAATTCGGCTAATGGTTTGATCCTGGCATGATTTGCCACTTAAAAATTTGTTAGTAATTATAATTTTAATCCACTTTGGAATTTTTTCGCGGTTTAATATTTCGTCAGTCATGATAAGTATGTTTAAAACACCTACCAAAAAGTCCTTACTTATCAAAAATTCCAAAAAACAATGTGTAAACTATCTACTAAGTTCTATTTACTGAATTATATAATAAAAGTTTTCGATAATTTTTATTTGCTGAGTTTTAAAATAAAAGTCTTCAATAATTACACTTGGCAACAATCCAATATTTGAATGGTTGGTAGTATTGTTTTTTTTGTATCTAGATGATTTCGTGTGTAAGTAAATGTCCATCGTGAGATTTTTAGTAATTTGAATTTGAAATTTTTGCAATCGTTCTTTATGCATTAACAGGAGGTTTTCTTTAGAATTTTGTTGCTGGTTTGATTACAAATGACTAACCAATTTTACTGTTTTTAGGAAACGAAAACATATAAGGGGCTCTACCATTCTATTGTTTGATCCTTTGGGTACCATCGAAATCAGGATATTTTAGGATGACTTACACAAGAATCTGTTAAAAGAGGTATATTTCCATTGCAAATTGCTTGGGGATAGTTCATTTTAAAGCTAAGGAGTGCCGTACTTTCCAGATGGTATCAAAGAGAGTCCAAACAATTGAATAGTTTTCCCGAAAAAACGCTCCTAAAAAGGGTCAAATTTATCAGTTTAAGCTCAAATTACTAAAAATCTCGACGTGATGGACAATTTATGAAAACGCAGTCTTGCTTAGCACTCGAAAATCATCTAGAATCACTACCAACCCTTCAGACTCTGGAAAAAGTCGAAATTTGTTGCCTTGTGTTATCATCAATTCGCTTTTTAATATGTCTTCAAGAAACTGTTTTAAATGAGTTATAAAACTATAAAACTCTTTCTAAAACAATTATTTTTGAGTAATAATATTTAAGTCTTGAACAACTGTTAGTCCCCGAGTGAAAATATAAAAGTCTTTAATAATAATTATTCACTTAGTAATTAAATAAAAGTCCTAAATAACGGGTTTCTTAAGAGAAATAAAATAAAACTCTTTAAATCTATTATATTAATACGCTAGGAAATTTTCATACAAATGTACGGCCCCCTTTTTAGCATAGTAAAACAAATTCAATTAACCCAAAATTTAAACCATATGTGAGTATTTAAGCCCCGCCATTGCAAAAAAAAAATGAATTGCAATTATTTATTGTTTAAAAACGAATTAAAAGTTGTGCCAATATACACACAACATTTCCCAGGCTGTCGGCTTCAAAAATAAAGAAATGCATTGAAAATTGTTTTAAGACTTAAGACTTTACCAAAACTTTAACAAAAGATCAAGGAAAGAATGAGATGATGTTTATAGCTTTCTTGGTAGTATTAAAAAGACCAAACTATTGCAAGTTGGTTAACCAAATGTTGGCTGACTGTTCAAATTGGAATATATGTAAATCAGGTTTTCCAGGGTTTCAAACTGATTCAGATACAATTATTTTTGGACCAAAAACTATGCAAATTTAAGACTTTTTACACCCTTGCAGAGCGTATTATAAAATTGTCCGGATGTTTGTAACGCATAAAAGGAAGCATCTCCGACCACATAAAGTATGTATATTCTTGATCAGCATGACGAGCTGAGTTGATTCAGCCCTGTCCGTCTGTCCGTCCGTCCGTCAGTCTGTTTCTATGCTATCTCCTCCGTCAGTTTTAAAGCTATCCTCTCCAAACTTTGCACGAAGTCTTTTGGTACAAATACGCTGCACATTTGTCGGAACCGGCCGGATCGGATGAATTTAGCATATAGCTGCCATAAGAACGATCGGTCGAAAAAAATAGTCTTAAAGGAAAAAACTTTTTTGTTTTTAATGGAAACGCCTCCAAAGTACGTATTTCCTAGTTTACTATCCCTTCTCATGATTTCACTAAGTTTGGTCTAAATCGGATGACTATAGCATATAGCTGCCATAGGAACGATCGGTCGAAAAACTAGTTCCAGTGAGAAAAACTTTTTTGTTTTTAATGAAAAGTTCTTTTTATTGGCATATTCTTATTTTATATACTTTAGCACATTTCTACAAAGTTTTATCAAAATCGGATGACTATAGCATATAGCTGCAGTATGAATGATCGGTCGAAAAAGGAGTTCTAGTGAGAAAAACTTTTTGTTTTAAATGGGATCGCATCCAAATTTCGCTATTAACAGTGTATTATGCTTTTCCATGATTTCACCAAGTTTAATCGAAATCAGACATCTTTATAGTATAGATCCCATAGAAAAGTAATGTCCAAAAAGTAGTCTTAGAAAAACTTTTTTGTTTTCAATGGAAGCTGCAAGGGTATAAAACTTCGAAGTTAACTTCACTAAGGGCTCGTGAGCCGACGTCTAAACTTTCTCACTTATTTTATTTTTAAGTTACTCAAATGTACCTGAGCTAGAATTTGCATCAGAAAATTGTTTTAATATTAGTGGCACTTAATAGGAAAAGTTATCACGAAAAAGAGCTTTTTACTTAAATCCATCTGTCTTGTTCTGTCCGACTGTCCGTATGAACAAACAGATCTCAGACGATGTTAAGTAGATAGAAGACCAGTTGGGAATGCGTGTTGTTGGAAAAATTTTTTTGCAAACTCTTTTATCAATAAATTATTTTCCTAAGATATGACTTAGATCCAAAATACTTTTAATAAAGATTTAATGAAAGATATAAACGATATATTTGAATAGGAGCACAATTTCGAAACTGAAAGCTGAATGAAGTTCTAGCTGTGTACACGTCAATATTCGAGTCCGTTGAATTTTGTGGATATGTTTTATATAAGAACGTTTATATTTAAGTTTGAATTGGCTAAAAGTCGCTGTTAACACTTGAGCTGGTTCGGAAACAGTTTAAATTTGGAAAAATATCAAACTCTATATCCAAAATAATTCCTAAGATATGACTTGGATCAACTTTAGCTCTGATCTTAACCGCTTTCAAGCCGTTTCACAGAATTAGGACTTAGCCAATGACTTCTGACTGATCTGCAGAAGATATTTACTGTGAAATTTTCGTAAAGATCGGTTGGGCGGTTAAGAACACTTAAAAGGAACAAAGATTCTAATTGAAATCTTTTGGATTCTTTGGCAAAAGTTTACACACTAACCAAAAGCAGCGCCAACTTCGAGTATGATGGTTAAACGATATTTCTATCTGCCCTTGAAAATGCTCTGTCTATCTGACTTAGACCGATCCCCATAATGCCCCCCTCTAGTTACTGTTAAGCTATTTGAGTTTAAAATACTTTTAGTGTAGTATCCTTACTGATATTTGTTTAATCTCTTTTTTAGTTAAACATGCTGCGTCTACTCGCAATTACCCTGGCCTTATGTGGCTCACTTAGCTCTGCTGCCCAAACCGTAAGTCATGTTACTAAACTCCAGAGAATCAATTATAATTGAACTATTAAAATTCCAGCGTAATACCCCAATGGAAGCTGTAGCCTATGTAATTGGTCCAGTTCAGCCAGACAATAGCCAGGTCAAGGGCAATGTGACCTTTATACAAAACGATTGCGGTCAGAATGTGCATGTGCGTATCCAGTTGACCGGTCTCAAGGAGGGCAAGCATGGCTTTCACATTCACGAAAAGGGAGATCTGACCAATGGGTGTGCCAGCATGGGTGGTCATTACAATCCGGAAAAGGTAAAATATATCAGCCCTTCTAGTTACTAAATAAAGTACTAACAACTGTCTTTTTAGATGGATCATGGAGCACCCGATCATGAAGTGCGTCATGTGGGTGACTTGGGTAACATTGTGGCCGATGCTACGGGCAACATTGATGTGACCATAACCGATCCAGTCTTGAGTTTAACTGGCAAGCATACCATCATTGGACGTGGCGTGGTCGTGCATGAGCTCGAAGATGACTTGGGTCTGGGCAATCACACAGATTCCAAGAAGACAGGCAATGCAGGAGGAAGAGTTGGTAAGAAGTTTGTACAAACGAGTATGAATGTTAAATTTTAACCATTTTTCTTATGTTTTTTCCTACAGCCTGCGGCGTCATTGGTGTCAAGTAAATATCGCTCCACAACCAGCTTATGAGTAGCTATTTTAATTGTAGACTTACTTACTACTAATGAATTGTGTTTACTTTGTCCTGTCTAACATAAACACACACTCTCGTACACTTGTTTTGTTTACACACATTTCTGTCGTGTCCTCTGGTCGGTCGGTCTCTCTGGTCAATTAAGTATCTCATTTTCCGAATATCTCCCCCATTTTTGTAAGTGTGTTTGTAATAAAAAAGTGAAAATAGAGGGAAACTATTGAGTACCTAAAGAAATCTAAGCTGCTTGCACTTACATACATTTCTAACGAGTCATTAATATTATTTTTACAAGCTTCTCTGCTGGGGTAGGTATATGACAAGGTTTTTTTTTTTGAAACTAATGAACGATTCGATTTCGAATAAGTTATACTAATTATGTTTGCTTAACCCCTCACAAGTTCACAGTTCATTTTGTCTACACATGTCAACTTCACTTTTTCCTTTTGCTGGTCCTGCTTTTGTTTTTGCAGTACGCTTGAGGAACAGCAGAATCCATCGCCACCACACCAACCAGCCCATCAGTCCGCACTCTACTATGTACCTCATGAGCAACCTCAAGATCATGTTGTCTATCCGCTACTCCGTTATCCCTATCCATATGCCTCGTTTCCGTTCTATTTGTGAATCGTTTAATTCAGTTTATGGTATCATCTATACTATATACTAAACTCTACTTACAGCTCGAATATCGATGAATGGCCTTGCCGGGGTGGTGGAGCTAGCACGCTGAAAACATCGCTCTCCATACTGACGTTCATCGTTGCTCTGTTAATTTCGCGTCAGCTCTAAGAAAAGTCATGTTCTAGTACTCATTAAACGCACACCAAAATACTCCTACAGCATTATCCACTCAACAACAGACTAACAAATCATATGTATAATATCTGAAAATGTTTGAAAATAAAATTGTTTGTTCATTTAAGGGTCATATTACTCGATTAAATTTAATTGGTTTGTGTTGAAAATTTGTTTAGAAACCTTCCAAAGCAAGCCTAAACACGTGATGGAGCATAATTTAGAACTTCGGCAACTTCTATGAACTGATCGAAGCCTGATCGAAAATATTATTTGTAAATATGGAAATTGTAATCGTTACTCTAAGATAATTCTATTCCTGGAAGTATTTCCCTTCGTGGCAATGTCTTCATTATCTATCTAATCTACCTAATCAAATCTAAGCCAGTTTGTAAGGAGCAAGGTAGCATGACACATAATATTGGGGAGCAATCCTACTTATCGTTTACAAGGAGGGATTAATACCGAAACGAATTTCGGTTCTGGTTCAATTTTCGGGTTCGATAGGGTAGCCGGTTTTTTATTTCGGTATACCGGTACGTACCGGAAAAAGCATTTATTTTTAAATATTGGAAAAATAAAATTCTGAGATATCTCCAAATCATTTTATACCTTTGTAATATAAAGAAACAATATTCAAATCTATGTAACAGGCAGAAGGAAGCACCTCCGACCTCATAAAGAATATATATTCTTGATCAGCATCAACAGCCGAGTCGATACAGCCATGTCCGTCTGTACGTCTGTCTGCATGAACACCTAGAAGAGCTAGAGCCACCAAATTTTGTATGTAGACTCCTATTGTCCCTACGCAGATCAAATCTATTTCAAATTTTGTCCACGCCCCCTCCCGCCCCCACAATACAAAATGTTACATTGCTCCAACAATTTTAAAGATATTTTGCAGTGTAGTGTATGTGCCCAATATCTACAATCTCTTAAAGTTTCATAAAGGTCGGATAATAAATGGCAGGTTATAAAAAAGTTGCATACTTTTTGGCGGTACATGCGCTTTATGCGTTGAAATGGTCAAATTAATGTTAATGCTCTGATAGTTAATACAGGGAAAGGCTATTTAACACTAATTTCCCTGAGTAACTTGTATATCGAAGTCGGGCAGGACCGACTTTAACTTACGCTCTCGTCTTTTTTTAAGTTTTTTATCAAATTTGCCATATTCAAGGGAACCACACATCAGTGTTGCCATTTTAGCTATTTGCTAGATCTTGCATTTTTGGATGTGGAAATGCTTATACATTTTAGAAATGCTATTAGCTATAAATCTAGCAACATCAAAATTATGTTTAGCTATTTCTAGCAATTTTAAAATTTTTAAGACGAAGTGCGAAATAACGCCTTAGTAAAAAGTCTCAGAAGTAAATTTCAGAGTGATAATTATATAATTTAAGGCTTAATCTTAGAAATGATTTTAGTTTATGAGTGATTTTCGGTATAAATTCATGATGATTTAGTACTTCAATTTATGCCTTACAAAGCATTGCCTGTACTACATTCATGACCGATGAGCAAGTAAGTGAAGCCATGTTTTTAAGTACCAACCTTTTCAAATCAAAATAGCTTTCAGTACTGATTTTGGCCCTTCAGCTTTCGTTGTACCTAGATTCGGGTTTGGCTCGGATTCCAAAAAAAATTTGTGAACTCATTGCTGGACTCTGTTTTTTTTAAGAATTTGTTAGTCTAAGCACCTTAAAAGTGCTCCAAAATAATTCCTTCGATACTCCGCAATTATGAAAAATTTTCATGCAAAAAAAAAATTGCGGCGGTCATTCATGGTTTTCTTATGAAATAAATATTGAAGATTGCTAGTGCTGTACTGAAATTAGGTATGTGCTTTACTCTATACATGACAATTACCTTAATTTGTTAATTTATTGTTAAATTTTAATCTCAAAACACTTATTATCAGTTTTAAGCTTTTACAATTTTTAGCTATTTCTAGCAATTTGTTTACGCTTTTGGATCCCTTATTTTGGCCACACTGTTAAAGAGCGGCTTGCAGACCTCATTTAAAGTATTTTTGTATTCGTAACTCATTACAAATTAATTTTTTACAAGTATCTGTTGGATTTCAGTCCGAAAACAACACCTTTTTTAAGCTTTCATTTTTAGCTATTTATTTTAGCAACTTTTTTATTTTTAGCTATTTCTACCAATTTTTTTTTTTTGAAAATCTAGCAACTTTTGACCCCATGTTCTGGCAACACTGCCACACATGTTGAGACGGCCAAACTCAACAGATCCCCCTATTTCGGGTCCTTGGAATGGAACTGCATCATTACTTTTTGAGTTACCACGAACCCTTCAAAAGATTTTTTTGTTAGTTTTCTTATCAAGTTTCCCAGTTTCAAGGGAACCACATTTTTGGTCGGTGTCAAACTTCAGCAAGCTTTCTTGTAATGATACAAGCTAAAAGTTTTGGGAACGCTTCAATCCCCGATATTGGGATTTAGAGGGCCATTCGGGTAAATACGTCGAAAAAACCAAACTTATCTTCTTTTTTATGAATTTTTCGCTCATGTTTTTCCAGTATTCAAGATTTCCGTTCCGAACCTCATAACCAAATGTAGATCCTGTTATTCCATGTAGCTACGAAAGATCGCCATCTCAAAGTCTCTTTAAAATTAAAAAAATATACACGATTGGACATGTATTAATTTTTTTAAGATTGTAACAACTTGGATGCTTCTCTTAGGGGGGTCTGAAATTACCCTTACGAGGGCGGTCCCAGAAATAGCCGACCTAACTACTATAACACAAAAATTTATCATTTTTTTTTTTTTTTCAACATAGGATCCTTTTAGGTCGATACACTTTTCCCAGCGATGTTCAATAGCTTCGATACCTTTTTTATAATAAGAACTGTGAAGCTCTTCAAAACAGGCATTACCCTCGGACTCCACCTCTTCATTGTTGCCAAATCTTTTTCCTCCGAGCCATTTTATCAAGTTTGGAAATAAGAAATAATCAGAGGGGAGCTAAGTATGGCGAATAAAGGGCGTGAGGTAGCAATTCAAATTTTAATTCATTAATTTTAGCCATTGCAACGACAGAAATGTGAACCGGCGTTATTGTCCTGAAGTCAGCAAACGCGGCACCCATCTTGCGAATAACTTTTTTATGTCCAATTTTTCGGTCATTATGCGATGTACAGCACTTTTTGAAATGCCTACACATTCAGCTAACTCACGAACTTTCAATCGCCGGTCACTCAATACACATTTTTCAATTTTGGCCACCATTTCTGAAGTGGTCACCTCATTTGGACGCCCATTACGATGATCATCTTCGCAGCTCAAACGACCTCGCTTAAACTCAGCCACCCAATATTTTATTGTTGTAAACGAGGGAGCAGAATTACGTAAGGTAGAATCCTTTTTAATATTAGTTGGACTAAGACCTTTTATATGAAAGTATTGTATCACATAACGATGACCAATTTTGTCCATGTTTGCAAATCAATAACAAGCGTTCTCTATTAAAATAGACCAAAAAAAAAACTGTGCAAGGTAAAAACGCCAAACTTCAAACTTAAGCTTTTAATAGTCGGTACTTCCCCTTTTTTATATTTTTTTGTGAACATTTTTCAACACTACTGTGCTAGGTCGGCCATTTCTGGGACGGCCCTCGTAATATTACAATATATTTTAGTTGTACGTAACTTATAGGATAAACGTGTACGGCCCAGCCCACTCAATTCCTACAAAGATTAAGCACTATGCCTGAAACTGGCCAACTTGATAAACAGCTTCAAAAAAAAAAATAGGGGAAAGTTAACTTCGGCTCGGCCGAAGTTTTGTATACCCTTGCAGCTTCCATTGAAAACAAAAAAGTTTTTCTAACTAAGACTACTTTTTGGACCTTACTTTTCTATGGGATCTATACTATATAGATGTCTGATTTCGACCAAGCTTGGTGAAATCTTGGAAAAGCATAATACACTGTTAATTACGAAATTTGGAGGCGATCCCATTTAAAACAAAAAGTTTTTCTCACTAGAACTTCTTATTCGACCGATCATTCATACTGCGGCTATATGCTATAGTTATCCGATTTTGATAAAACTTTGTAGAATTATGTAAAAGTATATATAATAAGTGTATGCCAATGATAAGGACGTTTTCATTAAAAAACAAAAAGACCAGCTTTGAAGTAACTAGTCATGAAAAAGCATCTCAAACTGCCGATCGGATTCTTGTGAAAAAAATTGGAAGCACGCAAGCCAAGAGTTTGAGAAGAGCTCGGCTTTGGCTCTTTGGACTGTGTCAACACAAATATTGTTATTATTTAAAAAGGAAAACCTAGGAATGTTTGCTGAATAGGGATACGTATTTCTAGATTTCAAAACTTAAAAAGCTGCTTATATTTGTGTAGAGTCGAGAAAAACTCCGTTCAGAACATGGATAAATACACTTCAATTGCAATTCAGAGACATATGTACCTCAAAAATAAAAGGTTACGCGTATCGCCATCTAAAATCATTAGAGGGAACTAAAATTCAGAAGGTAATGGTTAAACGCGAATTAAGTGACGATGTATTATAATTAACTGACCTAAAATTTACTTTAAATTCCGGAAGTGTTCATAGTACTTAAAGTTTTCTAGAACTGCAATTTGTGTTTCCAAATTATTACCTCAGCCAAAATCATCATAAAAATAAGCCATTGGTCAAGCAACAGTTTTTGATTGGTACAGATTTCTGTGACCAGATAAGCATTCCTCTAGTGACCCCCCACAGTTGGACTTCAGTTCCTTTGCAAAAACAAATACCATAGAAATTCCAACAGCCAGCGACACGCAACATAAACATCATCAATCCAAACCTAGTACCGCCCACGCACCTTCTTAGTAATGAGGCCACACTGATGTATACTTCCAGGCGCTTCAGCTTAAGTCTTTAATTATTTGCAGTCTCGAATTTACTTGATGAACAGCGTTTATAACTTTCGCCATTTCTTCACACGAAAGCACGCAATTAATTTGGTGTTGTGACGCGCCAGGAATAGTCCAGAAGTGTTAAGTACACAGTTGAACTTTAAAGGCAAATACTTGGATTGTTCGGAGCGAAGTAAGTATCGTAAGTATAATGAGTGCAATGACTTTTCCCCTCAGCCAAACAAAATAAGCAAACAAAAACTTACTCAAGTAAGCCGTAGACGACCTACTACAAGGCACCTAGCCCACCCACCCAACTCACTTGGCTGCAAAACTTTTGCTGGTCAAAGTTGTGGGTAATTTTCAACGAAATGGGTTACAAAGCATAAAACCCGGCCCGTGCCCGGGCACCTACCTAATCGGCATGGCCTGAATTCCTCGAACCAAGACTTTCACTTACTTTTCCTTTCGTCCAACCCACAATCAGAGGCGGCTTCCAGCGTATTTTCCCTGTTTTGGTTGCCCAGCGCCCTGTTTTTGTGGCCACAACATCAGGCGTCATTAGCTTTAGTAGCACCGACCGGACCGCAGTTCTGGTCAGTTTTAGTTCAAACGTCACTTGATCAAGACACGCGCGGCTCTTGTAACTGTAAAACTAATCCAACTCTCAAATCAAAGTACCTATTTTTAAAGGGAACCAGAAAATAACTCAATAAATGAGAATCAAAATGCGCAATTGTGGACCCAGTTTGATTAAATATGTTCTATTTGCCTTCAATGTGCTCTTTGCGGTAAGTGAGGAATGAAATAAGTGAAATATTTAATTTAGAAATAATAGAGTAAAATATCTTAGAAAGTTTATTTAACTTTAGAGTTAACGTTTTGAATATGACAGACTATTTTATGAATTTTAATCACATTTTAGTAGAAACTTCTAGATCGTCTGCTGTATTTTGTGAGTCAGCGCTCTATCTGATTTCTGTATATGTTTACACATATAAGCTCAAAAGTTAGTGGCAACTTCTCTGCTCACATTGCCGAACCGTGAACTAGACTGGAAATCTGAATAATTTAAAAAAATAGGAGAATGTAAACTTCGGCCGAGCCCTTGCAGCCTCCATTGAAAAAAAAAAGTTTTTCTAGCTAAGACTGCTTTTCGGACCTTACTTTTCTAAGGGAGCTATACTATAAAGATGTCTGATTTCGACCAAACTTAATGGAATCATGGAAAAGCATAACAAACTAACAATTACGAAATTTGAAGGCGATCCCATTTAAAACAAAAAAAGTTATTCTCACTAGGACTTCTTTTCGACCGATCATTCATACTGCAGCTATATGCTATAGTCATTCGATTTTGATAAAACTTTGTAGAAATGTGTTAAAGTATATAAAATAAATATATGCCAACGTAGGGGACAAAAAAGCTTTTCTCACAAGAACACGTTTTTCAAGCGATCGTTCATATATGCTATAGTCACCCGATTTTGACCAAACATTGTAGAATCGTGTGGGAGGATATAAAACAAATACATGCCAATTTTGAGGACATTTCCATTGAAAACAAAAAAGTTTTTCTTAGACTACTTTTCAGACTCTACAGCTATACTAAATAGATGTCCGATTTCGACCAATTTTGGTGGAATCATGGAAACGCATAGTAAACTAAGTAATACGAAGTGTGGAGGCGTTTCAATTGAAAAAAATAGGGGAAAGTTAACTTCGGCTCGGCCGAAGTTTTGTATACCCTTGCAGCTTCCATTGAAAACATAAAGTTTTTCGAACTAAGACTACTTTTTGGACCTTACTTTTCTATGGGATCTATACTATATAGATAGCTGATTTCAACCAAACTTGGTGAAATCTTAGAAAAGCATAATACACTTTTAATTACGAAATTTGGAGGCGATCCCATTTAAAACTAAAAAGTTTTTCTCACTAGAACTTCTTTTTCGACCGATCATTCATACTGCAGCTATATGCAATAGTTATCCGATTTTGATTATACCTTGTAGAAATATGTTAATGTATATTAAATAAGACAATGCCAATAAAAAGGTCGTTTTCATTAAAATCAAAAAAGTTTTTCTCCCATAGGAACGATCGGTCGAAAAATTAGTTCTACTGAGAAAAACTTCTTTGTTTTTAATGAAAGCGTCCTTATCATTGGCATACTCATATTTTATATACTTTTACACAATTCTTCAAAGTTTGGTCGAAATCGGATGACTATAGCATATAGCTCCCATAGGAACGATAGGTCGAAAAACTAGTTCGAGTGAGGAAAACTTTTTTGTTATTAATGAAAACGTCCTTTTCATTGGCAGACACTTATTGTATATACTTTGGACACTTTTCTACAAAGTTTATGATATGATCTGTCGAAAAAGAAGTTCTAGTGAGAAAAACTTTTTGTTTTAAATGGGATCGCCTCCAAATATCGCCTTAGAAGAGTCTTAGAAAAACTTTTTTGTTTTCTCTTTGCTGTTGGCGCCAGCTTTGCAGTAATTAGCCATGAAAAGCTTCTCAAACTGCCGTTCGGATTCGGCGTTAAACTGTAGGTCCCTTTCCCTTGTGCTAAAATTAGAAGCGCACATCTTGACAAGCTAATTTTACTGTACTGAGCTCAGAAACATGAGTTGAAGGAAAGATATAAAAAAGCTCATTCACACGAACTAAGCATAAGCCAGGAATTTTTAACAGAGAATAAATCCAAAAGAAATAGCGGTTTCGGTTTCGGTCATTAAAATAAAATTGTTTCGGTTACGGGTTCGCTTACGGTTATCTTTTTTTATTTCGGTTCGGCAACGAATTGGTTACAAAATAATCATTTTGGTTACCGGTTTCAAACCGGTTAAATACACATTTTTGTTTTAAAAGAAAATTACTTATGATTCTATCTTTGTATCATAAATGCGCTTAAAGCTTGTTTCATAATGGTTTCATTATAAATTGAAAACCAGAAAATACTTGTTCGACACTTACTTGTGTATAAGGAACAGCTAGTACTTCTTTCGATAACTTATTTATTTCTGGGTACTTAACAAAATTTTTCTCCCATCATTTAAGTATATCGATACTAGAACTCAATCTCTTAGCTTAAAGAAACGCATGTAATGCAACGTTTGTACTATTTCTTTATTCAATAGATTGGTTTCTTTCCATTTAGCCCGCTGTAAGGTTATTCATATACACATCAATTTCGTCCATGCTAGTCATGTTAGCATCAGCTAATTGTGTTAAATTTTTAATAGACAGCTTTCTTGAAAATAGCTGGGTTAACAGTCCAATAAATACTTCTTTTTTCTCAGCAGCAAGTGCGACATTGTATCTGGGATCTTAGAATCTAAGGAAATCGAAATGGAACCGGTTATTTTGTTTCGGTTACGGTTAACCAAGGCAAAATCCATTTCGGTTTTTGTTACGGTTACGGTCACGTAAACAAATTTATTTCGGTTACGGTTTCGGATACGGTTTCGGTTAGATTCGGTTATACCGTTTAAAAATAACGGTTGTTGTTTCGGTTTTAGTCCCTGATTTTAAATATTCAGCAAAAGCTTTGGTCCGTAGGTTCGGGTGCCAAGAGAGCAAGGTACCTTAAGTTAACAGTAATTCCTTGTTGAGGATCGAACCAGGCTCCGAATCGGTCTTGAACCGTTTTGCAGCTACTTGGCGTTTGCTACTTTTCGGCAATTATCCACATAACGCTTGTTTTTATACTTATTGAATCTACACGAATTCTTCAAATTTACAAACTGAACAAACGAAATTAAAATATTTCTAGTTTTCATGTAAGTGGATTATCAATCTGACCCAAGGATATCAGAGATAATATGGACATAATGCCAAGATTATTAGGAATCAAAATAAAGAATATTACATGGAATTTATATCACTTATAACGTAATTGGATCTGCAAAAAATTTTAAAATTTCTCTTGTTTAACTTGTAAATATAATTTTATAACATGTTGATCATATCTTTTGAAATAAAACAAGCTCTTCATGTCAATCCCCTATTGAAAGCAAAACAAGCTTAACATGTAACTAAGGCTAGCCGCTGTAACTACGTCATATCCAGATGCATTTCCATTGGAAAGTTGTATATTTTATCTTCATCAATTTTAACCAGGGATTAACATCGACACGAATTACGGTATCGGTATCAGTTCCGGTACCTCCCGTAATGAATATTTCGGTGAAAGGTTCTGTTTCGGATTTCAATTTATTTCGGTTTCGATACGCGGTCTTCTATTTCGGTATACCGATACGTACAAGTAACATTTTTTTTTAATATTGCAAAAATTATATTCTAAAGACCTCGAGACTCCAAATCTTTTAAGTAATATAACGAAACAATTTTAAACATAAAAGTTTCAGTCGTTTTATGTAGACGCTATGTCACATGTCGTAATATTTTACCTAGTTAACATTTAAGACCTTATGATTGCATCAGGAATGAATTCAGCAGCTGTGTCTCGGTCTCACCCAATTTGATTCTCATAAGAGCAAAATTGCTGCTAGAAATTTTCGTTAGATCAGAGTTCATATTTACGACGAGCCATCTTGCGATAGCCTATCGCAGTCAATAAACAGTCATCTCGAGCATCATTGGTGTTGAACATTTCAATCAATGCCCTTTACTAGCTGCGAAAGTTTCATACAAGTTTAATTTTACAGGGGGAGCTTTCTAATTTTACGCCTTCTAAGAAAAGTGTCAAAAAAGTCTGATATCGTGTAAATGACAACGTATGGTTCCTTCTTTGCGTTTCCAACGTTTCATAATCACGGTAAACGGTATTCGGTTCTGAAAAAAAAATTTGTAGCGGTTTCGGTACGTAATTTGAAACGGTGTATTTCGGATAACGGTTCCGGTTCCGATATTAATTCTTGAATTTAATCAATTTTGACTTAAAAAAAAGGTAAATTTATTTGAAATTTTTATGACACAAGTCAAGTTTGCATTAATCTTCTACCTTCTAACTATTAAGCTGAACTTAGGGGTATCATTTCTGGTACATGAGCATTTGATTGCTGAAAGCAAACGTAGAATTTCGGAAAAACCATCTTCGAAAAAGATTTGTTCTTCACTAAAGACCTTTTCATTCATATGACTTCAATAACACTGACTTTATTTTGATTCAGCCCAAAAAACATAAATTGAGCAGCTTTAGAAGTCATATAGCCAAGGCTACAATGGGCTCGGTCCGGGGTTTTGAATTCTACGATACACTTCTCGAACCGGTTTCTAAATTTATTGAACCTTTAGTTTCGGTTCGAACCTTGCTTCATACTACCTTAGGTCGTTAAGCAAATTTTTCCCTATAAATATACCAAGACTGTAAACTATAATTACAATTACTATTACAATTACCATTGCAATTATTGGGGTATTTAAAAATCGAATTACTTCAACAATTATTTCAAATAATTCAATTATTTCGCAAATGAAAAAATTCTAATAATTTCATTTGCAAGTTTGAAAGTTTGAAAGGCCAAAGTTTATATACCCTTGCAGCTGATATAAAGATGTTAAGGGGTTTTCACAAAACAATTAAATTTTCTCTTCGAACTCTGCTACCTGAGTGATTCCACAAACTGACCATAAGATGGTGCTCTTTTATGACCATTTAGCGGACCAGTTTCGTATATAATCGGCGAATTTGTGCTGAAAATTAAAAAAAAAAGGGGAAGTCAACTTCGGCTCCTACCCTTGTATACCCTTGCAGCCTCCATAGAAAACAAAAAAGATTTTCTAACTAAGACTACTTTTCGGACCTTACTTTTCTATTGGAACTATACTATATAGATGTCCGATTTCGACCAAATTTTTGGAATCATGAAAAAGCATAACAAACTAACAATTACAAAGTTGGCAGGAGACTTAAAACAAAATTTTTTTCACTAGAACTTCTTTTTCGACCGATCATTAGTACTGCTGCTATATGCTAGAGTCATCCGATTCTGACAAAAATTTTTTGAATTGTGTAAAAGTATATAAAATAAGTATATGCTAATGATAAAGACGTTTCCATTGAAAACGAAAAAGTTTTTCTCACTAGAACTAGTTTAGCTATGTGCTACAGTTATCCGATTTTTACCAAAAATTGTAGAGTTTTGAGGCAGCATTTAAAATAAATAAATGCCAATTTTAAGGACATTTCCTTTGTAAACAAAAAAGTTTTTCAAACTAAGTCTTGTATTCAGACTTTACTTTTCTATGACAGCTATACTATATAGATATCCGATTTCGATCAATCTTAGTGGAATCATGGGAAAGCAGGAAAGAAGTTTGGAGGCGTTTTCATTGAAACGAAAAACTTTTTCTCACTAAAACTAGTTTTTCGACCGATCGTTACCATGACAGCTGTGCAGCGTATTTGTACTAAAAGACTTCATGCAAAGTGCAAACACGGACAGACTGACATGGCTAAATCAACTCAGCTCGTCGTACTGATCAGGAATATATATACTTTATGTGGTCGGAGATGCTTCCTTCAATGCGTTACAAACATCCGGACAATTTTATAATACCCTCTGCAAGGGTATAAGTATAGGAAAGTGTACTTCGGCTCGACCGAAGTTTTGTATGCCCTTGCAGCCTCCATTGAAAACAAACAAGTTTCTCTGCTTTTCTTACTTTTCTATGAGGTTTCAAAATGGGGTTAAACATTTTCGAACGACTAATATTAATGGTTTTTTTTTTGCTACCAACCAACTTTTTCTAAAGTATTTTAGCCCGCTGAACATGAAAATCGACATGAAGAAAAAAATGTCTAATAGTTATCTAGATATTATCGATAAACCGATTTTTTGATTTTTTGAAAAGCTGCCTTCACCTAAACTCTCATTACTTTTTGTTTTATTGAAAAGTCTTAAGGCAATTTAAAAAAAGCAACTGGGCGCGAAGTTTCGTTTTCAGACAATAATATGATAGGGTGAGAGCTTTTAATGCTATGCACTCAAATGTTGAAAAAAACGTACCTAAAAGCACTCACCCTATCACAATTTTGCCTGAAAACAAAGATTTCGTGCAAGATTTTTCCTTTCAAATTTTTTGAGCAGTTTTAAATGGGTGCAAAAGCAAAAAAAGTTATGTGAGTTTAAGTGGAGGCATCTTTTCGAAAAATCAAAAAAACGGGTTATCGATAGTATCTCGATAACTATTTGACATATTTTTTTCATGTCGAGGTTGGGGGCGTTACTCGTTACTCAGGGAAATTAATGTTGTATAGCCTTCCCTTATGTTAGTTAACAGAGCATTAACATTAATAAGAACATTTCAACTTTATGTAAGCAAAGTACTAAGAACTAAAAGTTTTCGTGCAAAGTTTGGTGAAGACAGCTTTCAAATTGACGGAGGAGATAGCATAGAAGCAGACGGACAGGGCTAAATCAGCTCTGCTCGTCATGCTGATCAAGAATATTTATTCTTAATGAGGTTGGAGATGCTTCCTTCTATGCGTTACAAACATCCGGACAATTTTAAAACTTCCTCTGCAAGGGTATAATAAGGAATTTTAAAAAATATCTATTTCAAATGGATCCTAACGGACCTTTTTTTCAATACATCCTTTCTCTGAGATCTGTAATTTCATCCAACCTGGCTGTCAGACAGACATAGCTTAATAGACTTGGCTATTGGCTAATCAAGAATACATCATATATTCGTACTTTTTGGGGTCGATTTCAAGCTACAAAGACTATCAGGCCTGTTCTGGTTTCCACATATTTCTTCGATTTCAAATGAAAACAAAATCGAACGATTTTTTTCTAGCTGTTTTGGTATTCGAACGATTTGCAATTCGAATGTTTCATTTCCAAATTGTTTCCGTTGACTACACTTTCACCTTAATCAGCTGGTGAAGCCAAACAATCCAATAAATAATCACTCAAAATAGTTGATAGTAGTTGAAAATAGGTGTTTAAATTGTCGTTTCTATTTTAATGGCATTTTATGAATGTTCCCAGATTTTCATAAAAAGTGAAAACCAGAACAGCTTGAACCAAATATGTGAATTCGATGTGACTTTAAATCGAGTAAATCTATCGAATTGTGAAAACCGGAACAGGTAACCAAATCGAATTCGAGCAAATTTAGTGAAAGTGAAAACACAGTTTTACCAAACATAGCTTTACTCTTAATTATAGAATCAAGGTTAATTAAACAAAATGAACAAAAATTTAACAGATAAAATTTCGTATACTACAACTTTGAAAGATTGTTAGCGAATCTAATGCGCGTGAGTAAGAGAGAGACTAGAAGGATCTGGCTTTTCATGGAATTTCGAATTTTCATATGTAAATGTGATTTGCTCTTTTAAAACTTCTATTCTATTCTATTCTTTTCTGCGACAGACTGAAAGCTCGTTTAAAATTAATCCGTTCTGGGAAGGGACAGTTTTTATTTGCCATTGAAATAAATTGCATGCTATTCAAATTAATTTGAATAACCTGCTCAGAGAATGTAATGCGCTTTAACAACCTGCAATTTGTGGGTCTTTAAAAAAGACATGGACATGCTTGATAATGTGCTAGTTGTCCATATTCGAGGCCAGTGTTGTCCTTCGCATTGACCAACCAACCTAAGTAACTAACAACAACGTGGAAATGCCATTGACTTGGTCAACGTCCGCGTTTCGAACTTGTGTGCATGTTGTACATGGCTCGAGGTTTTTGATATTTATCAGACAAATTAGAATTGGTAATGTAAATACCGCACATGCGTAGGACTTGATTGGTAGCCATTAAGCTAATTGTATTCTAGATTAGTGAAAGTTATACCATCTTTGCAGCTTTCTGGCCTGGGCATACTCATTGCGGGGGCTATTGTCCTGGCCGATGTGAACGAGTTCAACCATTTTGTGGAAGGTCGCGTTTTGGCACCACCCATTGTGCTTATCGTCACCGGCCTGATTATATTTCTTATTGCCTCATTGGGTTGCTTTGGAGCCATCAAGGAGTCACCCACTCTGTTGCTTACCGTAAGTTATACATACCTTTAATGTCATTTAATTACTGATTTATCCGTTTGGAAATCTATATATAGTATGCCGTGTTGCTGGCCATTATCTTCATCATCGAACTGGCTGTGGGCATAGCGGCGAGTGTTTTCAAGAAAGATCTGGAAGGTATGCTGAAAAACTCCCTGCAGGACTCCATCAAACGCTCGAACAGTGAGGATACCATGGCCTGGGATAATATACAACGCAAATTGATGTGCTGTGGTGTGGATACTCCGGCTGACTGGCGTGCCTTGAGCGCCAATAAAACCCTTCCGGCCAGTTGCTGTCAACCGCAGTTTATTGACACGGCAGTGGGACACTGCTTGGACTCGCCGGCTCTGGGCAAGGACAAGTACTTTCAGGAAGGATGTGTGGGCAAGCTGAAGGAGCGCATCGATAAGAATGCAATTATATTGATTGGCGTTGGCATCGGCATTGCTTTCATACAAATATTGGGCATAGTGCTGGCCTGCTATCTGGCCACGTCCATACGTCAGGACAGGGCCAAGTGAGGTGGAAAACGGGCAAGATGAAATCTTAAATAGTTATAAATATGACGATTTTTTATGTAGAAACCAAAATTCAAACCCTTGCTCAAGAAATGAATCGTATACCAAAGAAGCGCAACAACCGAATAGAGTTGATTATTCCGAAATATTCAATTTATCCAATATAAATTTAGTTTTATTTGAAGTTAAGCTCATTCTTTGACTCTTGGGAGCATTTACTCATCTTCACAGCAAAGTTTATTGTCAGAGTTTTGTGTAATTGAGGCAAAGAGTACCAAACAGTTTGACCAAAACGATCAAGTTATCTAATAACATGTAAATGAAACTGGCCATCAAACCGGAATCCGAAGAATCGAATAAAACTTAGAACCAAAAACGGAACCAGGGGTACTTTTCATTTTTTGTGATGCAGTATTCGAGAGGCCATATTTTTGGAAAAGAAAGGACCGAAAAGAACAGAAAAATTTCGGCGGTATCTGATCGGTTTTAGCTTTTTGTGCTGTTTTCAGTTTTATTGCTATAATTCTTCTTATTCGATGGTGGTCCGTTTGCCGTTTTCATTGGCGGATGAATTGGACGATAATCGGGTGCCCAGCCAGAAGTACCGCCTCCTATTTGTCCCAAGGATGAATCGCCGCTCATCACGCTTTGCGGATGCATCGCACGGGGAGGTGTGAGTCGACTTGAGACGCAGTAAGCCAGGATCTTGCAGGGCTTACCATGTTACACCGATCAGCAACTTTACCTCACTACATACGATCCCACAACAACAGAAGAATTCCTGTCTTCCTTGTTACAATTAGGGTTTCCCGCAAAATTAAAAAAATATATATATTTAAACCAGGAAACAGAAACCAAACCTTAACGCTTTCCATAGTCTTTTCTAACCTTTGCAAATGCCTTACTGTCTTCTACTTCAGGGTAGATTTTAATATCAGAGTATTGGGAATATTTGTTTTGATAAAAATCGTTTGAGCCTTTTCATTGTAAAAAAATAGGGGAAAGTTAACTTCGGCTCGGCCGAAGTTTTGTATACCCTTGCAGCTTCCATTGATAACAAAAAAGTTTTTCTAAGACTACTTTTTGGACATAACTTTTCTATGGGATTTATACTATAAAGATGTCTGATTTCTATTAAACTTGGTGAAATCATGGAAAGGCATAATACACTGTTAATTGCGAAATTTGGAGGCGATGTCATTTAAGACAAAAAGTTTTTCTAACTTGAACTTCTTTTTCGACCGATCATTCATACTGCAGCTATATGCTATAGTCATCCGATTTTGACCAATCTTTGTAGAAATGTGTCCAAAGTAAATAAAATAAGTGTATGCCAATGATAAGGACGTTTCCACTAAATCAAAAAAGTTTTTCTCACTAGAACTAGTTTTTCGACCGATCGTTCCTATGGGAGCTTTATGCTATAGTCATCCGATTTCGACCAATCTTTGTAGAATTGTGTAAAAGTATATAAAATAAGTGTATGCCAATGATAAGGACGTTTTCATTAAAAACAAAAAAGTTTTTCTCACTAGAACTAGTTTTTCGACCGATCGTTCCTATGGGAGCTATATGCTATAGTCATCCGATTTCGACCAATCTTTGTAGAATTGTGTAAAAGTGTATAGATTAAGTGTATGCCAATGATAAGGAAGTTTCCACTAAAAACAAAAAAGT
Organism: Lordiphosa collinella; assembly: GCA_018904265.1. Taxonomy (NCBI): domain Eukaryota; kingdom Metazoa; phylum Arthropoda; class Insecta; order Diptera; family Drosophilidae; genus Lordiphosa; species Lordiphosa collinella. Next base: position 97,049 of record JAEIFV010000179.1, on the reverse strand, counting down.
TTTTCTCACTAGAACTAGTTTTTCGACCGATCGTTCCTTTGGGAGCTATATGCTATAGTCATCCGATTTCGACCAATCTTTGTCGAATTGTGTAAAAGTATATAGAATAAGTGTGTGCCAGCTGTGCAAGAGGTCGCGGGTTCGATCCCACCTCGGGATATCTAAGGCAAATGTTTTTTATATCCTGTGCCCATTAAAAATGTTAAAAGGATGATCATGAAGCTGTGCAAAAGTATGTAACAGGTAAAAGGAAGCATTTACGACTCCATAAAGTATATACATTCTTGATCAGCATCAACAGCCGAGTAGATTTAGCCATGTCCGTCTGTCCGCCTCTCTGTCCGTTTGACCTCAGAAACTGTAAAAGATAGAGCCACAAATTTTTGCATGTAGGTAGTTGTATACTAGATTCAAATCGAGTTTGTTTCAGATTTGGAAAATTCCTTAACCATTGCTTTGAAGGATCGATAAATAATCCTGTTATATGTCCAGATGTAACGGAACTTCTATCTATAAAACTGTGGGAGACATAACGGGGCCGGGAGGGGCCCTCTATGGTCACAAATCTCAAAAAGCTGGCCAAAAGTCGAAAAAAAAATTTTTTTTTGGGTCTTTAGTGGTTGCAATAGTTGTAGTGTTACATCTAGTTTGTATTGTGACCGTTCATGAGGGGGATGTGTCCCTACCTGGCTCAGGAATGAAATCCGTTCGTGAGGGTCGAGCGAGCCTCATCGTTTACTTGTCACGCATCGAAATAACACATCGTTCAGAAGCGTACAGATTCTCGAAAATTTAACCGATTTGGATTCTACAAAATATATTCTATTCCAGAAAGTTCGTAAAATTGGAATGTATAGCTTGAAACTATTATTAAAAATGCATGAAATAGTGAGTCATTAATAAGAGTAGAGATTTTTTCTTAATTACATTCAGAAAAGTCGTGTTAGAAAAAGCAATAAGTCAAAAGCCCCATCAGATCCCACTCTAAAACAAAATATAAATTGTTTTTACAACACTTCTTCAAAACATATCTAAAAATTAGCTGCTATTAGCTGCTTATTCAGTAGCGGTGATGATTTTTGCCCGGTAATGTCTGAGTTTCCTGCAGTGGCAAAAATTGAAAATAAACTTGTTCTGCCTGCAAGTACTCAGAGAATAATATGACGTTCAAAAATCGCCACCAAATGTTATTGATTTTTGTCCACTTTTTCCGTTCATATTTTATGAATTTAGAAGAATTATTCATGGCCCCGAAACGACACAATAGATTTGGAGAAACACTAACTACTCTGTCATCGTCAGACTATATCGAGTTATCGGCCAACTTGGTGCAAAATCCACCAGAACATTATGGTTCTAAAGAAACGGTGGCTACGTTCCGACTATCCGACTTGGACGATGATGAATATGAAGCGTTTCTGGAGAATCGTAGGACATGCCAGCTCAAAATCTATGATGATGATCTCGATGTTGATGGCAGAAAGAGTGTTGGAGTTGGTAGGGAAGATACACCATTTGAAATTGTTGCTACTGGAAAAGGCTTGCTTGGAGGGGCCCTTAGTTTCAGTGAAAAAAATTGACGAGATTCTGTACGAGATGGAGGAGGGTTTTATTAAACCCAACAAGTCAAACAGCTTATCCATTGCAGATCGAACTATGGCAGCACCATTCATCTACCCCGGAGGTGACGAGTCCAAGAAACCGGTAGTGGCCAACATTGACGTGACTATGGCAGAGCCATTCACCTACCCCGAGGAACCGGCAGTGGCCAAAACTGAAGAGATTTTGTCCGAGATGGAGGGTTTTTTTACGCCCAACAATGCAAATGGCTTATCGATTGCCGATCTGATGACTATGGCAGCGTCATTGACCGACCTCGAATGTGACAAGTCCATGGAACCAGCAGTGGCCAAAATTGACAAGATTCTGTACGAGATGGTGGAGGGTTTTATTACACCCAACAATGCAAATGACTTGCCACTAGCTAAACTTACTATGGCAGCTCTATTGACCGACCCCGGAGGTGACGAGTCCAAGGAACCGGCAACGATTGTTGCAGATGTTCCATAATAAATCCATTCCGCAGTGGTTTTCCAAGCTTTTTACACCGGTAATACCAAAAAATAAACGGCAAACGGATTTCATATAATGCTGAGAACAAATGCAGATGAGAAAATAAAATAAAAAAAAATTAAGATTAAAATCAAAACGTCTTGGCAGCCCAAGGCTCAACAGACTAATGAGAAATCTGATTTAAAAAATATGTACCAAAAATTTTGTTCAAACAGAGCCAACTAAGATTAACAAATCATTTTCAAATTATCATAGGGCGTATTCAGCAGATAAATCCGATTTACGGTTTCTGATTTACGATTTGCGATTGCTTATAATTCTCTGCTGAATGACAATGATTGCTAAGTTTAGGCTATTTTCTGGCTTTAGTTTATTTGGTCAAAAATACATTCACACCATAAAAAATTTAGGCTTTAGTATTGCATACCTTTGACATTTGAGAATGGAAGCACGCGTTAAAAGTAAGCATTATTAATTAAAAATTTAAAAGGGTTTTTTATAAATGAAAAATCCTTTTAGCCGAGGATAGCAAGTGAAGTCCTAGCGCTGTAAGGCTCCTCTTGGACTTATATAAGGACAACAGGCAGAACTTTCGGAACATACGCCTTGAAGAATAACCGATTGACCTTGCTTTCTGTTGTAGTAATCTGCGGCGTTTCCTACAGTAGCTTAATAGATATATGGCACCCATCAATTGCCCCAATCGCTCCTGGGATTCCACGTTATTTTTGTTTAAATACCGGGTTGCCCATATTCGACGGACCCATGTTTTTTGAAAAAAAAAAATCAAAGAAAAAAATAAAAATTTGGCGGTTGGCAATCTTAATCATTTAATTTGTTCCAAGTAGATTTGTTTACATCAATTTTTGAATATGATATCTCTCAAATGGCCGCCTCTGGCGTTGATGGCGTATTGTGCCCTTTTTGCAGCATTTTCCATCGATTTCGCCAACATTTCGGCCGGAATAGCGACTATTTCTTCACGAATGTTGTCCTTGAGCTCTTCTACGGTCCTTGGCTTGTTAACGTAAACCTTTGACTTCAAATATCCCCACAAGAAGAAGTCAGGCGGCGTCAAATCGGGCGAACGCGGTGGCCAGTCCAAATCACCACTTTTCGACATCAAACGGCCCGGAAACAATTTCTTCAGAAAATCGATTGTTATGCGACTTGTGTGCGGTGGAGCGCCGTCTTGTTGAAACCAGAACTGCCTCATACGCTTTCGACGAATAATTGGCATCACAAAATTGGTCATCATGTCGCGATAACGCTCCTGGTTGATGGTAACAGCATGGCCATTTTCATTTTGGAAGAAAAACGGCCCAATGACCGTTTTCGCACTAACGCCGCACCAAACTGTGACTTTTTCGTCATGAAGAGGCACTTCTTGAATCTCCTGAGGATTTTCAGTGGCGTAAATACGGCAATTTTGCTTATTTACGGTCCCATTCAATGTGAAATGGGCTTCATCGGACATGATAATTTTGTTCCAAAATTGCTCGTCATCTTCGGCCATTTCGATGACTCTTTGGGCCCATTCCAATCGACGAGGCTTGTCCGCAGGCAATAATCTTTGCGTCAATTGAATTTTGTACGGGAACAAATGCAAATCAACGCGAATAATCCGTTGTAAAGTGGACCGAGCCATGCCCAACTGCTGAGAACGGCGTTTTTGAGATGTTCTTGGGGACCTCTCAACACTGGCTCGTACGGCAGCGATATTCTCGGCCGATCGCCTTGGTCGACTTTTATTTGGCCTCTTCGGATTAGAAAGAGCCTCACCAGTCGAAAATTTTTCGTATAAACGCTTAATGGTGTTCTTAGAAGGCGCACTTTTCACATTTTTAAATTTTTTAAAAGCACGTTGAGTTTTCACAATTGACTTGTTCTGTTGAATGTAAATTTCAACTATTTCAGAGCGCTCGCGTGGCGTGTATTGTTCCATGGTAAAAATCTGCTTGGACTGACGCTTCAAACGCGGTATGTCATTAAGCGATCTGACATCTCTGTCAAAAGTTATGGCGTTGCCAGATGGGTCCGTCGAATATGGGCAACCCTGTATTTGTGCAGTAAAAGCTTGCTGGGAGTCATTTGGCATATTCACAAATGTACGCATTACACCAAGAAGTTCCTGGAAAACGCAAAGTTAATAAACATATTTCATATATGAACCTCAAAAGTTGAGCGTGACATCCTAAAATGCGCCTTGAATTGGTCCATTCTGTACCTGGGAACTGTTTCCTCGTAGAATAATTTAGAGCGAAGGCGATTCCTTTTGATTTTTCGATTGCCCCAATAGCGGCTACGAATGGGTTGCTCATTGACCAGATCAGCAATTATACCCATATTAAATTCATCCTCACAAAAGACTGTCCCAATTAAGTTCATGTTTCCACAACTCATTTTATGCACAATTTTTGAGAGCTGTCAAATTTGTTGAAATCGGATGACTATAGCATATAGCTCCCATAGGAACGATCGGTCGAAAAACTAGTTCTAGTGAGAAAAACTTTTTTGTTTTTAATGAAAACGTCTTTATCATTGGCATACACTTATTTTATATACTTTTACACAATTCTACAAAGTTTGGTCGAAATCGGATGACTATAGCATATAGCTCCCATAGGAACGATCGGTCGAAAAACTAGTTCTAGTGAGAAAAACTTTTTTGTTTTTAATGAAAACGTCTTTATCATTGGCATACACTTATTTTATATACTTTTACACAATTCTACAAAATTTGGTCGAAATCGGATGACTATAGCATATAGCTCCCATAGGAACGATCGGTCGAAAAACTAGTTCTAGTGAGAAAAACTTTTTTTGTTTTTAATGAAAACGTCCTTATATTGGCATACACTTATTTTATATACTTTTACACAATTCTACAAAGATTGGTCGAAATCGGATATCTATAGCGTATAGCTCCCATAGGAACGATGCGGTCGAAAAACTAGTTCTAGTGAGAAAAACTTTTTTTTTTTAATGAAAGCGTGCATTATTGGCATACACTATTATACTTTGGCACAGCCTACAAAGTTTTATCAAAATCGGATGACTATAGCTATCTGCAGTATGAATGATCGGTCGAAAAAAGTTGAAGTTAGAAAAACTTTTTGTCTTAAATGACATCGCCTCCAAATTTCGCAATTAACTGTGTATTATCCTTTTCGATGATTTGCGAAACCGAAGAAATCAGACATCTTGAAAGTAATGAAATTTTTCTGAAAAACTTTTTGGATTTTAAGTTGTTTTAGCAATTTTTGCTTAAAGTTGATAATTATTTTGTATGTCCATTTCTTAGTTCCAGTCCTGACATTCAGTTTCCACTTTAGTTTCATAAAACAGCCTTGAATAAAGATATTTTTCACGAAAAATCAAACAAAAACTGCAAATGACATGCCAGCCTTGTGGGCACTTCACATCGTTAAGTAAAATCAATAAAAAGCATTTTTATTTAGAAAAAATACATTCAAGAACTGCGCTAGAATGTTAACTAACGCCTTACAACATGTTCACACATTTATATCTATTTATTTGTTTATTTTTTTTTGGCCATTCCCTTATGAGAACAAATGATAAAATGTAATGGGCAAAAAGAACAGTTCAAATTAAGGCTGAGCAGACAGATAATGTAATACTTGTTCAGTGTCGGGGGAATGGAGTAAGCTTCATGTTCTGAGGCGTCGATAGGGAATTATCAGCACAATTAAAACACTTAATTAACACATACAATACAGACGGTGTCGGAGTATTTTTGTGGCCTTCGAAGTTAATGACTTTGGATTCCCCAGATTTATTCGTGCAACTCTTGGCTCATGACTCCAGCCCACATGGCATGTTTAAAATCGACTCCCGTTTTGGTACTATTACCACAAACATTTGCAACCAAAAGGTAAATTATAAAACTATTTTCCAGCAAAATGTTATTTAAGCGTTCGTTTGCGTGCTTATTTCTGGACTAGCTGCTCATAAATTATAGCTCAAAGCTCTATTAAAATGTTTAGCTACACATGCAAACAGCAAATATGTATTAGGCCTTGAAAAAAGAGAAGAGAACAAATATACATTATTAAAATACAACGATAAAACAAAAACACGGAGTCAAAAAGCCAATTGTTGCTGTTCACAAGCGTTAATTAAATTGTCACTCGGCCATTTCGCGGGGCTGTGCGATTGTTGTGTAATTACTATTTGTGGAATTCCACAAAACACAACGTATGTTAATTAAATGCAGTCAAATTTTAATTGTTGGATAATTTAATAAAAATAGAAGGACGCGATGAAAGTGTTGTGCCAATTGACAATAGCTACACAACTTCACAGTTTTCTTAACATTCTTAAAAACATTTTTGAAGCATTGTTCAACATTTCTCTGGGGCACACAATGAAAATTTTTGCACATGCATTGCAATTCCCTGCCCCTGTTTTCTTCCAAATGCCTTGTCTTCTCAAGAACAACAAACAGCACTAGACGTACATGCGAATACAAAAATGAAAAGTGCAAAATAAGGTAAATTGCATCAACTTTGCAAGTTAAACTTTTGTAGCAGACTTCATATCGCCCCCTTCAGACACACACACAGCTCGCTAATTACTTGGTTTCTCTTGAGCTTGTAAAATTTTGAAATTAATTTTTCTTCTACTGTCATTTACAGATTTTACTTTTTCACCTTGAACTGCGTACACATTTCTGCAATTGCAAATCAATTTCCAGTTCGTTTCCATCCAAGCAAACAAAGAAAGAAAATCCAATGCGAATGCCCGGAAAGCTCAAATGCAATTACGTTGGTTCTTAGAATCGAAGGCTTAGGTTAGGGTGAAACGCAAATGAGTTAACGCAAAAAAATGTAAAATCGCCCTAACAATCAATCGTTTGCGTCTTAGTTTTTGGTCATCAATTTCAAATTTAATTGCAATTTCAACTGCGAACGGAAGCAAAAAATTTCTGAAATTAACTACAACTTAAGGCAGATGTTCTGGATAGTAATTTCTTCATAGTAAGGAGAGGTGAAAGCGAAACTCATTACGAAAATAGACGAAAATTGTGCTGAAGCAGAAAATATTAACAGCTGGCAAGTTAAAAGCAGCTCTCGAGAGCCAGCTCTTGCTCTCAGCTCATAGCACTCGGCTCTTGGCTCTGAGCTGAGAGCTCTTCGTCGAGAGCCGGCTCTCGGCTCGTGAGCCACAGCACACGGCTCTGAGCTGAGAGCCAAAGCTCGAGAGCGTAAGTAAAAGTCGGTCCTACCCGACTTCGATATACCCGTTACTCAGGGAATTAATGTTGTAAAGCCTTCCCTTATGTTAGTTCACAGAGCATTAACATTAACGAGAACATTTCAACATTATGTAAGCAAATAGACAATAGGAGTGAGTCTACATACAAAATTAGGTGACTCTATCTCTTCTAGTCTTCGAGATCTAGGTGTTCATACAGACAGACAGACGGACATGGCTTTATCGACTCGGTTGTTGATGCTGATCAAGAATATATATACTTTACGTGGTCGGAGATGCTTCCTTCTGCCTGTTACATACATTAACGGGTATAAAAACATGTACATAGTTTTTTTTTTGGTATGGTTTTTAAGGTATTTTTATGTATGCACGCATATGGTCACACTGAAAAGTATTTGTAAATAAAAACTGCTCCTGCCAAAAAAAGTAGTCTGAATTTTTAATAAGTAAACAATAACAGAAAATACTGGACGTGCTAAAAATTGCTTTAGAATCTATAAATGTGGCACAAACAATTTTAAGGACTGGTATGTATGAGGACTCTGATTATGTAAAAAGCAACTGTCGAAAGCAGCTGCAAAGTTTGTGTTAGATAAAATTCATAAAATCCTTTTGAATTATTTTCAATATTAAATAAAAAAGTAAAGTAAAATTAGCTTGTCAAGATGACACATCCCCAAGGGGCCAAAGCCGAGCCTCTCTCAATCTCTTGGCTTGTGCGCTTCTAATTTTAGCACAAGAGAAAGGGACCTACAGTTTAAAGCCGAGTCCGAACGGCAGTTTGAGAAGCTTTTCATGGCTAATTACTGCAAAGCTGGCCGCCAACAGCAAAGAGGTGTGGCCGGGTGTAAAGTTTATTCAAAGAAAAAAACTTTTCTTTAGATGTTCCGAGGCGGGATCGAACCCACGACCTCATGCACAGCGGTTGCGCACACTAGCCGCTGAGCCACCCGGCCACACGTGCTCTCAAGAAAGCTTGTATACCATCGTAAGCTGTTTATAACGCTGGGTATCCAAGCGGTCCGCCTTCAGTTTGGTAGTTGTGCGATCCCCGCCACCCGACTTGTACTTGCGCTTCATTGAAAAATGCTTGTCGCGGAGCTGCGCCAAATGCGCGACTTTGCTCTTAATTTTTCGGCCAATTCGACTGAAGTCTCCTGCATCTGTTTCCAGATCACGGAAGCCGACTCTTTGTTCTTCAAAACATCCTTCTCCTTCTCAACGGTATGCGCAAGAAAGTTCTCCTCCTCCTCCTCTGTGAAATTCGTACTTCTTTATTATATTGTAATCTGGACATTTTTTATTTCAATTGGCGCTCAAAATTCAAAACTACAAATAGCTGTGCCCAGCCGTGCTGCCAACCTATAATTAGTGTCTTTCCAGCCCTGATTGTGAGACCGTGCTGCAATTGCCAAAAAATGGTGAATTTATAAACCACCACCATGGTAGAACCATTTGCACAAAATCCACCTAGTTGCGAATTCTAGGTGGATTTTGATTTCAGAAAAAACAGGAACATGTGAAAACGGCCCCTAATGGTAGTGTAGCAGGCAGTTCCCAAACATTTAATTCCCCAGTTAAGCGCAGGGAAAGGCCATTCTCTGGCCGGAGTAACCAGTCCATCTTCAGTAGTTTTAAACGGGCGGGGGTCTTCAGGTGAGCCTCCTATCTAGTGTAACGCCTAGAAAAGTAATGGTGTCCTTATGGGCAATTCGAGCTCGAAAGTTAAAGACGAAAACTCTTGAAACGAAAGATTTAACGTGAAATTGATTTAATTAAAGAACACTTATCATTTAATTTTAACGTCATGAGTTACATTAAAATTACATTATATTTTGAAACTACAAATAAACATCACATAAACTTAACAACAGGGCTTGACTATGTTAATTACACAGTTCAACAAATATTGGGTCGTCGCCGGCCCTGAATGAAATGAATGAATGAAATTATTACCGTTTGACAGAGGATTCTCCGTCTTCTTAACCAGTTTTTAGCCAATTTGTTGGGGATAGCTTGTCAAGAAAAGTGGCGGCCTGTTTGTTGATAACATCCCCAACCATGGGAACTCCAAGGTCCTTTTCAATATCCCTGGTACCATTCAGTTCCCGTTATGCGTCTAAGGATTTTAATCTTACTCAGGTGAGACTTCGCCGCGATTCCATAAATTTGTAGGCCATATCACCATACCGGAGCCAGAATAGCCTTGTAGATTAGGACTTTGTTCCTGAGTGACAATTTGTTGTTGGAGTTCAGGAGCCACCCCATGCGCCGTGCTTTGGCAGCCACTGCCTGAGCTGTTATCGTGACATGTTGTCCAAAGGTCAGTCTCCTGTCCAGGGTCACCCCAAGGTATTTATGGGCTGCTTTATGCTCCCTAAGCTGACCGTGCAAGAATACTCCCAGGCAGGTGTCACGACGGGTGGAATAAGTCACCGAAGCACACTTGTCCGTGTTTATGGCAATGTTCCATCTGCGGCCCAGTTGCTAAACCTATTCAAGTACTCTTGAAGGGCATCTGTGGCTGAGTATATGCATTTGTTGCGGGAAAGTATGGCCGTGTCGTCAGCAAATGTTGCGATTAGAAGATCTTCGGGGTTTTTAAGCGGAATGCTACAGGCTCTGGGCATATCGTGAGTGAATTGGGAGTATTTATTTTGGACCCAATACGCTGACCTGCGGTACACCAGCCAGAATGGTTCTTGTTTGGGATGTCGCTCCGTCCTGTGCAACCTCAAAAGCTCTGTCCGTCAGGAAGCTCTTGATTAGCAGGTACAGTTGGGGCGGAAGAAGTTTCTTGATCTTCGAGAGAAGACCTGCGTGCCACACTCTATCGAAGGCCTGCTGGATGTCAAGGTAAGCTGACACTAAGTTCTTTCCCCCATAATCTTCGATGATGTAGTTGACCACTCGATGTAATTGTTCGGGAGTTCCACGGCTCAGTCGGAAGCCAAATTGAAAAATCGGGTATGGCTTTTCGAATAGATCGAACATCAAGCATTCTTCGAAGGATACAGTGCTCGAAGATCTTTCCAAGGGTGGATAGTAGGCTAATCGGCCGGTAGGAATCAAGACATGAGGGTGGTTTTCCATTCTTGTGAAAAATGGCTTAGTCTCAGGGCCGCGTTTAAGATGAGCACCAAGAACAATATGGCTTTGTCTGGCAGGAGCTTAATTGTCCTGTTGTCAATGCCTGGGGTCTTACGTACTACCAGGGGCCATTTGGAGGTGGCTATCGAGGGCATCTGAGACTAGTTGGTTTCGGCGGGGCGAGGAGGTTTTATACGGCTGGAACCGCTCTTCTAAGTTCAGGGCAAAGGCTTCCACTCGGTCCTGTGGTGATTTTGTCCAGGAACGATCAGGACGTTGAACTGGGAACTTTGGCTAAACTTGAATCGTTTGGTGAGCTTCCAAAGCGTAAACTTGGAGCTCTCATTCGCAGAAGCTTTCTCCAGCATTCGGTCTGTCGCCTCTCGCCTGAGTGTGGCAAGGACCTTCCTTACTCTGTTGGCAACTCTGCGGTATATTCTGTGAATCCGGGGGTCATTTTTGCTGATATACTCCCTCCGTAGCCGCTTTTAAAAATAAAGCAACTCCTCAGCAGCAGGGTTGAGTCTAGTAGAGAGTCAAAGTTGATAAAAGGCCTAAAATGGCACTTTTCAAAAATTGTTTAAAAAGCCATCTTGAACTGAATGATACGCTGGAAAATTTAGATGCATAGAGAGACCTATAATCTTTGGACGGCAATTAACCAGCAATTGGTCCTTGATCCATAAATAAATTTAAAAGATGTACAATTTATATTACCTAACAATTAAAAATTAGCTGTGTGTCAATAGAGTCTTTTTAAAATCAGTGTCTAATTGTCTTAAAATTTAAAGTTTTCTTAAATTCACCGCTAGTTACACACCAAAGTCTCAGAGAAAGACCATTAAGCAAACTTATCAAACGGTTTACGAAATGTTTTTTGGGAGTAGTTTGGTCAATTTATTTAGACAAATCCTGGGTACCAAATGTTTTTGCAGGCATATTTATTCATTTAAAAACAATGAGACACTGATTTTAAAAAGATCCAACTGATAGACAGCTACTTTAGGAAATATAAATACGTAATATTATTTTTACAAATTTAATAAAATACATTAATATATTATTTACAAACAATATTTTTTAAAAAACTATAAATATTATCCCCCCACACCTATATCAAACCCATAATACTTTTAAAACAATTTTTAAAAAATACTAACACAATTATAAACTTTTAACACCTGTAACCATAAATTATTAAAAAAATAAACAAAATAAAAAAATTTTTAATATTATCTTAAATACACCTTTAAAAACTAAACACAAAAATATCATCCCCACACACCAACTATGATAAAACCATTATTAACCCAAAAATCCCACCCCAAACCCCCCATAACAAAAACCCTTATTAAAATCAATCCTAAAAAACTAAAAACCTCATATTAATAACTTTTAAACACTTAACCGGTTTTAAAAAATTTTAAATTACTCTCTCCCAAATAACCATAAACATAAACCTATATATTTTAAATTTAGGTTGAAAAAGCCAGGCACGTCAAATCGGTTAAGAGAAATCAATACAACAAAGGGAATACCAAAAAAACAAAAATAAAAAAAAATTAAAACTTTCATATAAAACAAATAATAAATATAAAATATATAAAAAAAAAAAAATTATTAAATAAACTACATTACATAAATATTTCATATTAATTTTATCTTTTTATACCTAACTAAAACCAGACAAACTTAGGGAGAAAAAAAAACAAATTTAACAAATAACAAACAATAAAAAAGAAATTTTAAGAGAATAATTTTTATGAGATAATTAAAAGTACTGGAGGGTTCCGTAATGAGGGTATTTTGTCAGCAAAGACTAAAGGTGTTTTGAAAATATATTTGTATTAATGGTTAACAGCCACGCTAGATAAAAATAAAAACATTAAAGATAGAGTAAACTTCAGCCAATACATATTAATAATACGTGGTGAAAAAATCGGTTGAACATTCTTTGCCCCTCTTTTAACAAATCCATGAACCCTTGCGGTTTTTGCCTTGATCTATTTATAACTATATAAACATTAAAAAAAAACACATAAAAAACACCCACAACATAAACTACATAGATCCGTTGGAGGGGGGTGCTAGCAATATAATAAAATTAAAAACGTGGTGTTTGTGATAAAAAAAAAACAAACTTTCACACTGGCTAAAATTAAAAGGAAGAGGTATAAACAGAACACAAGGCGTGAAGAGATTTAAATCAGACTGAAGCAGGAGAGGAGACGCAGGGTCATTATACGAAAAGCAAAGTTTGAGGTCATCGGCATATATCAATGCATGCAATGGGATAAAACTTGCGGTGGATATCATTTATAAAAAGGTTAAATAGTAAGGGTCCCCAATTGACTACCCCGATGGAACCCTAATGGACCTGGATAGAATTTTAATAAAACGAAGGCGTTGAAAACGATTGCTTAAATACGCCTTGGTCCAGTTGCGAAGGATTGGGGGAAGCTGGGCAAACCCAATTTATGTACTAAAAACACATGATTGACTGAGTAAAAGCCTTGCTGAAATCAGTATAAACTACGTCGATCTGCTGCTTATTGACAAATCTTTGCTAACAAGGGTAGCTCAAGTAATTTCGTAGATATAGAGCGCTTCTTCATGAAACCATGTTGAGATTTGGTTATTAACGAGCGACAATAATTGGGAGGTCACGATATTTTCAAAGAGCTTAGGAATTCCTATTGTTTCGAAACACACCTGTAGTTCGAGACTATTGATTTTTGGTCCTTTTTTGAGAATAGAATAATATAAGATTCCTTCTAATGACTAGGGAAATCTCCAGATTGAAGAGATAAGTTGAATTTTCTTCAAGCGGCACGCATAGCGCAAACATTTCAACTCACAGCTGGGAACTTTGTCAGAAGGACTGAAAGATGACTTGATTGAGCGCAACTGATAACACGACAACGAGCAACAATGTTGTTGAGCTGGTCACTGATAATAACCAATTATTAGACGATGCGGAGGGCGTCGTTGGAAAAATGTTGCGAATAGATTGGAAATATCAGAGTTGTTATCTCGCTGTTTCTATTATCTAACGGAAGGAGGGCGAAACTAGAGACTTCTTTTTAGCAATAGCAAAATGTAAAACATTTTAGGGTCATCCTGAAAGCTCAACTTACACCTGACTAAGTAGTTTTTATAACATTCAGAGTTTAAAACCATAAACTTAGACAGCGCCACCGAACATTTGGCAAAATCAACGCGGGATCAGAAATAATTTATTAATCCAAATGTCATTTGGCCTATTGAATGACAATTAGCTTTCCTTCATGATTGATGAATCTGTCAGGGAACAAAAAGCCAACAAGAAATTGTAGCTAGTTGTCTGAACACGGCTCCATTACTAATTGCGCACAAAAACTAACAACAGCAAACAAACTGTTAACAGACTGGCACCAAAAAAGGCGGCAAGAAGTTTGCATCTGCATGGCACGCTCTACAATTTAATTGCGAAATCGCTGGGCGAATTAGTCCAACGCGCAATCATAAAACAAACTGTCTGGGCGCAATGGGTCTTCAGTTGCAGCTCCGGCTCCGGCTGCACGATGACTCCGGTATCCCGGATGCCGGAAATGGCAGTCAGTCGAGTCAACAATAAACGACGCTTGAATTTAGTACAAAGTTTTTAGCGGTGACAAACAACTAGACCCTGTCGACGGCGACGAGGACAAGGACAAGAACATCCGTTGGCAAGATTTCATTGGATATTTAGTTGGCGGGCTCGGTGACTTTAATTTGCCTGGCTGGGTCAGCACCTGGAAATCTTCAAACAATATAAAATGCATTGTTGGTGGCTGGCAAACGGGGCTTAGGCACACACACGCAATTTGTGTGAAGGAATCCAAGAAAGCGAGAAAAGAAGGCAACGTTAATAAGCCTGTGTGGACTACGGAGAATGAAACCAATTTACGAGAGGTCAAGTGAAAGAATGTTAAGGAAAAGCAAACTTAAGCTAGGTGGGAATTGTTAAGGAAAGAAGCTTAAAGTGCTTAACCTGTGTTGTGGTGTGTATGTGGTGTGAACCTTTTTTTTATAGATTAGCTTAGGCTGGTTGATTCAACTCCAAGAAGGTTAATCATTGACTAAGTTGGTTTGTGGTTTACCGAATTCTATATGCTAGGCTGATAAGCCATCAAATCGCTTAACCTTTTGAAGTAGTCAGAGAACACTGAAACGCTGGCAGAGAAGAGTTGCAGATCAGACGCCCACTATGTCTGCATTATGTCACTTGTTCAGACGATGACCAAAGGTATTCAGAGTATATTAAGTTTGCTCGCATGAATGCAACAGTCAGTAGGATCTTAGATCTCAGAGATGTCAAGAATTAAATGTGTGAAATGTATGGGACGAATATTTCATATACTTTGGTGGTACAAGTTTTTTTTTTCAATTTTGACCACGCCTCTGCCTCTCCCGAAATTTGGAAAAGACATTATATTTTCAACAGTATTAAAGATAGATGGTAGGTACCTTTTACGCTTATCTTGAAGTCACCATTATTTACCGATCAGCTAATGGATTCGTAGAGATCGGATGAAAGAAGCAACGTTACATAATGAGCAAGCACTTTCGCAGGTACTGAGTATATTACAGTCGGCCTCGTCCTACTTTCTAGCCAGTTTTAGAAAATATGCTTAAAGTAGCTTTAATTTATTTCATAATATTCCGTTTAAATTTGTTTTCTCATTTCTCTAATAACGCATTTATGTTGCTCTGTAAACTCATTAACTGCACCTTTGTCTCGAGCCCACCGCACAATAAACAATTAATTATTCAATAAAATAAATAATATCCCCTTGGGAATTTCCTGACAATGTTAAACCAACCTCCATGGCCCCATTGTCCAATATTTTGAGGCTATTGAACCTAACTTCACCTTTAATGGCATCTCCTTTTGAACTTGAACAATTGGCAAGTGTCATTGACAGTGGCAACCTCCACTCTACACTTCTGTCTACTTATTCTCTAACCAAGGAGAGCAAAATTAATTATCAAACACCTTTTGTGTCCTGCGGCAGCTGTGTGGGTGGCATTTATTAATATTCGAAATTGCGCCAAAGGTGCTTATTATTTTGAGTTGATTGCCGAAAAACGCTTCGCTTTTCTGTCAACAATTGCCATTTAACGTTGCCAAGTCTACAATTATGTGCACCGCTAGTCAAATGAGCGAAGTGAAGGCAGCTGGCGCCCCGCCCCAGCTCCTGGCTTATCCTTCTTCTCATCCAGCGAGTGAGGAGTGCGCAAACATTTCGCAATTTTCAGTTCAACAATGGAAAGCAATTACAAAACAAACTTAGCGCTAAATGAGTGTGTGGCAGCAAGGCAAACAAGTGGGCGGCTGCGAAGGTAGCTGACGAGGGGGCGTGGCTGGATTCTAGAGGCGTTTTGGTGTGGTGTTAGTGTGGATATGGCTGGAAGCTGGTTTCAGACTCTGACTGGATACTCTGGAGTTGTTTTTCAACTGTTTTTCAACACTCTGAATGCCGGATGTAAAATGCGACTTCGAATCGATTTAAATGCACTGAAGAGTGTTTTCTAGGGTGGCGAACCGCTTAGAGAAAAGGACTGACCTGGAAAATGCTGGCCTATTTCTGTTTCGAATTTTCGATTTCTAAAGTGAATATTTGACTTTTCGCACAACTTCCAATCGAATCGAATTCAAGCATAAGAATTTTACTGCGAAAACCGTCATTATTCAGTTGGGATCGATAAAAAGTCCGGATGTCCAGAAGGAACGAACCTTCCATCTATAAAATTGTGGTACGTTTTTTCCAATGGGCCTGGTGTGGTCAAAATTGAAAATAAGCCTGAATTATCTGCAAGTAAACTATCAGGAAGCCAACGAAAACGGCCAAGCTTATGTAAAAGTATTCAGGCATGTAATCGATACTTGAAGGCTGCCAGCCTTCAAAGTGTTAGAGAAAACCTCGATCTTGTAATGGGCTTTTGCGCCGCTGGGTTTTGATCAGCATCAACAGCCGAGTCGATTTAGCCATGTCCGTCTGTCCGTATGAACGCGTCGATCTCAGAGACTTTACGAGATAGAGCCACAAATTTTTGCATGTTGGTAGGTGTACACCAGGTCCAAATCGAGTTTGTTTCAGATTTGGAAAATCCCCCCTCCCCCATTTAAGCACAAGAAACTGCCAGAACCACAATTTTTAAGTTAGACCCTTGAGACTGCATATATCCAGTAAGGCCCAATACCCATCTATTATGAAAAGTACAATAAGATCGGACAAAAAACACCGAAGTTATATACGAATCAATTTTTCTTGTAGGAGAGAAGGTCAGTAACCGAGTGCGCGCGTGCGTTTGTGTGTATGTTGGAGTGTGTGTGAATGTGTGTGCGTATGGGTATGTAAATGAAAACACACGAAATTAAGGGAACAGGGTATTTAGGAGTCGGAGCACTCGACCACAGCTCCCTTACTTGTTGCAATCCTGAAAAGATCAAATTTATCCCGCAGTAATCTCATAAAGATTAAGTTAATCAAAAAATTCCAGCTCAATTTAATCCCAAAGCTCGATCACTTTAAGTATGTTCGAGATTGATTTGCTTTCCAGAAAGATTACGTTTCCTTTCCTTTCTTCCTCCATTTTCCATAGTAAAATCCTTATACAGACTTCAACAGGACCCACCCACACCAATTTTAATATTCTTTAAAGTTCGGAAAAACAAAGATATATAAAAAATTGTATAGTCTTGTCTGGAACTCGAACTCACAACTTTGCAGTTATGCACTGAACACAAATAGCATGGCATCTCATCGCACAGCACCAAGCACATGATTATTCCCCCTTGTCTAAAATGTTATTTAAACATTTCCGCTCTTGTTTCTAATTTATGAACATGTAATCTCAAAAGGGATTGAATTGAGCACTTTTGGAATGCATCGAGCTCGAAAGGCTTGCGCCAAGCTTTAAAAAGTTGATTTGAGTAGAATATCCAGTAAATCGAAATTAAATTTTTGAGCTCGGGCCGGAATTACTCCAAGAAAAAATGTGACACGGCGGCTTACTAGGTGGCAAAAGACACACCCCACTTTCCCTGAACTCAGACGACCCCGAAGGCAGAGTACGCCTCCAGTTTGCAGCACACTCTGATAGTGTTCGTTACATATTTATTACAAGATGATGCAACCACACATAAGGGAACTAGCTCTTTGAACGATATTGAAGGCGCAAAAGGAGAGAAAGTTAATGAAAGTTTACGATTTTCGACTTCCAGAGCTTCAAGCTCATGCGTCAAACTATTATAATCTAATTGATTAGGCGAAAGAATAAATTACGGAACCACCAATGACAAGGAATTTTAATAGCAAGGATATGAAGGACCTGCTTTAATCAGGAACTGGATTACTGAAATTTGAGAAGTTTCTTTGCCACACTCAAGCTGTGGAGAAATGCGTAAAGCTCGTGGGGGAAGCTTTCCGATCAGTTTGTGGGCCAAAAACTGGGGATGGATATATTCTTTCTCGGGTATAAGCACTCGGGTACTCGGGTATTCCAAAAATGTATTTTTATACCCTTGCAAAGCGTTTTATAAAATTGTGCGGATGTTTGTAACGCATTGAAGGAAGCATCTTCGACCACATAAAGTATATACGAGGTGTGTTCAAAAAGTATCGCGAATTTTGTGGTTTTTCAAAAAATTATTTATTTATTCATGAATATCTATTTTGTCCCCTTCAAAGTAATCCCCATTTTTCCAATCTTCGAAGCCCTTCAAAAAATCATTTTTTTTTATCTTGTTCAGCTCCTCCTTCGATGCCGTCTTAATCTCGTCAAGCGTAGCGTAACGTCGTCCTTTCATGGGTCTCTTCAGTTTAGGGAACAAGAAAAAGTCACAGGGGCCAGATCTGGGGAATACGGTGGCTGCGGCATCATTAGTGTGTTGTTTTTGGCCAAAAAGTCGCGCACAAGCAACGATGTGTGAGCAGGGGCGTTATCGTGGTGCAAAAGCCAATTTTTGTTCTTCCACAAATCCGGGCGTTTCTGGCGGATTGCTTCGCGCAAATTGCGCATAACTTGCAGGCAATATTCCTTTTTGACCGTTCTTCCCTGTGGCAAGAACTCATGATGCACCACGCCCCTGCAATCGAAGAAAACTGTCAGCAAAACTTTCACATTCGACCGAACTTGGCGCGCTTTTTTCGGTCTTGGTTCGTGCGGCAGCTTCCATTGAGCTTTGGCTTCCACGTCATAACCATAAACCCACGATTCGTCACCAGTTATGACCCTCAGGAGCAAATTTGGTTCGTCGCGGACAGAGTTTAACATCTCATTAGCAATGTTCATGCGATGCTGTTTTTGGTCGCAATTGAGCAATTTTTGGTACGAATTTCGCGGCGACCCGTCTCATGCCCAAATCATTGATAAAAATCGAATGGCACGAGCCAATCGATATGTTTAGGTCCTCAGCAACTTCTCTAACGGTGATTCGACGATTGGCCAATACCATTTTCTCCACTTCATTATTTTTTCGTCTGTTGTTGAAGTGCTCGGGCGTCCGGCACGCACTTCGTAGTTCAAATCTTCTCAGCCTTCTGAGAACATTTTGTACCACCGATAAACGTTGCTTCGGTCCAACATTCCGGAATGCATCCGCGCACTTAATTTCGTTTTTCACACAAAATTTGATACAGGTTCTTTGATCCATTTTTTTGAATAGGTAAAAATCGAAGACGATCCAAAACACGTGCAAGCAAAGCAGCTGTCAACAATTAAATGAACATTTAAAATGGCCGAGCTTGTCGGCATAAGTGAGAGACATGAGTACCAACATAACGACACAAAAAATCGAAATTCGAATATACGTAACCCGCGAAAGTTCAAAATTCGCGATACTTTTTGAACACACCTCGTATATTCTTGATCAGCATGACGAGCTGAGTTCATTTAGCCTTGTCCGTCTGTCCGTCCGTCCGTCTGTCTGTTTCTATGCTATCTCCTCCGTCAGTTTTAAAGCTATCCTCACCAAACTTTGCACGAAGTCTTCTGGTACATATACGCTGCACATTTGTCGGAACCGGCTGGATCGGGTGACTATAGCATATAGCTGCCATAGAAACGATCGGTCGAAAGATCATGATTTCATTAATTTTGGTCGAAATCGGATGACTATAGCATATAGCTCCCATAGGAATGATCGGTCGAAAAAATAGTTCTAGTGAGAAAACCTTTTTTGTTTTTAATGAAAACGTCCTTATCATTGGCATACACTTAATTTTTATACTTTTACACAATTATACAAAGTTTTATCAAAATCGGATGACTATAGCGTATATCTGCAGTATGAATGATCGGTCGAAAAAGAAGTTCTAGTGAGAAAAACTTTTTGTTTTAAATGGGATCGCCTCCAAATTTCGTAATTGACTGTGTATTATGCTTTTCCACAATTTCCAAATTTGGTCGAAATCAGACATCTTTATAGAATAGATCCCATAGAAAAGTAAGGTCGAAAAAGTAGTCTTAGTTAGAAAAACCTTTTTAGTTTTCAATGGAAGCTGTAAGGGTTTACAAAACTTCGGCCGAGCCGAAGTTAACTTTCCCCTATTTTTTTAACTAAAAATGTAATGACTATAATACATTCTGTACCAACGGAAGTGAATGCTCAGTGTGTATTTTGCTGCTGCAGTATCAGCTGAAAGCAGCGCTGCTACAGTGAACTTTATTTTGTTCATAGCTTGACTATCGATCATCTGATCCTTACCACTTGCTTTGACGGATCGCTTTATAACAGGGTTGCAAACCGATCGGAAATGAGGACTGGTTCGGTTCAGTGGTTCACACAATTTTTGAACCTCCGGTTCGGTTTAGTACATTGTCTTTTGAAGCCAACTGAACTGCGGTTTTGGTTCGGTTCAGTGGTTCAGTTTTAATTTTCCATATTATAAATTTCCCGAAAATATTCCCGATCTCCCTCAAATCAGCGCGGAAAGGAATTCGCAGCACAATTTATGTTCTTGCGTGAAATCTCAACCCTTAAAGCCCTTCCTTAAGTATAAAAACCCCATATTTTCATGGTCTTGTGAAATTACGATTAGTTTAGAAAAATGACAAAAACGTATTTATGGTATCGCTCTAATTTCCGCCGAATATATAAGCCCTTAAAGCCTGTACTTAAGGATAACGTACCGAATTTTGCATAAATGTGTTCGGAAAATTATTGTTTTTCAGACTTCCGTAGCTAAGGCAGTTCGAAAAGTTGCCAAAATCGAATTTCTGTTCAAGGATCGTCTTTAATTTTGCCGAGTCTCAAGCCTTAAGGCTTTTCTTAAGCATGAAGTCCCAGTTTGCCATCAAGTCTGCGCGGAAAGGTATTTTTCCGAAGTGTCGAAGGTAAAGCAGTCCGAAAACGTTTCAAAAACTCCATTATTCTATCTCAACTCGTAAGGCCCTTCCTTGAGGATATCGTCGCCAGCTATCCTGAAATCTGCTCGGAAAGCCATATTTTGATGTAAAATAAACTTGGGTCCGTTGGATTCTATTACATTTAAAGTATTAGTTCTGGTTTTTAGAGTTATAACATCTAAGTTTTTGTTTGAACCAACTCTATTTGGTCCAGCTATTCTTTAAAATATTGAAAAATTTTTACAAAAAAAACTTTATATAGAATTAAAACTTACCGCGTTTGCTGTTCCATCATGATAATGCGCCGGTTCACACCTCTGCCGTTGCAATGGCTAAAATTATTCGCCAGACTTAGCTCCCTCTGATTATTCTTATTTCCAAACTTGAAAAAATAGCTCGGAGGAAAAAGATATGGCAACAATGAAGAGGTGGAGTCCGAGGTTAATGCCTATTTTGAAGAGCTTCACAGTTCTTATTATAAAAAAGGTATCGAAGCTATTGAACATCGCTGGGAAAAGTGTATCGACCTAAAAGGATTCTATGTTGAAAAATAAAAAAAAAATGATAAATTTTTGTGTTTTAGTAGTTAGGTCGGCTATTTCTGGGACGGCCCTCGTAGTTTATATGGTTTGAGATGATTCCTTCTGGCTGTTACATACTTTTGCACAAACTATGTACCCTAACGTATATTTCAGTTAAAAAAATAGGGGAAAGTTAACTTCGGCTCGGCCGAAGTTTTGTATACCCTTGCAGCTTCCATTGAAAACAAAAAAGTTTTTCTAAGACTACTTCTTGGACATTACTTTTCTAGGGGATCTATACTATAAAGATGTCTGATTTCGATTAAACTTGGTGAAATCATGGAAAAGCATAATACACTGTTAATTGCGAAATGTGGAGGCGATCCCATTTAAAACAAAAAGTTTTTCTTACTAGAACTTCTTTTTCGGCCGATCATTCATACTGCAGCTATATGCTATAGTCATCCGATTTTTATAAAACTTTGTAGAAATGTGTCCAAAGTATATAAAATAAGTGAATTCCAATAAAAACGACGATTTCATTAATAACAAAAAAAGCTTTCCTAACTCGAACTAGTTTTTCGGCCGATCGTTCCTATGGGAACTATATGTTATAGTCATCCGATTTCGACCAATCTTTGTAGAATTGTGTAAAAGTATATAGATTAAGTGTATGCCAATGATAAGGACGTTTCCACTAAAAACAAAAAAGTTTTCCACTAGAACTAGTTTTTCGACCGATCGTTCCTATGGCAGCTATATGCTATAGTCATCCGATTTCGACCAATCTTTGTAGAATTGTGTAAAAGTATATAAACTAAGTGTATGCCAATGATAAGGACGTTTTCATTAAAAAACAAAAAAGTTTTTTCTCACTAGAACTAGTTTTTCGACCGATAGTTCCTATGGCAGCTATATGCTATAGTCATCCGATTTCGACCAAACTTAGTGAAATCATGGGAAGGGATAGTTAACTAAGAAATACGTACTTTGGAGGCGTTTCCATTTAAAACAAAAAAGTTTTTCTCTTTAAGACTAGTTTTTCAACCGTTCGTTCCTATGGCAGCTATATGCTATAGTCATCCGATCCGGCCGGTTCCGACAAATGTGCAGCGTATTTGTACCAAAAGACTTTGTGCAAAGTTTGGTGAGGATAGCTTTAAAACTGACGGAGGAGATAGCATAGAAACAGACGGACAGACGGACAGACAGACAGACGGACAGACAGACAGACGGACGGACAGACGGACAGGGCTAAATCAACTCAGCTCGTCGTGCTGATCAAGAATATATATACTTTATGTGGTCGGAGATGCTTCCTTCTATGCGTTACAAACATCCGGACAATTTTATAATACCCTTTGCAAGGGTATAATAATATGATGCTTTGAATAACTTTAAGGACAAGTCCCATCTTAACTCCAACGGTAGCTTAACTGCAAAATATGTATAAAAAAAAAAAACAACAAATACTTTTACATTTCTGCGAATAACGCCGGGTGGTAAATTGTTGTTCTTCACCTATTTCCCATATGTGCATTCCTTGCAACTTTCTGTTCGGCAAAAGTTAAAACTTTTATTGGACACTTTACATGGCAGGGCAACATGAATTTTCATCGGAATGGTGCTGCCTCTGCTGCAGTTGCCACACAAAAATTTGTATTCCTCCTCGGGGGCTTTGCATATATTGTATTTTTTCCAGTAACAAATATTCACCTTTTGGTGTTGGAGAGAAGGAAGGGAGCAGCCCCTTTCTTGTTATTGTCTGGACGTCCCCTTGCTGTCATATATCATCCCCGGGATTTGCAATTAAAACGTTGTCAATGCTGCCTTTTTTATGAGTTGCAGCGAAAATAAAAATAAATATCTGCATGGCGCCAAGATATAAAATTTATGACTAGCAAATTTGACTTTTATAATAGTTTTGCAATGCAGAAAAAACTGTTTGGCAGTCCTAGCTTTTAACATGCCACAGAGCTCGGCAATGAAGACCCGCGCTGCAGCATTTCCGCCGTTTGCATAAATCCACAAGTCCTGTTTGTGTTTGCTGTTGATCTTCAAGCTTGATTTTACTTTCGGGAGGAGCTCTGCCATCCACTTACCACCGCCACTGAAAAATCTTCAACTACGCTCATTTGTATGCTACACTTTCTGCATGTTGCGGGCGGTTGGGGCAGGCAGTGCATAAGAAAGAAGAAACTACCAACACTTCAGCAACATGCGCTGTTTATATTTGTTGATGTTAATGCCAACGCCAGTTGCGGAAAATTCCTATGCTGTGTGTGTGTGAGTGCGCGATGCTGGAAAATGCAGTTTTATCATAATTGGATGAGATTTACTTTTCATTCGTTTTGGGAATTTTTTTAACAATGCGCTAACATTTTGAGCTTTGATATTTAACAAACTAGCTGTGGGGGTGCGCATAACAAAGCAATCAAAACTAAGTAGAAGGAAGCTTGCACGAGTATAACATCACAATATGAGAGGAAAACTATATGTTTAACTTTTAATTTGGTTTGGCAAAATTGCGATTTCCACGAATGAGTTCAAAAACTTTCTCATATTTCTTGAGGTGGAAAAAGATATTTCAATTAAAAACATTAATTAGTCTACCTCCAGTTTTCTGGTTAGAAGTCTTTTAAAATGTTAGAAAAAGAAACTCGCTAATAGCTTGTCCCGAGCTATGCTGAAAAGACATTTTAAAACCAAACTTTTGAACACAAAATTCAACGTGGAAATGCATACAATAGCATTTTAGTATTTCTTAGCTCGGAATAATTTTAATCCTTGTTGACTCATTAGTTCCTTCTCGGTCGTGGCTACTGAGAAGTGCTACTGAGCACAGTTTGCACCGACTTCCTTTCGTAAATGCGCGTTCATTAGACTCCAAGATCAGGTTCTTGCCTTCTCTTATATGGATGTCTAGTAGTTTTGAGCAGGATTGCTCAAAGGATTAAGGTTTTAAGGTTGTGCTTAATCTGCTAATTATATTTATTGTTTCACTTAACTTAATTAGTTTAACAAGATTTCTTCGTTGCGAGCTGACCCGAGGCAGGCAGCTCAAAGTTGCATACACACTGATCACCACTGGAGATGATAGCTGCGTCATAGTGTGGTAATCGATCGTCGCTCGTGACTAGTAATCGATAGTCGCTCGTGTTCAGTGGCGGCAGAGTCGCCACAGTACTCCCCCTCCAGTGACCGTGTGGGAGCGAATGGATAAGATGGGTAAAATATACGGATTTGCGTAGTTTTGTTGATGGCCGGTGGTTGCTTTGAGTGGGCGTCGATGAGCAAGTTCGTCTGAGCCGCTATGATGTCGCCACTCGTTGAGGTTGGTGGTTGAAGTCGCCTCTGGTCAAGGACATCGTGTTGCTTCAGTGGAGGTGGAAGTTACCTCTCGTGGAGAGCTTCGAGGTGCCTTAGGTGAGGCGGAAGTTACCTCTCGTTGAGAGCTTTTCGCTGCCTTGCTTTGTTGCTTCGCGTTGAAGGCTTTGTGGCTGCCTCGGATGAAGACTTTGTTGCTTCGCGTAGAAAGCTTTGTCGCTGCCTTGGATAAGGACTTTGTTGCTTCGCGTTGAAGGCTTTGTCGCTGCTTCAGATGAGGACTTTGTTGATCAGTTTCACAGGCGTGTGCGTAGAAGACACGACTGAACCAGAATCGGTTGTGTTTCGGGTGAGGTGCGGATACAAGGGTCTGTGGCTAGACGTCGCATGTTGGCGACAGCCATGTTAGTTACACGACTGTGGGCACGTTTGTTCGAGATCTTGTAGATGGCTCAAGCTGGCAGTAAATGCCATTCAAAGAGCGTCTCGAGAATTAGCTGCTCGTTTGTGGCCGTTGGTATTCGGTCGAATGCCCGGTTACCTATATTTCAGGTATGCCAGCGAAGAAGGCAGTTGTCCAGCTGCACAAGTTTGTACGAATCGATAGGCATGCAACGTTGCTCGATGAAGAACGACCAATGTTGAATCCGTCGATGTTGAACAGGGCCGTAGACACTGACCAAAGGAAGAGGGTATGCTGATCAACGTGTTCAATGGCATCGTTGTCCCGACTTGAGAAGTGTGTTCTGTTGGGGATGTGGCCGTGAACCGTTGCTGTTTGATTCGGACTAAAAACACAAGAAGCTGCGTGCATATCTTGGCAAATGCATTTGTGTAAGTGTGAGCGCGCGTCGAGTTTTTTTGGGTGGCACTCGTACGTGTTTTTTTTTTGAATTCATTTATTACTATTATTTACAGTACTTATGACTAATAAGAGGAAGTCGGCTGGGATTTTGCGGTACGGCCGTGAAGCAATGCGTCGCAAAACCCTCAGTGCCCTTACTCCATCGTGCTCCTTCTATTGCGCTTCAATCTCCGCAGCTCAATCATTACGGAAGCTGCGTAACGGCTGACCAGCTCCCAGTTAGCGCTGCTTTTAAGCATAAGTGCGAGTATGTCCTCCGCATCCAGCGTCCTAGTACCTAGAGCTTCCTCTAAGCGCCGCCTTTCATCTCTGAACCTGACGCAGACAAAAAAGGCGTGTTCAGCATCCTCCACTGCATTCCCGCAGAAGGTACACGTTGCGTCTGCCTCATGTCCAAAGCGGTGGAGGTAGCTTCGAAAACAGCCTAGCTTTTGCTAGTTCCCCTAGGGGCGCTACTCCTGCGATGGCCAGCGCTGCGTCATCTGATACTGTGCGTATCCGGATTGCACAAAGTCGATGCCTCACCTCCATTCCGCGGCTGTAGCTTTTCACCTGCAGGGCTCCCAACCAGACTGGAGTGGCATACAGCATGGTGGACCTCGTAGCTCTGGTGAGCAGTAGCCGCCTTCCTTGCTTTGGGCCGGGTATTCAGCATTGAAGTAGCTGCGGACCATCTGGAGTAGGTATGCGGGGACACTGAAGTTGGTTGAAGTCTAGCGGATATCTAGTGTCTCAACTAGGCAGTATTTCTTTGCGCCGTTTCTCCATCGGGTGCTGTAGACCTTGCCTTCCTGATCCCAAACTGGTTCTGGGAGAGATTACCGTCTGCAGTAATGGCGCGCTCTACACGAGTGCAGACCAGCTTCTCAGAATTTTTCCTGCTGAGTCGATCAAGCAGATTGGTCTGTATAATGCAGCTTCTCCCGGTGCCTTACCAGGTTTGGGTATTAGGACCAGCTTCTGTACCTTCCACTTTCCAGGGGAAACTCCCTCCGAAAGGCATTTGTTGTACAGCTCTGCGAAGACCTCCGGCTTCAGGGCCAGTGCAAGCCTAAATGCTCTGCTCGGTATCGAGTCCGGACCTGGTGCTTTATTAATTTTCAGGCTCCCAGCAACCTGCAGAACTTCCTCTGAAGTAATTTCCTCAATGGCCATATCCCGAGGCGTTTCATCTGGCGGATTGGGAACGTCACTGCTGTGAGGAAATAACTGCTCCTGCTCACGAGTCGGCGTTAAGCTTTTTTACGACCATTTTGTATGCGCTGCCCCACGGGTCGTGCTCGGCTGTGTCGCAAAGCTCAAGGAAGCACTTGCGCTTGCTCTCCTTGATGGCCGCCTTTAATTTTCTACTGCAGCTGTGGTAGACTGCCATGCTCCAAAGTCTGTGGTTCCTTACGTGGTTGCATGAACGCCTGGCCTCTGCAATTTGCTAGGTCCACCAGTATACTGGTACATGGTGCCGGCCATACGATTTCCGTTGAGACATGCTGGAGTCGCATGCTGCTCCTACTTGGCACATTATGTGCTCTGCCATCTGCTCCGCGCCTCCAGTTGCAGCCAGGCTCTCGTCCGAAGTCGCAAAGGTTTGCGTGTCAAGTGTCTCTGCTCGGTACATTTTCCATCGGTGCGCCTGGGGCGAATGTCTATTCGCTGGCTCGCCTAGTGTTTAGCGAATGGCTAGGTAATCACTAGCCGTGTACTCATTACTTATGACCCAGCTTGCAGGTCGGTACAATGAACTGCTTACGAGCGTTAGATCCATGACTGATCCAATACCCGCTCTGCTAAAGGTGTTCTGGTTGCCGTTGTTTAGTAGCCCAATGTTCAGTGCCGAAAATACTTCGTGACGTGCTCGTCCTCTAGTGTTCACCGTTACACTGCCCCAATCCACTGCCTACGCTTTAAAATCTCCTGCGATGACTATGGGCTTCCGGCCAAGGGCGTCAGCCACAAGCACGTTAGGGTAGCGGAGAATTCCGCAATGCTTAGGCTGGGGGCAAGGTAGGCGCTGTACACCCATATACTTCCGACCTTGGCACGAACGAATCCGTCCTCAGCACGCACGGCGGAGAGCTGAAAGCCTGCTGTTCCGCATAGCCAAATTGCTGCCTTCCCTGTTTTTTCCGCGGCCCACTTGCTGCGGTCGCCCACTTTGTATGGTTCGCTTAGTATCGCAAGATTTGTGGGCCGCTCTCGCACTGTTTGCGACAGCAGATCTTGCGCAGCGATACAGTGATTCAGGTTACTTTGAATCAACTGCATGTTTGGGCTTTTTGGGCGCTCCGTTGCGACAAGACAGCGTGCACGCTCGGCTGCCAGCTTGGTGGTTCGCATCCTGGATGCCCTTGGTGCTACAGAGGAAGCATCTTGCTGCGTTCTGACAGGCAGCGATCTTGTCCCCAGTTTCTTCGCATTTGAGGCAACAGTTTGTACGATCCACGGAGTTTCTGCAACCAGCTGCAATATGCCCAACCTCCAGACACCTGTATCATCTTTTTACGCCCTCACGCTGCTTTATACGATAGCGCGTCCACCCGATTTTCACCTTACCCAGATCAAGTACGCATCTAGCGTGGCTTGTCGGAATGGTGACAATTTTTTTAGGCCTTTTTACATTTTTGGCTACGTTTTTAAGCTGATCATATTGGCGCCTCGTGATCATGTTGAGGACTTTGCTGTATTACAGGCAGGCTCTGCCTGTGACAATTTGTGCGTCTGCTCGGGGTTTTTTGGGTGGAACCTCTGGACGATTTTTGCTACCACCTTTCCTGCCTACCTTCTGCCACAGCTCATTAGGACCTGATTTGGTGCCTGCAGGCCTGATGGTGTTCACAGCAACGGCTCACTTAACATTGACTACAGCAATCCCCGGTCGTGTGTTCGCTGGTGTTCTTGGAGTTTGGGTCGAACTCTCAGACTGGTCTTTAACTGCATTGCAGCTTTGCATGACATGGGTGGTTCTTCCTAGGGTTTGCGTTGTCTGTGCCGAGGTGTCAGCTTGCTCCGGCGCTATGTGCTCATTTGGAACGTGTGCCGTTGGTGAACGATCGGGTTCTAGAGGCTCGTTGCATCGGGAGCAGCAACTGGTTTCTGCTAAAAGGGACTTCAAGTTCTCGCAGACGCTCGCAACTGGATCTGCCTCAATTTTGACAGCAAATCTCTCTTTCCCAGTGTGAAATGGCGCACTACTGGCTTTTTTTTGTTAACAGTGTAGAGTATATCATCTAGCATGTTGCCCAATACTCGCATCTGTTCAACAATTGTTGAACCAGGTCCATTACGCTTTTTTGAAGGCGTAGTCCGGTTTTCACCAGAAGGTCTTGGTACCTCCATATTCCCCTTTTGCAAACGGGTCCCCTTCCATTTCGGTCGCGCCTAGATCACACGAGCTCGCCACTTGCGCCATCGTTGCAGTAGGGGTGCCCCATTTCTCTTGGGGCGATCTTGTCGACTGGCATCGAGCAAGCGCCCCTTGCTTCGGTAGCTCCAGAGTTTATCTACCTACTATTTTATTTATTTAAATATTCTAAGGAGTCCTGCGGTGGCCAAAAGTTTCCCTCAGAAGTTAGACCGTTGGGAGCTATGCCGCTCCGGATCGGTCGCCAGAGCCCTGTTTGAGTGTGCGCCACCTCAGCGGAAGGGTTGGCGAGGTTGGTCAGTTTCGCGACCTTTGCCCCTTTTTTCTCCTTAGAATACTAATCAAAATTTAAAAAATTAGGTTTAAATTTGAATTTAAGCCAAACTGCCGAATTATGCAGCCTTGTAAGCTCACCAGTTAATCCAATCGTACTTGTGTGTGTGTCTGTGTGAATTTAAAGGGATTAAGGTTGTGCTTAATCTGCTAATTATACTTAGTGTTACACTTAACTTAATTAACTTGGCCCGAGGCAGCCAGCTCAAAGTTGCACACACACACTGACCACCTCTGGAGATGATAGCTGCGTCATAGTGTGGTAATCGATAGTCGCTAGTGTCCAGTTGCGGCAGAGTCGCCGCAATTCTTCATCGATCCGCCAAAGGAATGGTAAATATCGGATGAACGATAGTCAATTAATAAGGAAAACAAACAATTATGGGCAGCACCGGTCGCAACGGTGATGGGCAGCTCTTGACAGTTACAGAGTATGTTATAGTCGGGCTTGACCGACTTTCATTAGTGTTTTTCTATGTTCAATTTTGGATGCGCTTCCTCCCGTATTTAGTAATCAGGTAAAGATCGTAAAAATTGAATGAGCGATAGCAAGTAATAAGGAAAAGAAGGTTCGTTGCAGCAGCGCTGCAAATAGAGACATTCTGAGAATTCAATTTCATTCTTCAATTAGTAATTACTAATTGGGATTGCTCATTATAAACATTATAATTTTAATTGGCATTAAATCTGGAAGTTTCAATTCAAATCTTTCAAATTGGCATTATTAATTTCAATTCCTATTAAAATAAATAAATATGATAAAATGCCAATTAAAGATTTTCTCAGTATCATATAAAATTTAATGCTATTTCAAAAATAATGATAATGTTTCTGGACCCAACCCTGTTAAAGAGTATTTTATTACAACCGGGCTTGACCGACTTTCTTACTTGTTCTTATCTTATCGAAGTCTTATCTTATATTCCTCCAAGACTGCACGTGCCACATAGCGTAAAATATCGAATGTTTGAAGCCTCTGTCCATTCAATCATGTGTTGTCTGGGGCTTCAGGATATACGAGGAAGTAGAAGGACTCCAAAGATATTTGATCAAAAAAGTCTTTCGCCTAACGTTTACGCCAAACTATACAATCCACAAAGAAACTGGACTTCTCTCACCTTTTACATATACCCTGTCATCGCACTTTTTTTTCTTATATGGACGTTGACGTACAATGCACAGTAAGCCGACACCAAGCCGAAGCCTGTTACACGCGAACATCAGGCAAAATAGCAGCCCACCTCCCGCCCAACCGACCGAAAGGCGCAGCCGCCAACGTGCGACAGGAAAGTCGGATCGAAAAGTACAAAATAATGTTAAGTACGGGCCAAATGAGTTAACATAAAGGTTTTTAAAGCAGAAAGAGAAAGTTCCGAATTGATTAAGCGGTAGAGTTTGTTGTAACCAGGACAGAGGACACGAAACGGATCATGCAAGCATAGTTAGTAGTACAATGTTTCAGAGATAAGGGGACAAAGTTACGGGACAGTCTACTTGGAACATTAAGATTAATTTGGCTAACCAACTCCGTTGAGTCATATTCGCCATTAATTAGTCTATGTATGAAGATTACACCAAGCATAACTCTACGGTTAAGTAAGGAAGGAAAATTAATTAAAAGTAGTCTACTAGAGTAAGATGGTAAGCGGTCCTTAGGATTCCAGTTCAAGCCACGAAGAGCAAACAATAAGAATTCTATTCTATTTTGATGTGTCGAATATTGCGGAGACCACACACATGAAACATACTTAAGTGTAGGGCGGACAAGAGAAGAGTAAAGAATCTTGGTAGTGTAGGGATCGTCAAATTCTTTCGACCACCGCTTAATAAATCCAAAAACACTTCTGGCCTTATTAACGGTTGCAGTTACATGAGAGTTAAATTTAAGTTGGTGGTCAATAATAACCCCAAGATCATTTACTTCATTTAGGCACTGCAATGCCACATTATCATGCACGTAAGTGACTAATTGTGGAAAGCTTCTGCAAAATGTCATAACCTTACACTTTAGACTGTAAAGGTTTAGAAGATTAGCTTGACACCAAGAGTGAAATGCATCCAAGTCTGCTTGCAATTTATAGCAAGAAACCAAATCATTATTTGTTAAACAAATTTTCACATCATCGGCGTACATAAGCACCCGAGAGTGAGCCAAGACTGAAGGAAAATCATTGATACACTCAGAGAAAAAAGCGCTGATATTTTAATATTTTCACGTTGATTTTAATATTTTCACCATTGATTTAGCGTTAAATATGAAATTTGTATTTTTAAAGAGTGAACACTTAGAATTTAATATTGAAAATAGTTAAATTTAATATTGGAAGTAGTTAAAAATTTTTTTTTTAACTTGTAGTTTTTACAGGCTCGAGGTTTTACTATGTTATTGACATAGCTTTAAACAGAGGCACACAACACAACAAAGGAGGCTTCAGGTTGATCGGACGACGTTTCATGAGGGACCAACCTCATCATCACGGATCTTCAGCCTGAAATGTCTGTCCAAACAGCAGTCTCTCCATGCCTGCGACGGCAAAACCGTTTGGGAATTCCAAAGGGCAGCTTTGCGCGCAAAACACCAAAAAGACAGCTTAAGACAGCCATTCCCCTTTGTAGTTTGTGGCCTCTGTTTTTGGACTTTGGACTCAGGTGCAACCAACGGCCGCCGCTCTGGTACAAAAGACCAAAATGTTTGTATATACAAACAGGAGTTTTTTGTTGTTTTAAATGAAACTATTTTTATTAAGTTTCGAACAACAACGCAGTGCCGAGCGTTTTTAGTACTAAATGACTGTTTAAACGACCTTTATACTCTTTAACTTGTAGTTTTTACAGGCTCGAGGTCTTACTATGTTATTGACATAGCTTTAAACAGAGGCACACAACAGAGACCACAAACTTACAAGGAAGCCGACAGCCTGGGAAATGTTGCTTGAGGATGGCTCCAAAGAAAGTGTGGAAAGGCAAAATATATACATATTTTTGAAGAGATTTTGTAGCGTAGTGATAATGGCTGACCCTACCACAGGCGTTAAATCCATAGAATCGATGTATTTCCGATTCGATGTAATACCGATTCGATCTCTAGATCACTGCACAGTCTCCAATTGTGCTCGGTGTATTTAAATTTGAATAGTGAATTTGCCATCGAACTGAATGTTTCCTTATAAAGTACCATTCTTGTCATCTTATTAAATTTCCCGAACAATACTGACTATTTTCGCACTAATTTTTTAGTCAATTGAATTTAATGCCATTTGCATGTCACCGTATGTATTTTTGATTCGCTATAAAACAATAAATAATTGCAATACAATTTTTTCTGGTCTTAATACTCATTCCAACATTACCATGCTAGAAAGAAAGACGAACATATCAATAGGATTAACAATATAACAAATTTTTTAAGAATATTAGTTATTGTTTACGATCCAAAATACATTTTATTAACAGCACTTGCCTCGCAAAAAAATTACTTGTCAATTGGATTTCAGTCAGACCAGCAACTGTAAATCTGCTTAAAACAAAAACAAAATATGCGTAGAAGCTTTTTTTCCCCGTTGATCGTCTCTTCATAGGGAGAGCGAACTGAGAGCCACTCTCTCTGTTTACAAAGCTCAAAATACAATTGAGCAAAGCACACCTTGAGTGTTGGCCTATTGCTGTTGTTGCTCTCCTATCTGTGTAAAGTGTGTCTGTGTTAGTACAACTTTTAATTCGTTATAAAACAATAAATAATTGCAATTAATTTTTTTTTTTGCTCTGGCTGGGCTGAAATTCTCATACGAACATATGTTATAAATTTTGAATTAATTGAATTTGTTTTACTATGCTAAAAAGGGGGCCGTACATTCGTATGGAAGCTTTTTAGCGTATTAATATATAGATTAAATGAATGTTTATAAATGTTTACTTACTCTGTGGCTGACTCGAACTCGGGACCTATGCACTTTTGAACACGATTGGCATGCCGACTTAACCAGTTGCACTATCGCACATGTTGGTTGTCACACGGCTGAAATTCTACTTATATTGAATTGCCTTAAAGTATACTACAATATATATCAGGCATGTTGTCGGTAGTATGGCCGCTTGTAATACTCAAGTTGGAACTCGATGCCTGGGAATATAAAAAGGGTAACTGAATTTCGCCGTTCAAATATGTTTCTAGTCATTTCAACGTGCTTTTTAATTAATTTTAATACGAATATGATTGTTATAGATTTTACTATGCGTTTTTTCCCTGAGTGTAAAGATAGTTAAAAGCAATGGGCCCAAGGTACTTCCTTGGGGAACTCCAGAAGTAACCTGGATGCACTTAGGATATGAATTATGAAATTGAACTTTTTGGGCTCTACTACTTAGGTAATCAAAAATCCAACTGAGGAGGTTAGTTGGAAAGCCGATTAAACTCAGTTTGTGAAGCAGCAAGGAGTGATTAACAGAATCAAAAGCCCTTCTAAAATCAGTATAAATCTCGTCAGTCAGCATTTTACCTATGAACCCTTTGATCACTGAAGATGTGAATTCTAAAATGGTTAGTGGTAGTAGATCTACGCTTCACAAATCCATGTTGGAAGGGTGAGATAATGGAACTACGTAAATGTTGCAGAAGAGATGTTATAATTCTCTCAAAAGCATTAGGAATGGCAGACAACTTGGAAATACCCCCATAATTTTCAACAACGGACTTATTACGTTTTTTATACACGGGTTTCACAGAGTTAAGGTCGCAAAGGAGCGAGCTTTCAGTGATAACGGGGCTTACTGTTACGCCGGTCTGAATGCTTTGGCGCTCTGGTCTGCCGCTCCCTGGCTGAAGAACCCAAGGGTATAAAAATTAAAAGCAAAAAAGTTTTTCTCACTAGAACTAGTTTTTCGACCGATCGTTCCTATGGCAGCTATATGCTATAGTCATCCGATTTCGACCAAACTTAGTGAAATCATGGGAAAGGATAGTAAACTAAGAAATACGTATTTTGGAGGCGTTTCCATTAAAAACAAAAAAGTTTTTCTCACTAGAACTAGTTTATCGACCGATCGTTTCTATGGCAGCTATATGCTATAGTCACCCGATCCAGCCGGTTTCGACTATATGTGTAGCCTATATGTACTAAAAGACTTCGTGCAAAGTTTGGTGAGGATAGCTTTAAAACTGACGGAGGAGATAGCATAGAAACTGATAGACGGACAGACGGACGGACGGACAGAAGGACAGACGGACAGACGGACGGACGGACAGACGGACAAGGCTAAATGAACTCAGCTCATCATGCTGATCAAGAATACGTATACTTTATGTGGTCGGAGATGCTGCCTTCAATGCGTTACAAACATCTTCACAATTTTTTAATACCCTTTGCAAGGGTATAAAAATTGTTTGTTTTCAATGGTTTTTTCTTTAAAGATGCCCTTATTTGAATAGCGAACCACCAATATTCTACTTCGTTAAGAGAAAACAATTAAAGGTTTACAAATATTTACAATTTAATTTGCAAATGGTCTTCTACTCTGGTGCTAAGAGCCGCTCTCCTTTCTTTTCACTTAATACTACTCATCCGTCACGTGTGTCCATGCAATTTTTCACCTTACGCTTGAGGCAGTCAAACAAACGTTTTGTTGTGAGCAAACAAACACAAAAGGCAAATGAATGTTTATAGGATTAAAATGAGGCAAGGCAAGGCCAAAGGCGAAATTTGATTTGAAATACAAAATCAAAATAAATATTTATTTGATTTCCGTAAAGGCGGACAAAAGCTTGGCAAGCAATGAAGGCACTTTGGAACATGTATTTTCGGCTAGACCACATCAAACAAGCCTCACCACACACTCCCACGCACACACACACATATTTATTTTTCATTCATAAATAAACACGCGACACTGAAATAAATTCGTTGTGATTTTAATATTATCCATTTTTTATTGAGTCGATGCGTTAACATAGGATAAATTATAAATAAACAATATGAGCCATGAAAATGAAATCATAAATTCCGCAGTCAACCAATTAGAAAACAACAACTAATCCTAGGCCGTGTGCAGCGAATGAGAAATTCAATTCTAAATTAAATGGAAAGTAGTGTGAATGGAATTCCCATTGTCATGTATTTAATGTTTGTTCAAGGGGCGTTGGAAAAAACAACACAAATTTTTTGCAAAGGAAAGTAAACAAAATCCGCATGTTTTGTTAGGTTAGCCGGATGGGAATTGCAGTCACAGGGTACATATTGCATATTGCATTTCAGATACAAGCGAGAAATGCAAAAAATGTATGCGTAAATAACTAAATATCATTTAAAATGCCTAACGAGTTGAATTCAAATTGGAATTTAAAGAGGAATTAAAATTCAATTGAATAATACTTCTAGAACCGCTAATCCGATTTGGTTGCATATTCTTATTACCAATTCGTAGCTCCAAAAAATACACCTAAATGGTTGAAATAAGTTTTTATGGTGTTAATCTGTTGCCACAGTGCCATCGCATTACATAAATATTTATTTTGGCATAATACTTTATGTAAATAAGAAGCTTAGCCAAGCTGTTCTACAGTGATATGATATGTTGTGCTAAGTACATTTTTGTCTTTAGAAAATATAATTTTTTTGAGTTAATCGAAAGAAAATAAAGGCTTTTCAAACAAATTTGTAGAATTTCTAATTGGACTGGTCACAATATAAGCTGTCTAGGCTAAACCGTTTGAGGACGAAGTCGACTGTACTTGCACGGTCGGCTCAAGCAGCTCACAAACTTCCGACTCCATAAAACGAGTCAAGTGTCCTCTTGGTTCGTGGTTCGTTGTGAGCTAATTGTGAGAAGGCGAATCAAGTTGCCGAATTGGCCTAGTGCGTCTTCGGTAAGTAGGGTGAGAAATCGCCGAAGCTTACTTAATAGTGGGCCTGAGCTTTAAGATGGCATCCCCATCACCAGGATAGGGCCAGCGATCCAACTCTCTGATCAATCCTAGCTACTGAAACATCAGCAAAGCCTCGGATACAAAACCCCAACCCCCCTGATGACGACCTTTAAATACCGAACAAGGACCACTCTAGGATTCTGGAACGTCAAAACGCTTCTTGGTGACAGAAGCCAACTGGTCAACAACAACAGCAACGCCAGATATTTGCCACTTGAAACCGAGCTCTGCAGATATAATCTGGACATTCTTGGACTAAGCGAAACCCGATGGAAAGGTAGCGCCGAGTATGTTTCCCCCACTGGAAAATCAGAAATGATCACGCAGGAAAAATGTTGGAGATAACCGTAAGGCCGGAGTAGGATTGATGATGTCCCACTCTGCTCACGAAAGTATGTTAGACTGGGAGGCAGTGTCTGAGCGAATAATGTACGCCAGATAGCGAAGCAAGGTGCGTAACATCAGCGTTTTGCAAGCATATGCTCCAACGGAGCAAGCTTGTCATGATGACAAGGACGACTTTTACAGCCGATTAGATGGGTCTTACAAGAAAATCCCCCGTGGAGATACCATCATCATGATGGCAGACCTTAACGCAAAAGTCGGATCTTGCAATATCAGCCGATGCAAAATAATGGGAAAGCACGGAGTCGGCGACCGCAACGAAAACGGAGTCCGCTTTGCAGAATTTTGCTCAGCGAACCAAATGGTAATTGGCGGAACCAAATTCCTGCATAAAACCGCACACAAAGTGTCCCAAGTTTCGCCCACTGCGGTTGCTTAATAGATGTGGGCAACAAAAGAGGAGCGGACTTAAGTGACTCACCTAATGGTAGCTGTTATCCGTCTTAGGACGGCTGCGATTGCTAAACTTGATATTGCGAGACCAAAGTTCAAGTCAGAGGGCAGGAGCAGTTGGGGTGAACGATGACGCTACAGTAGAAGTCAAGGATTTTTACCTATTATTCTTAAAGTCTCCAGATGTCACCGCCCTTGGATGAGAGAATAGACATGGTCCCTGGTAAGGCAACGTGGGGAAATTAGGCAGAAACTGAAGAAGCCGATCCCACCACAACAACTAATGGCTCTGAGACAAGAATACAGCGCCAAAAACCGTGAGATGCATCAACAATATCGCAGAAACAGCGGAAAATGCAGCCGCAAACGGCGACCTGAAATCGGTCTAAAAGGCGACCAACGAAATAGCCGATAAAAAGAAGAATGCGGAGCGCCCAGTTAAAGACACAGCTGGAAAAGAACGTACGACTGGAAAGGGCAAATTGATCAGATGGAGATCTCATTTTGTAGTAGTCCTTAACTGTGAGGTATCCACCCACTAAAATGGAAATCCAAACGGACATCCAATCGCTGCCCGTCAACAAAGTTGACGGCATACCGGTAATACAACGGGCATGGGAAACTGAGGAGCTCCCTTCGGAATGATTTGAAGGCATCCTGGTGAAAGTCCCCAAGAAGGGTGACCTGCGCGAATGCGACAACTGGCGTGGAATCTATGTGCTGCCAACCATTTCAAACCTTATTGACTAAATAGATCCAGATCACCTAAGGGATGTAATGTACCCATAATTTGGGAAAGTGGTTGCAATCGAGTGAATTGCTTACAAACAAACGGAACACGAACAGATGCGCAGTACTTTTACTCCACATCACACATATCCTGTAAAATCGCACTGGGCCTAGCTTGAGTTTTTGTTGACAGGGAAGGAGGTCGGTGGGACACGAGTAGCAGATCAGCCTGTGGGGGTTCTTGACCACTTCATCCTTTGAACTCAAGTACATATTAAAAATGTCCCTTGCCTTATTATATAGAGTTGCACGAAGCATAAGCAAAAGAACATTAAGTTAAAATGAGCGAAGATAGTAACCAGAATTTAGGCATTGCTTTAGTGATGGTATTACAGCAGCGCGTCACAACCCTCCCTACGAGGGCCGTCCCAGAAACGGCCGACCTACCACAGTAGTGTTGGAAAATATTTAAAAGGGGAAGTACCGACTTTTAAGGGGTTAGATGGGTTTCAAAACAAAATATTTCGTTCCATCAATACACCATTTAAAAGGTATATATTTTATAAGTAAATTGTGAAATTTTCATTGAAAAATATTAAAAATTCAGGCGTGGACACGTCGTCTCCTGTGACCCCTCAAAAAAAGAACCCTCGGCGAAGTCAGGATAACTCAAGACAGATTCATCTAAAATGCAAAAACCAAAAATTGTCTGTTAGTTGATGCTTAAAGCTCGTGCTTGGACGAAGGAAAAAAAAATTGAATTTTTGGCGGCGTTGAGAACAAAAAACCCTCTTTTTGAGTAAAATTTGCTCCCTTCATGGCCTTGAAAAATCACTTAAAATAGAAGAAAAAATCCTTCGTTCAAGCACGAGATAATGTTATTTTAAAGAAGTGTGCAAAATTTGAAAGAAATCGGTTCATAAGTTTTCGAGAAATCGTGACTACCGATTTCCAAAAGGTAGTTTCGAGAAAAACGCGATTAAAGATTTACATTCACGCTGACATAGCCTGATGGGTAGAACATCCGAAGGCTATATCTCTTAGAATATTACTCAGATCGCTTTAAAACTTTGAGAGAATATTCTAAGCATATTGAATTATAAGATAAACAAAAAAAAAAACATTTTTTTGAAATTTTGAAACCCACCTAACCCCTTAAAAGCTTAAATTTGAAGTTTGGTGCCTTTACCTTGCATTTTTTTTGGTCGATTTTAATAGAGAACGCTTGTTATGTTTGCAAACATGGACAAAATTGGTCATCGTTATGTGATACAATACTTTCATATAAAAGGTCTTAGTCCAACCAATATTAAAAAGGAGCTGGATTCTACCTTACGTAATTCTGCTCCCTCGTTTACAACAATAAAACATTGGCTGGCTGAGTTTAAGCGAGGTCGTTTGAGCTGCGAAGATGAACATCGTAATGGGCGTTCAAATGAGGTGACCACTTCAGAAATGGTGGCCAAAATTAAAAAATTTGAATTGAGTGACCGGCGATTGAAAGTTCGTGAGTTAGCTGAATGTATAGGCATTTCAAAAAGTGCTGTACATCGCATATTGACCGAAAAATTGGACATGAAAATGTTATGCGCAAGATGGGTGCCGCGTTTGCTGTTCCATCAGGACAATGCGCCGGTTTACACCTCTGCCGTTGCAATGGCTAAAATTTGAATTGCTACCTCACGCCCCTTATTCGCCAGACGCCAGACTTAGCTCCCTCTAATCATTTCTTATTTCCAAACTTGAAAAAATGGCTCGGAGGAAAACGATTTGGCAACAATGAAGAGGTGGAGTCCGAGGTTAATGCCTATTTTGAAGAGCTTCACAGTTCTTATTATAAAAAAGGTATCGAAGCTATTGATCATCGCTGGGAAAAGTGTATCGATCTAAAAGGATCCTATGTTGAAAAATAAAAAAAATGGATAAATTTTTGTGTTTTAGTCGTTAGGTCGGCTATTTCCAGGACAGCCCTCGTACCATGAGTTTCCGTCCATACTTTTACCTTCCCTCTTCCACGTAAAGTTATTTTGGTTTACTTTACGTTAATTTTTCCATTGCTTTCTTTACGTTAACTCTGGCCGCCACAAAAGCTGATCCATTCAAACACGAAACAAAAGTTAAAACTTTCCCAACAGGGTATATGTAGAAGACATTTGTATGAATGGACTAATTTTCAGTTTAATATATCAGGTTGTTTCGATATTCCATTTCACTCAAACTTTTTCAACCAATGCACTATGGGCAAAAAGTCCGAAAATTGTGCATAAAGTATTTTTTTTTATATTTTAAATTCTCGAAATTGAATGTGTTTTCCAATTATGCATACTCAAGAGAAAATAAAACTGTTCCGAAAAAATTTTTAAGGCGAGCGGTTTCAAATTGCCGCGCAAAACAAAGTCAGCTAACTAAATGCATGCCTGACCTATCGAAATGCAGCCGTGAATGTCGATGAACTTTGCGCGTTTGTTGTGGCTTTTTCTTTAAAGTGAAGACAATTTGGAAATATGGCAAATAATCGTACAGGTATGCAGATTCAAAGTTGTATGTTAGTTTTTATATGTTCTGTATGTTTTGTCGTGTATCGTCAATTGTTGTTGGAGTATTTTTACAGCTCAAAATTTAACAAATGTAATTGTGTTCTGTGGTGTGTAACTTATTTGCCGCGCGCGCTTGCGAGCAACTAAAACTGGTATGTTTTTCGTAAAATTATATAGAATACGGTGTTAATAATATTCTTTGCCCGTTTTTGCCCGTTTTCGACAAAAATGACATATTGCAGCCGACTATGAGTTTCGCCGCTCAACACTGCTGGACGACTCTGCCGTAACAAAGTGGATGTTGGAGAAAATGAAAATAAGTCAACTCAGCAACTCACACGTTAATCAAATTGAGCAAAAAGTTTGCAGTTTTATTACGCATATTAAGAAATTTTTGCCTAAATGCAACCGTATGTTGTCAAGGCTTAAAGTTACTCACTCAAGGTGGCTTTCGCAGGCGATTATTATAACCTTGGATGAAGAGCTTACGGATCCATCTCCCTCTAAAATGGGTAGACCAACGCTAAGCTATACACAGGCTGGAATGCGTTTGAAACATAAATTAGCAAATGATCTTGCATCGGACACTGACTTTTCAACGCAGCACTTATTACATACTGCTTCTGTTTCTGCTAAGAAGGCTAAAAAGGATGATTTGTTTAGCGCATTAAAAGTCGTCAGGGAAGAGCAGACAGGGAACACGACATTGGCATTTTTGTTGGAAAAGGACTTACCAAACAGCAGTAATAATGCTCGTGGCTGCAACATTTTCCCCCCATATTCAGCACTTCAAGAAGCTAAAACGATTTGCAGACCAACTCAAACAGAAATTTCTGAATATTGTGTGCAGGTTTCAATGCAAAACCTTTTGGACCATACAGCCGAAAGAATATTGGTCCTGCAAACGGAAGTGGGAATAGTAATGATGGAAGCACGGCTAGAAGAGCATTCGCGAACTATCAATTATTTTCCTCAATTACAAGCTTTTATCAAAACATTTTATACAATTTGTATGTAGTTTTGATCACAATTTCAAGCGAGCATTCTGTTGATGTTGATAAATTCAAAGCATTTTGTGAGGATACATTTTTATTATATGTTAATACTTATCCTTGGTATCCAATGTCACCGACGGTACATAAAATATTAATACACGGCTGGCAAATAATAAACTCCTCTTTGGTTCCAGTTGGATGTTTAGGAGAAAATGCTTCAGAAGCAAGGAACAAGCACTATAAAAACGATAGGAAGTCACATGCCCAAAAAAATTGCCGCTTAAACAATATGACTGATTTTTTTTATGGAGCTATGGATTCTTCTAACCCATTAATATCCAGTATTTGCTTAAATGAAAGGCAAAAGAAATTAAAAAAAAACCCCTCCCGGCAGAAGTCTTTTAAAATGCCCACCTCCCCCGAACTATCACGTCAGAAATAGAAAATGGAGATTTGGACTTCGCTGATGATTTATCTAGAAATAGACTTAGATGATGAAGAAGATTAAACCTATCTGTAAATAAAATTATAAATTAATAGCAAAAAAAAATTTTTTTTTACTTTGGTGTGGGCGGATTGGTTGAAGGAGTAGTTTTATTGCAAAACAGAAATAAACCGAAATTCTATATTAATATTTTACATTTTTGTGCCAAATTTGAACGCTCTAGCTTTAACATTAGACTTTATGCAAAAATTGCAGACTTTTTGCCCACAGTGCAATGTGGGTGC
This sequence comes from Lordiphosa collinella, assembly GCA_018904265.1. NCBI lineage: Eukaryota > Metazoa > Arthropoda > Insecta > Diptera > Drosophilidae > Lordiphosa > Lordiphosa collinella. The sequence continues at coordinate 55,163 of JAEIFV010000179.1, read as the reverse complement.
TGAACAATCTTTTGCTTTCTTTTTATACTCTCATTCTCTGTATGGAACCCTAAGCGGGACTGCTCGACAGTAAGATGTTCGACGAAGGTCTTCTCGATGATCCTGTTGTGTATTGGAATTGGAGTATCGAGTGTGTTTGTGCTTCGCATTTGGGTCTCTATTTTGTCTTCACTTTTTATTTTCCACAGCGCTGTGTTGTTGATTGTATGTCGTATTTATTGTTCTTTTTGGCCTATTTCAGTCTTCACTTAGGTGAAATCGTATAAGAAACATGTTGCCATGTTAAGAAAGTGACTGCAAAAGTGTATGCTCATGTGCAATTGATTGCAGTAGCAGTAGAAACCAGATTTTCATTTGCTCATAATTTAAATATCCCTCATTCGATCTTAGCCAATAAACTGTGTTCTGATATTTGTGAATGCATCCCCAATGGCTTTTTATGACAACAGACTTTAAAAAATAGGTTACCTGAACTCAATTAAAACTCAAACTTTTACTGATCCACTAACTAGCTATTAACGCAAAGCCTTAAATAATTGGTCTCATTTCTGAATTTACAGCAATTAATTTTCCTCTACCTGATAAGCGTTCATTAGGCTGCGTGTGCCCACGTGGAGACCTCACAGATAGACAACGACTCTGCCCCATAATTCATATCCTGACACAATCAATCTTCTCTCTTTCACTGACTACTTTTACCGGCAGTTTTCCTTCAGCCTGTTTGCATTTGCATGCGGTCGCCGTTTTGTTGGCTCATTTATAACGGTCAGAAAATCGAGCGACAGATAAGGCAGGGGGAACGTGCCCATTATATTGAACGTTCAGTGCCATTTTGTAAACAGAGTGTCAAATTTTTGCATTGCTGCATAAATATTTATAAATATTTTCTATGCGCGCATATTTCATTATTTTCTGGTCGAATTCGTTTGTTGATGATATTTATAAACTGGCCAATTTGCCCGACAGTTTTATTTATAATTTTTCCCAACTGAAAATTTATAGGCACATGTACACACAGTTTGTTGACTTTTGAAATGGACGCCTACAAAAGAAGGAAAAGTTTCCCAGAGACTAATGCGAGCGACACGTGCGGACAATTAGTCAACGAAAGGAAAACTTGTGGATGAAAGTGGAAAATGGAAACGTGACTGTGAATTGGGGGAGTGGAATTTGAGGCAAGGGCAATTCGATATGGGTTAAACAGTTTTAAAAGGGTGAAACTACGAGAAGGTGGAGAAATTATTGGAAATATTTCCCTAATACTCACATGTGTTCATATGCCATCCTAACATTTGGCAGCCCACGTAGTTGCCAAACATCATGCACTTCTAACTTTTTTTGGGTTTTCCCCAAATGGATTACAACGCATTAATCTTTAAGCTTCCCATCAATCAAAATTTGTGTTTGCTGATTCTATTTAAAGTATTTGCTTTATATTGTTTATTTGTGCCACCCACTTTACTTCTAATACCCTTTCACTTTTCCACTTCAAGCTTAAAGTTTCAGAAAACATTATCCATTCGCTTTATTGCACTTAAATAATCTTTTCAATACTTATATTTTTATACTTTGCTATGGCCTAAAACTCGCAAATATTTGGCAACCACAAACATTTAAGCTTTCGTTGGCTCGCAAGTCAATGACATTGCGCATACGTCCTGTGGGCGGGAAAAATACAAATATTCTATGTACCTGTGTGTGTCTGTGGGATAAAATTTATGAAAGCGTTGGCTTAACTCTCAAGGACTACCGTAAACAAAATTGTCGACCTTAAAACCTTCAACAGGGGGAGCTTACTTAAGCCAGCAGCTACTGGAGAGCCACAACATCAATTGCAAAACACATTTCGATGCTCACTTTTAATTTCCTGACTGGTGCGGCAAAATTTTGGGTGTGTCCTAAGCGCATAGGTCAATGGGTATTTTAGGCAGCATTCAGGACTTCGTTCCCTAATGGAATACTTAGCGACTCATCAAACACACTCATCCCAACAGAGAACTTCCCCCAATCCTTGCAAGTCATGATCATTATAGCAAAGTCGAAATCAAAATTTTTTTATGCTTTTTATGAAGCAAAGTACACACATGCTGCTGAGCTGCTGTTGCATGGCTTACAATAAGGTCTACTGCATCTTAAGATTTTCTTGACTTTTTAATATCGGTTATGATTTTATGGGTTATGATTTTATCATCTTCTGATTTAGCATTTCCCGCAGAATGTTAAACAAACGCATAGACAGCAAATAGAAAGGGCCTGTGATGCAAGCATAGCTAGACGCAAGCCTTATTGATGGCATGAGCCCTCATATTGGTAGAACAAGCGTATCGCCGATGCCCGTTGTGCTTGCCTCCACGCCAGAAAGCTCTACTAGCGTTCAAAAGGAAGTCCGAGTTTTTCATGGAGACAAGCAGAGTACGAGTCGGCTAGAAAGATGCCAAAAGATAAGATTCTTAATACAAAAAAGTCATTAAACGTCTCTACGCCAATAATCACGACACACCAAGCGACCCGTGTGAGCTTTTCGACTCGCTTGTCTGTTTTACTCTTGCAACCTAGCGTTGTCACCCCAAAACCTTCGTGAACCCTTAGCACGTCCCGGATTGTGTTCCGAACTAGCCATAACACTGCATCCAGAACAGTTTGTGGACATTTTCAATGAGTGCCTGCGTGAAGGCATTTGTCCAACCATTCGGAAACTCAACCACTGGTACTTCTTCCTAAAGCAAGAAGTCAACCAAGCGATCCACCATCCTATAGACCCATCCGATTTCTCGATAATCACAAGATTAGTCAATGAGCAGAGGAAAGCAAAATGTCTTGCACTCCTGGATGAGTGTGAGATGGGCACAGCTAAAATTTGGAAAGCTATCAGGAGCCTCACATCTGCCCCAAAGCGACAAGGCCTTGCTTCTATAGGTTTCCTTGGTGTACCCAAACTCACCGCTCAGAGGTGTGCCAATACTTTCAATAGGCAGATCGTCGAACATTCAAAGAACGTTAGCAAGTCACACAGAGCCGTCCTCAGCCGGATCCGTAAACTCACCCGAGACCCAGAAGCGCTCGATTTCACCGTAAAAGAGATGGCAAATGAAATCAAACGTGCCAAAACATGCCTGACGGTATTGCCACAGTTATGCTAAAGATGCTCAACCAAAAAGATGTGGATTACTTCAGCTGCTTGTTCAACCTCAGCATGTCCAGCTTGGCCATCCCCGACATCTGGAAATTAGGCAAAATTCTGCCTGTCCACAAAACGGGAAAACCAGTGCACCTCATAGAGGCCTATCACGCTGCTTGCTACAGTCAAGGATCCTGGAAGCTCTGATCCTCCCAATCCTGCTAGACCACCTCCCTCGAGCTGAACATAAGAGTGGATTTAGGAAAGGCCGAAGCACAAGTACTGAGCTCTGTGAAATCAGCACCACCATCTCAGAAGGACCAAATTCCCCTAGCCCCCACAAGCGCACAGTATTGGTTGCCCTTGACCTGTCAAAAACCTTCGACACAGTCAACCAAGCTATCCTACTAAAGGACATCGAAGGCACAGCTTACCCGAACTCACTTAAGCGCTGGGAAGCTTACTACCTGACAGGTCGGCAGGCCTTTGTTGAGTTCCAAAACGACAAATCAAAATACAGGAAGCTGAAACAAGGACTTCCCCAAGGCGGAGTTCTCTCCCTGCTCCTATTCAACATCTACATAGCAGAACTGCCAGCACCACCTTCGAAACTCAAACTAGTTCTCGGATTGGATAGGAACTTAAGCAAGGTAGTTGAGAGCTTCAACTACTACATTCCAACAGTCTCCACATACCTGACTAGCCGAAACCTGTCTCTCTCCCCAGGAACATCCAGCGCCACCTTATTCACTACCTGAATTAAGATAGTGAACGCCCAACTCAATCTCACTGTGGACGGAGCTACAATTTCCACGCGTAAATAGCCAAACATATTGGGAGTTACGTTTGACAACACAGCCCGCAAAGTGAGAGAACGAAACAGAGCACTTAAGGCGATAGCTGGCAGCAGTCCAAAATGCTGCTCTACGCACCATCACAGGTTTCCGCACCATGGACCACCGCCTGTTAGGCGCACGTGACCACTGCAATCTCCTGACCAAGCAGTTTCTAAAAAATGGGAGGAAGGCCCCACCGTTAAGTAACGCCGAAAAATCCTTGCCCAGAAGCGTCCGGACAACTCTGGCACAACTTCGGTCAGGATACTCTGCCTCGCTAAATAGCTACGCATACGAGTGTCCCAAGCGCGGGTAAACTCCCCATGACACAAAACATCTTTTCAACTGCCCAGACGATCCCACTAACCTCACAGCACGCCACCTCTGGACTCAACCCACTCACATTGTAGCATTTCTAGGACTAGACCTGGGAGTTTCGAACTAGATCACATACACTTCACCTATTATTACATCACCCCGATTTCATTTTTTTAACTCTTTTCTCTAAGCTTTTGTTCCTGTAACCCTCACAAAATGCGTACATTTCTCTCTTCTACAGCCGTTACAACTATAACAGCGCTTATTGGAACCGAATGCTAAGAGCTTAGGTGAATTCATTAGATAAGATTTGGCAATTATAAGATCGCGCTTTAGTGGTAGAGTCTTTACTTACCCCCAAGGCAGAGGGCAAAAAAACCCATGTGGTCTGCAGGTGCACCACAAAGCTCCGTGCTTCGATCTGTTTTTTCGAACGCAATGTACGACTGTGTTTTCAGAAATGGTCCATCACATCTAGATTTTTAGTAATGAGAGCTTAAAATTGCTTGAAGTGCCTATTTAGACCCCTTTTATGAACGTTTTGTGAAGTTCTTGTCGTTTGTTTTGGCTCGCTTTGTTATCATAGTACTTCTTCTTATCTTCAAAATAAACTATTCCAAGCAATTCTACGATTTTCTTAACCGAAGATATACCTTTTTTGAATACATGTCCTCGAAATCAGCATATTTTGAACCGCCCATTGGTATGCAATGGATTTGGTTTTAAATTTTTATAAGAATTAAATAAAAACAAGGCTCGCCCTGTGGTCGAAATTCGACCTTCGATCAAATTAACGCTTAACATTAAAGGATGTACACTTTTAAGTCTAAAATAATATGTCAAAAAAGTCTTAAATTTGCATAGTTTTTGGTCCTAAAATAATTGTATCTGAATCGGTTTGAAACCCTGGAAAACCTGATTAACATATATTACAATTTGAACAGTCAGCCAACATTTGGTTATCTAGCTTGGAATAGTTTGGTTTTTTTTTATACTACCCTGAAAGCTATAAACATCGTTTCATTCTTTCCTTGATCTTCTGATAAAGTTTTGGCAAAGTGTAAGTCTTAAAGCATTTTTCAATGCATTTCTTTATTTTTGAAGCCGACAGCCTGGGAAATGTTGCTTGATGATGGCTCCAAAGAAAGTGTGAAGGGACAAAATATTTTTTTGATTTTTTTTGAAGGGATTTTGTAGCGCTGTAATAGTGTCTGACCTTACCACAGGCAATAAATCCATTGATTCGATGTAATACCGATTCGATCTCAAGATTGCAGCACAGTCTCCAATTGTGCTCGGTGTATTTCAAATTTATCTCATCGAATTTCCCAAACAATACTGATTATTTTCGCACTAATTTTTTTAGTCAATTTGATTTAATGTCACCGGATGTATCTTTGATTCGCTATAAAACAATAAATAATTGCAATACAATTTAGTTTGCTCTTAATACTCATGCCAACATTACTATACTAGAAAGACAGACGAACATATTAATAGGATTAACTTATATAAAAATTTTTTTTAAGAATTTAAATTTGTTTTTTTAGCAGCACTCTCCTCGCACAAAAATTTATTGTCAATTGGATTTCAGTTAGACCAGAAACTGTAAATCTGCTTAAAAACAAAAACAAAATATGCGTAGAAGTTTTTTTTCCCGTTGATCGTCTTTTCACAGAGAGAGCGCACTGAGAGCCACTCTGTCTGTTTACAAATCTCAAAATACAACTGAGCAAAGCACACAGTGAGTGTGGCCTCACCTATCTGTTTAAAGTGTGTGTGTGTGTTGGTACAACTTTTACTTCGATCTAAAACAATAAATAATTGCAATTAATTTTATTTTTTGGCAATGGCTGGGTGTAAAAACTCATACGAACATATGGTATAAATTTTGGGTAAATTGAATTTGTTTTACTATGCTAAAAAGGGGGCCGTACTTTCGTATGAAAATTTTTTAGCGTATTAATATATGGATTCCTAGCCAACTTAGTGACTTTGCATAGCACATTGTTTGGCAGTAGACAAGTAAATGAATTATAGCACAGGTATTTAAAATGGTATATCTCCGCGTATCCCAAAAATGTTTAGGATAGTTTACTTACAAAATTAAAAAATGCATTTTATGCAACATAAAGCTCAAATTACCAAACATCTAGATGTGATGGGCCAATTTTGAAAACAGGAAAATGGAAAATGTCTTATTTTGTTGCCTTATGTTATTTGCGTGCTATGATATATTGCTGTTAATAGAAAAACCGGACACTAAGAGTTGATACAACATAAAAGAAATGAATGTTGCGTGTTTGGCTTTTTGTTTATATCACTTGACTTTAGTAGTCAATTTTAACATGAAGCAAAATTTATTAAAAATTGTGAGTTTCTTATCTTCCATTAATATAAAACATCACGAATTTTGCTTACACCCTCACTTAGTCACAGGAACGATCGGTCGACAAGCTACCTGCGTGAACTAAGTATATGTGCATAGACTAAATTTAATAAAAGAATTTATGGTCAACTGAAAATTTCCAAATTATTATTTATTATGCAGTACTTAACAACATTAACCAAAAACTGTAAAAATTAATTTTAGTTTTCACTTAATAACAAAAATATTTAACAAAATATTTTGTCTTCTTATGAAATAAGTAAATATGCGTAGGATGATTTTTTAAGATTCCCCATAGATCCTCAATTGGGTTTAGATCTGGGCTGATCGCTGGCCACTCCAATAATGGTATATTTCTTGAAGAAAAGAAAGTTTTTATGAAGCCTGCTGTGTGGACTGAGGCGTTGTCTTGTTGAAATGTCCAATTATTTCCATACAAATCTTCAGCAAAATCAACTAGCACCTCATCTTAGAATTGAACATAGATCTCCGAATTTGTTTTAGTTGGTATAAATCAAAGCGGAGACTTTCCAGCATGTCCAAAAGCCGCTCCACCGAAATTTCTCTTATGGCATGTTTCCCGTGGTTGTCTCAAATCGCGCCAGTACTTATTACTACCGTCGGGGCCATCCAGGCTGAACTTTTTCTCATCAGAAAAAATGACCTGCTGCAACTCGTCGGTCCAAAATTTATTTTTTTCAGCAAATGCCAAACGGGCGCTTAGGTGGCGTGGCAGTAGCCTTGGTACGCGCTCGCGTGCGGCATATTTGACGTGTTCTGTTTGTGCCAACACTTGATACACTCGTCTTTTGGATACCTTAAGACTTAACTGGCGCTTGATCTCCATGCAAGACATGTTTTCTTGGACCGCTAGACGCCGAATTTGCCGTTTACACCTTTTTTCTATGTTGGTCGGTCTGCCGGAGCGCTTAATTTGACAAGATGTTGGCGATTGTATTTCGATGTCGATTGACTCTGGTAGCGATATTTTCAATTTTGGTCCAGCTTCCCTCAGTCCCTTTATTTAGCCGCGCTCTTCTTCAGACAGATTCGTCCCACGTGGCATTCTATTGAAATAATTACAGCTGATGATTTCAAATCCTCATTAAGAGATATTGTTGTATCTACTTACGTTTTTACTCAATTAAAATTATTTCACCTCAATTAACTTTACTTTTTTGCACTAAAATACACACTAATCTTAGTTTACACATATAATTATTTCATAGGAAAACCGCGAGATTTCATACGGAGTTAGGCAAATGACAACAAAGATGAAGATCAAAAGAGATGATTGCATAAGAAAATTAATATAAACAAACAACCACGAAAACTTGCATGCCAAAAAGAAAAGTAGAATAACAGTTAATGCAGAGAGAGACCAAAACAAAAATGCACATATACTTAATTCACGCAGGTAGGTTCAGTATCCATTTTATCCATTTTTGTGTTAGTCAGTGGGAACTCCTAATGTTATAACTTAATGTTAAACTGCCAAATATTCGGCCACTGTTCCAGTCGTTGTACAGTGGAAACCTACTGCGGCAAGTGTGCGGGGAACCATTAAGCCGAAACTGGTCGGGTTGGTGCCTACCTGACTCCCCCTGGCTGTACCTATGTGTAATATATATACGTTACTTTTTCGGTTGCTTGCCAAAAGAAACAAGAAAAACAATTTGTTAATTTTTGTACTCACATGAAATTATTCCTTAAGGATCCTTAATGTTGGTCCTATCAGTGAATGAGATGTATCTTATGAAAGGTACTGATCCACACATCATGAATGCTCTTAAATTTTGGTAAAACACCACTCGGTTCTCAAGAACCTTACATTCGATTTTCATTTTCAATGTTTAAAAAAAAATTTAAAAATAATATTTATTTTTCATTTATTTTTCAAACGTTGAACAATTTTTTTTTAAATTCAATTCTTATTCGAAATTAATTTTTATACTATGTACCAAAGGTACACAGAGTATATTAGGCTTGTGCAAAAATTTGTAACAGGCAGAAGGAAGCATTTTCGACCCTATAAAATATATATATTCATGATCACCATCAACAGCCGAGTCGATTTAGCCATGTCCGCCTGACTATCCGTCTTTCTGTCTGTCTGTCCGTATGTTCGTATGAACAAACAGATCTCGGAGATGGTAAACTTCTTATAAATGCAGGCATCTCAAGTTCATTTTCAATTTTTGCAACGCCTCCGCAATTTGGAAAAAACGTCATATCTCCGGCAGTTTTATAGATAGAAGGATCAAACTTTCTAGACATGTTTAGTAATCGGGATTCTTTATCGATCCGCCAAAGGAATGGTAAAGATCGGTTGAACGATAGTCGAGTTATAAGGAAAACAAACAATTATGGGCAGCACTTCACAGGTACAGAGTATGTTATAGTCGGGCTTGACCGACTTTCTTTCTTGTTTTAAAATCCAAAAAAAAGTGTTAATTTTAAATTTTTTTGTAAAAAATAAAAAAAAGTAGTTGGTATTTTACAATTTTTATTTTGCAAATTATAACAGATACAGTCTCTTGTTCTTATGGTCGATTGGTCTCATTGTTTCTTGTGCTACTTAATTGCAACACAAATATAAAACAAAACCTTTTTTCCAAAAAATTTCTCCAAATTTTTTAAAGCACGTTATCGTACAAATGTCACGTTACGCCAGATTGGAAATGCCCATACATAAATGCACTTTATGGAGTTGGAGATGCTTCCTTCTGGCTGTTACATAGTTTTGCACAAGCTTTACATACTCTATGTACCTTTGGTACAGAGTATAAAAAGTTGGTCGGCTGAAGCCCTCGAAAGTTCTGCAGTTGTTAACCACTGTCGGCGAAATTTGGACCAGCATGCTGGCCGCTGCAGCGGCAATGCACTCCTCATTCCCTTAAACCAAGAAGTGTACTGTCTTCGGCTTATGTCTCAACAATTTGCTGGATTGAACATAAATAAATGACGAAAGATCCACCCAAATGCCATAATGTCGCTTTCTTTACTTGTTTTGACATCACTTTCCCAATTTTACTAGATATCACCAGTTCGAACCACTAAACTTCAACAATTTATCTTCATTTTATTTCTGTTTTTATATCATTTTTGTTTTCTTGCTTTTCCTTTGCCTGCACTTGACTGAATGCTTTAACTGAGCTTAATTGGCTGGTTGCCTCCCCAAAAACTAAGCATGCTCAAAATTTAAATGGCCAAAAGTTTGCTTAAACTTGATTTTCCATCAAATTTAATATGATTTATGTCTGCTGCCCAAAAAAGGACATGCAAATTTATTCTAGACCAAGAGAAAATATATTTTAATTAATTAAAAATAGCCAGAAATAAAGAAATGAAACCCTTTTCAAACGGAACAAAAATAAACGCTAAGTAGCGCAAAGTATTTGCAATGAATTTATAAAGTTTGGCCAAAGGAAAAAAAAGAGGAAAAGAATAATAATAGAATATTGCTCAAGGATGTCTGTTGGGAATAAGTATGAGTATTAAAAGGCTAGGGCCGCGGATGGTCTGGGCTTTAATTTGTGGTTTTTTAATTGGGTTGGCGCAAGTCCTTTAGCGTAATGATACTTTATGAGTTGTGCAGGAAATTGCATAAGGATTTAAGCATGGCAAAAGCTATTTAGTTTATGTTGCGGGTTAGATTTGATATTTAATACTATTTGGGGGAAGATTAGATTTAAATTGAATAAAAGGAGAAAAAGGATTGCCAGGGGGAAATGTAATGGCTTTGGATTTGTTTTGTGGCTAGTGAAGTGGGATAACTGAAACTAAAATTTGTCGTATTTTGTACATGCAGCTGATACTCACTTTATTTCCAAAAGCAAGTTTCTTCGATAGAAAAGTAGCTTCCATATTTTTAGTCAATTTATATCACCACCTTTGTGTTTACCTTCCATTATGTGGTCAAGCTATCCCACATAAACATGCTCAACTCTAGCTCCCAGTAAGACTCTATTTAGCCTTGGGCATATCAATTTGTGCTTCAGTTGGATCTTTGGTATAAACATATTTATATCAAACCTTCTCAAACAAGTTTCTAAAGCTTATCGAACATAACAATTGAGCTTAGAGCAAACAGTCAGTAGGGTCAATGCATTAAAATGGGATTTCTCTGCGGCCACACACACACATAAACACGAGCAATGTACGCCCAACTTTCCATCAAATGAAAGTCCTCGAAATAAAGGCCCTGACCAGACCAGCAAATACTAAATGGACAGGCCCAATGTTTTGCCATAATTTGTGCTGCCAAAAGCAAAAGCAAAGCAAACTGAAAAACTTTGTTTGCAGATAGACGTCTCTCTAATAAGGCTCGTCGTTTCTCTGTAGCTTTGATTGATTAAGTGCCTGCATTTGACGCGGCCACTTGACAGGCCATGATGGCCGTGCTACTGCTTCTGCTCCTGAATAAAGTTGTAAAAATCCATACAGCTTTAACACATTGTAAACATTTGTTTTTACGAGGCCAGCCGCAGCACAACATAGAACAAACTTTGACACTTTTATGCACATTACATTTATTACTAATACGCCACGTAAGCACTTAAAGGCCGTTCCGACACGGCACTGTGCCGCAGAGCAAACAAGCAACTTCCGTTTGTCGTTTGCCATTCAAAATGAGCCACACAAACACGCAAATAAGCAAACAAACAAACAAATGACAACAGGCGCAGGGCAGTCAACAGACCGAAAGAATAAAAGAACGAAAGACAGGCACGAAAATGCAGGAAAATGGCAAACTTACAAAAGCCTGGCTCTTAACACGGCACAACAGGAGGGTGCCTGCTGGTAGGAAGTGACAGTTCTTTGCTTTGTATGATTTAGTTGCCCTTTTTAGCTGAAAGGTATAGAAAAATGGACATCAAGTTGGTTAAAATTACCATTTAAAGTGATGTTCCGCAACGAAAAAAGAGACAATAAGTTAATTTTGCATATTCAGTAAAGATTCTAATTCAAATGGCAACGGGAAAGTTCCTTCTTTAAGAGTCTGCTCTTGGCAGAACGATTCGTTTTGGACGCACTGTCCAAAAGGAAATATAAGATCCCCATTGTGTGGCCGGGTGTGCCTCAGCGGCTACTGCGCGAGACCGCAGTGGAAGAGGTCGTGGGTTCGATCCCGCTTCGAAACATCTAATTAAGAGTTTTTTCTTTAATAAGACTTACACACCCGGTCACCTTCACTGCTGTTGGCGCCAGCTTTGAAGTAATTATCCATGCAAAAGCTTCTCAAGCTGCCGTTCGGATTCGGCGTTGAACTGTAGGTCACTTTCTCCTGTGCGAAAATTAGAAGCACTCAAGCTCGGCTTTGCGCAATTCTAGGCGGTTATTAAGCCAGTAGAAAGACATTCGTAAAGAGATGGGGACTGCAACCACTGTATATTTTTTACTGGATATATACAGCAATCGTCAGAACTATCCTCAAGTATTTAGAGCTGATATAGTAGTCGAAAACAGAAATTGCCTAATCTACCCCCAAAAGTTTCAAAAAGTGTCACTGGATTTTTTCGAACAGAGCCGTAAAACTCTGAAAGCGAAAACTCTCAATTAATCTACTGCAGGTTACAACAACAACTTTTTGAGAGTAGGAATAAGTGCTGATAGTTATATAAAATACTGTCAAATAACTGTGCGAGATTATGGCATACAAGAACGGCATTCATACACTCAGGGAAAAGTACTCTGATATTTTAATGTTTACATTTTCATCTTACTATTTTCACCAGGTTCATCATGAAATTTAAACTAAAGCCTGTATGAATTTCATAAGTAAGAATAAATTTGTTTAAAAAAATGGTACTCAACCCATTAACGACCAAAAATTAAGATTAACCCTCTAGGAACCTTTAATGAAATGAAATTGAATCAATTCCATTTCCTTTTTTGCTTATTCTTTTCGCCAAATCTTAAACAAATAGCTTTTTTATTCTGAGGTTGCCTATAAAACCGAGCAATTACTTCTAAAGTGCAAATATATGAAGCAGTTTTAATTAAACATATATAAATGAACATTAGAGAGGTCCGCTTGAATATGAAATATATAAGGTCATAGTCTCACCCCCCTATCTGATGCGCTTTGGTGTATAATAGACGTACAAAAAACAGAATTAGAAAAAATTGAGTTTTAAGTGGCACGCCGAGGATCTAAAGTTTTTTTGAATAACTCATACGCAGTGTTGTCTATTTCTAAATATTTGATTCATTTAAAAATATTCGGCGTTGACTTAATTGCAAATTGTTTGTGTTTCATATGTAAAAAGCAGGGACTGCAAATAAAAATTAAATTTTTTAATATTTTCGAAATAATAATTATTTTTATTTTTTAAATTATTAAAATTACTTACAATATATAATTTTTTTAATTTTAAAAAATAAAAATTTGTAATATATATTAGGAAAATTTTTATTTTTAAAAATTAAAATAAAAATTAAACTTAAATAACTTATTAACCAAACGCCCTATAACAAATATTTTTACATATATGTGACCAATGGGGGTGTAAGTATTCGGACATGAAAGCATGCCAGATGTACTTATTTTATGATTATTTCTCTCACATGAGCATTAGAGCGCACTTTTTTGACATTAAATTCAATGACTAGTCAATTTTACTGTTTTTAGTAAACGAAAACATATTAGAGTCTCTACCACCCATTGCATACTTTGGGACACCAGCAATAAATAGAATATTTTTGGATTCTTACACAAGTGCTAAGAGAGGTATATCTAAATTGTAAAAAATCGCAGAATTGTTTGGGATGGTTCATTTCAAAGCTAAATAGTAATACTTTCCAATGGTATCAAAGAGAGTCCAAACAATAGAATAGATTCCCAAAAAACGCACCTAAAAAGGGTCAAAAGAGGCACTTTGAGCAACTTTAAGCTCAAATTACTAAAAATCTCGACGTGATAGACAATTTCTGAAAACGCAGTCTTGCTTAGCACACGAAAATCGTCTAGAATCACTACCAACCCTTCAAGATACTGGCAAATATGGTTGCCTTGTGTAATCGTATTCGCAAGACTTTAATTTGAAACATGTTTCATAATGATCCAGACGATATCGTAAAACCTTGCCACACTAAAAAAAAATCGTTCTACCGAAAGTCCATTCGTTGACATCCCGCTTTTTCTTAAATCATGAACAGTGGTTGTCAGGGTATGAACATTTTATGCAAACTTTTTAATTGTCCTGGGCATGCTTAATCAAATAAAATAAAAAAAAAATAGGGGAAAGTTAACTTCGGCTCGGCCGAAGTTTTGTATACCCTTGCAGCTTCCATTGAAAACAAAAAAGTTTTTCAAACAAAGACTACTTTTTGGACCTTACTTTTCTACGGGATCTATACTATATAAATGTCTGATTTCGACCAAACTTGGTAAAATCATGGAAAAGCACAATACACTGTCAATTACGAAATTTGGAGGCGATCCCTTTTAAGTCCAAAAAGTTTTTCTCACTAGAACTTCTTTTTCGACCGATCGTTCCTATGGGAGCTATATGCTATAGTCATCCGATGTCGACCAAACTTTGTAGAATCGTGTAAAAGTATATAAAATCAGTGTATGCCAGTGATAAGGTCGTTTTCATTAAAAACAAAACAGTTTTTCTCACTAGAACTAGTTTTTCGACCGATCGTTCCTATGGCAGCTATATGCTATAGTCATCCGATTTCGACCAAACTTAGTGAAATCATGGGAAAGTATAGTAAACTAAGAAATTCGTACTTTGGAGGCGTTTCCATTAAAAACAAAAAACTTTTTCTCACTAAGACTAGTTTTTCGACCGATCGTTCCTATGGCAGCTATATGTTATAGTCATCCGATCCGGCCGGTTCCGACAAATGTCCAGCGTATTTGTACCAAAAGACTTCGTGCAAAGTTTGGTGAGGTTAGCTGTAAAACTGACGGAGGAGATAGCATAGAAACAGACAGACGGACAAGGCTAAAACAACTCAGCTAGTCATGCTAATTAAGAATATATATACTTTATGTGGTCGGAGATGCTTCCTTCAATGCGTTACAAACATTCGCACAATTTTAGCATTCTGCAGGGGTATAAAAAAAGTTTTAGCTTTTCCTTTCACGCCTGGGAATTGAGCCCGGGACCTCGACACGAAAGTCGACATTGCAACACTGTCACCTGTCGACCCCATAATAATATGGGGTAATTTTTTTTATCAAAGTCGACATTTTGTCGATCGACATTCACACCAATCTGCCTACTTTAAAATAGTACTTTAAGACTCATAAAAAGTATCAACGGGTCGTCACCAGCTATTGCTTGGCACGAAACGTTCATTTTAGAAAACTTTGTTCAATTTCCCATCACTGGCGTTTTATTTCAAGAGTCTAGCTGATTAAGTGAACGAGATAAATCATTTTTAATGCTCAACACAAAAGGATTTTCAACGATATCTGAAGGACATTGCGTGCAATAAGTCAAAATTTTGCATATATAAGTTTCTTCTGTAAAGTTTCATTTAATCAAAAAGAAAATTTTAGAATTCCGCTTGACAGGTCGTACCACCTCCCTTATCTGGCTATACCATTTAAGGCAAAACACATAATCAAAAATATGCATTTTTGCATTCATACATACTAGCCCATAGATCATGTATGTAAAGAAGCGTTGGTCATCGTGCTGTTTGTCTAAAAGTTATTCGAGTTTAATTATACCCTTGCAGAGGGTATTATAAAATTGTCCGGATGTTTGTAACGCATAGAAGGAAGCATCTCCGACCACATAAAGTATATATATTCTTGATCAGCACGACGAGCTGAGTTGATTTAGCCTTGTCCGTCTGTCCGTCTGTCCGTCTGTTTCTATGCTATCTCCTCCGTCAGTTTTAAAGCTATCCTCACCAAACTTTGCACAAAGTCTTTTGGTACAAATACGCTGCACATTTGTCGGAACCGGCCGGATCGGATGACTATAGCATATAGCTGCCATAGGAACGATCGGTTGAAAAACTAGTCTTAAAGAGAAAACTTTTTTGTTTTTAATGGAAACGCCTCCAAAGTACGTATTTCTTAGTTTACTATCCCTTCCCATGATTTCACTAAGTTTGGTCGAAATCGGATGACTATAGCATATGCTCCATAGAACGATCGGTCGAAAAACTAGTTCTAGTGAGAAAAACTTTTTTGTTTTTAGTGGAAACGTCCTTATCATTGGCATACACTTAATCTATATACTTTTACACAATTCTACAAAGATTGGTCGAAATCGGATGACTATAGCATATAGCTCCCATAGGAACGATCGGTCGAAAAACTAGTCTAGGAGAAAAACTTTTTGTTTTTAATGAAAACGTCCTATCGGCATACACTTATTATTACTTACACAATCTACAAAGTTGGTCGAAATCGGATGACTATACTATGCTCCCATAGGAACGATCGGTCGAAAAACTAGTTCTAGTGAGAAAAACTTTTTTGTTTTTAGTGGAAACGTCCTTATCATTGGCATACACTTAATCTATACACTTTTACACAATTCTACAAAGATTGGTCGAAATCGGATGACTATAGCATATAGCTCCCATAGGAACGATCGGTCGAAAAACTAGTTCTAGTGAGAAAAACTTTTTTTTTTTTAATGAAAACGTCCTTATCATTGGCATACACTTATTTTATTTACTTTGGACACATTTCTACAAAGATTGGTCAAAATCGGATGACTATAGCATATAGCTGCAGTATGAATGATCGGTCGAAAAAGAAGTTCAAGTTAGAAAAACTTTTTTGTCTTAATGAACGCCTCCAAATTTCGCAATTAACAGTGTATTATTTTCCATGATTTCACCAAGTTTAATGAAATCAGACATCTTATAGTATAGATCCCATAGAAAAGTATGTCCCAAAGTAGTCTTAGAAAAACTTTTTGTTATCAATGGAAGCGCAGGGTATACAAAACTGCGAGCCGAATTAACAATTTATTTTACCCTGCAGAGGGTATTTAAATTGTCGGATGTTTGTAACGCATAGAAGGAAGCATCTCCGACCACATAAAGTATATATATTCTTGATCAGCACGACGAGCTGAGTTGATTTAGCCTTGTCCGTCTGTCCGTCTGTCCGTCTGTTTCTATGCTATCTCCTCCGTCAGTTTTAAAGCTATCCTCACCAAACTTTGCACAAAGTCTTTTGGTACAAATACGCTGCACATTTGTCGGAACCGGCCGGATCGGATGACTATAGCATATAGCTGCCATAGGAACGATCGGTTGAAAAACTAGTCTTAAAGAGAAAAACTTTTTTGTTTTTAATGGAAACGCCTCCAAAGTACGTATTTCTTAGTTTACTATCCTTTCCCATGATTTCACTAAGTTTGGTCGAAATCGGATGACTATAGCATATAGCTCCCATAGGAACGATCGGTCGAAAAACTAGTTCTAGTGAGAAAAACTTTTTTGTTTTTAGTGGAAACGTCCTTATCATTGGCATACACTTAATCTATACACTTTTACACAATTCTACAAAGATTGGTCGAAATCGGATGACTATAGCATATAGCTCCCATAGGAACGATCGGTCGAAAAACTAGTTCTAGTGAGAAAAACTTTTTTGTTTTTAGTGGAAACGTCCTTATCATTGGCATACACTTAATCTATACACTTTTACACAATTCTACAAAGATTGGTCGAAATCGGATGACTATAGCATATAGCTCCCATAGGAACGATCGGTCGAAAAACTAGTTCTAGTGAGAAAAACTTTTTTGTTTTTAATGAAAACGTCCTTATCATTGGCATACACTTATTTTATATACTTTTACACAATTCTACAAAGATTGGTCGAAATCGGATGACCATAGCATATAGCTCCCATAGGAACGATCGGTCGAAAAACTAGTTCTAGTGAGAAAAACTTTTTTGTTTTTAGTGGAAACGTCCTTATCATTGGCATACACTTAATCTATACACTTTTACACAATTCTACAAAGATTGGTCGAAATCGGATGACTATAGCATATAGCTCCCATAGGAACGATCGGTCGAAAAACTAGTTCTAGTGAGAAAAACTTTTTTTTTTTAATGAAAACGTCCTTATCATTGGCATACACTTATTTTATTTACTTTGGACACATTTCTACAAAGATTGGTCAAAATCGGATGACTATAGCATATAGCTGCAGTATGAATGATCGGTCGAAAAAGAAGTTCAAGTTAGAAAAACTTTTTGTCTTAAATGACATCGCCTCCAAATTTCGCAATTAACAGTGTATTATGCCTTTCCATGATTTCACCAAGTTTAATAGAAATCAGACATCTTTATAGTATAAATCCCATAGAAAAGTTATGTCCAAAAAGTAGTCTTAGAAAAACTTTTTTGTTATCAATGGAAGCTGCAAGGGTATACAAAACTTCGGCCGAGCCGAAGTTAAAAATAGTTTTTATTAAAAAATTTGTAAAATATAAATTAAAAGTAATTTTTTCGATAAAAATTCAAAATAAAAATGTATCCCTATTTTAATGCCGTGTAAAAAATATGAATACTGGTAACTCATATAGAACCTTTGGTTAGGAAAAATTAAAAATTTTTTTTTCCATAACTGTTATACCAGGGACCGTACCTGGTAAGAAGAGAACAATATGGCTTGAACTTCAAGATATGTCAACAAATGAAATGCACAGACAAATACACAAATAATAAATTATTTGCTTTCTATAAATGATATAATTAACTCTGTATAAAACAAGAACTATTTGGAATAAGAAAGTACATAAACAAATTCTAATTTTTTGCACTAATCTGACAAAATAGTTTTTTAATTATATTCTTTATTAAAATATTTTATGACTGTTTAAACGACCTTTATACTCTTAACTTGTAGTTTTTTACAGGCTCGAGGTCTTGCTATGTTTATTAAAATATATTATTCTTATATTCAATCCTTTCTTACTAAATTATAATAGTTTTTTAAAGATAGAAATCAACCTGGCTTACAACTTTTCTTGAAAAATTATTGATTAGGTGAACATGTCGAATAAGTAATTTTTTTCAAATCTTTCAAGCCGTGGAGTGCCCATTAATAATTAATATAAAATTTTTTCGTTTTCTCAATTATTCAACAATTATTAGCATTGGAAATGGCGAGTGCTACTTTTTCGTTTTAAGGACCTCTCTTATGTACATATTTGTTTAATTAAAATTGCTTCATATTTATGTCGCTAGAATTGGGTCAATTTGTATAGAAGATAAAAAATTTACAAAGCGTATAGCAGAAACGTAATTTACGGCAAATTTTAAGATTTTTTCCCAAGAAGCCATAAAATCAAAGGTTAAAGTTCCCTCTAGGCATGTAAATTTTCAAGCGTATCATTCTGATTAAGATGGCTTTTTAATAAATTTGGAAAAGTGCCATTATAGGTAACTTTAACAACTTTAACCATCGATTTCTTAAAAACTCAACGCGCTAGAAAAATATTGAAAATTGGCTTGTATTCAGGTTGTAAGTTTTTGCCGACGAATTTCATTCGAGTCTCAGCCATGACCCAATATTTGTTAATCTGTTTACCCTAAATAATTTTGATCTCGTAAGGCGGGACGTATAAACTGATTTAAGATCTATGGTTTCTTGAGGAGTTTTTCTTAGAATTTAACTTAGATTTTGTATCTGCTATACGCTTGGTCGATAAAAAATTTAACCCGCCCTAATGTACATAAGTGCCTTTTAATTTTCCATTTTTCGACTTTCAGTCAAGGCATTTATATCGGCTGAAAGCCATTTTTAACTGTTTAGGGAACGGACAGGCAACCTCTGTCCGTTTCTCAAAATATAACCTGAATCGAAATGTACCAATGGACCGAGATAAACAACCCGGCCGATACCGAAAATCGTTAAAGTCCTTAACGCACAGCTGAGTGACGGTGTTCTATTTTTAGAACGAACGAACATCACGCGTCTTCGTTTTGAAGCATTTTGTACTAAAAAAACAACAAAAAAAGTTAAACGGTTCTTTGATTCTTACTACTTTTCCACAGAAAAATGGCTCATTTGTCACAATGTGCATTGATTTAGCGTTAAATATTATATTCGTATTTCTAAAGAATGTACACTTTAAATATAATATGAAAAAAAGGAAAATAGCTTGACACAGCCCCAAAGGGCCAAATTTGAGCCTCTCTTAATCTCTTGGCTTGAGCGCTTCTAATTTTCGCACAAGAGAAAGGGGACTACTGTGTAACCCCGAATCCGAACGACAGGTTTGAGATGCTTTTGCATTGCTAATTACTACAAAGCTGGGGCCAACAGCAGGGTGTAAAGTTTATTCAAAGAAAAAACTGTTCATTAGATGTTCCGAGGCGGGATCGAACCCACGACCTCTTGCACAGCGGTCGCGCACACTAGCCGCTGAGCTAGTGGGAGACTCGAACTTACACTGTGGGAGAATTGAACTGGGTGCTTTTCGACTTGATCACGAGTGGGATGCCGTCTCAACCAGTTGCTCTATCGAACACGCTGGTTGTCGCACGGCTGAAATTCTACTTATATTGAATTTTCATAAAGTAAATATGAACGCATGAAAATTCCAAAGCTGGAATTCCCTCCCTGGGGAATATTAAAGGGGTAACTGAAATTCGCCTCCTAAATATGTTTTTTAGTAAATTCAAAGTGCTTTTTATTTAATTTTAATTGGAAAAATGCTCAGTTAAATTAAATTTAAAATAAAATTTAAAATAAACTTGCTCTGCCTGCATGTATAAGAAGCTTTTGTCCCATACACGTCGAACTTCTATCTCTTATCATCTCTTAGATCTGTGCGTTCATACGGACAGCAGACGGACAGTCGAACATGGCTATTTCGACTCGGCTGTTGATGCTGATCAAGAATACACAAACTTATTATACTCTGTGTACCTCTAGTACATAGAACAAAAACTAGTTTAAAATTTGCTATCCATAACCATTTTCTTCCATTTCAAAGATGCTCAAGGTAAGATGCATGATTGGTGTTAATTCTTGATGGTTTTTTTTTGCGCTGAACACGAATCTCTTTTCGGAAATGGTCCATCACGTCTAGGTTTCTGATTTTATCAGCTTAAACTTGATATCTACAAAATTGTTTAATCAACATTTTTAATGCGGTAACGGCAGGAATCGTGGCAAAAGTTTGAAAAAACTTGATTTGCGTACATACAATAGGAGTCTACAGTCAAAACTTGGTTGCTCTAGCTCCTCAAGTCTCTGAGATCTAGATCACACGGACAGGGCTATTCGACTTTACTCTTCAAGTTACGGGTATAAAAACACAGTCTTCAATGCAATTTTTGCATCCTCAAAAAAGTCACATGCTGCTTTTGTAGGAAGCTTATGTTGGGGTTACATCTTGTTTAATTATCGAGCTTAAGTCAATTGCGGTTGTTTTTTGAAGCAATCCATTTTTGGCTTAAGTGCAGTTCGAATATCGAGCTCAATTTAACCTCGGGCCACATTGCGCCATGCTGATTTCAAGATAAAATCAAATACGAATGCCGAAGTTAAATCCATATCTGGCCTTCTTGATTTGATGCTGCTAAGTCGGGATTAAGACAAGAAATCCAGTATTGAAAAATTCGTACTCAAGTCAATTCTGCGCATACTTGGATTGAGAAAATTTACCAATTTCTGATATCTATAGGGACTGATTTAATCCCGAATATCTCCGATTCTAATAAACTTGAAATAGATGTAAGCAAATCATGTTGACCGTTGCTTAATTTAGCCCATTTTCATGATACGGTAGAGGTACAAGTTTCACTTTCTAAGAGGATTTTTTTTCTGGACTCCACAGCATTGGCTTTTCTTGTTCCAAGCTTTACATTATGGTGATTTCTGGCATTGACAGCAGCAATTCCTAAGTCAGTAGATCAGCCAATTGGTTTTCTTGTTGCAATTTCAATAAATTGTAACTTTTGCAGGGCATCTAATCCTCAGTTGCTTACGCTTATCAGTTTATTTCCTTGTATCCTAAATTTATATGCCCGCCTGGTTTTATTTATTTATGTAAATAGCACCACGTGACATTGTCAAATGTGTGTGGGCTGGAAGTGACGTCGCCGCTGATCCCGGAAATGCTGGCTGCCCGTCCTGACAAGCACACACCCCGCACAAACTTGGCGCCGCTGACTGGGCTTAACCATCCAAACAGAGAGTGACATAAACCTACTTGGTACCTGCTGTGCCCTTTATTATGCAGTAAAAAGAAATAAGAAGCATAATAATAACGCAAATGTGTGTGCCAAGGACTACTGACAAATAGGTAGCAGCAGGTGCGACGGCAAGTGAAATCAACATGAAAATCCGTACGTAAAAAGCTGTAGCCCAAAAAGTAGGCAACGGAAAAAGTTAAGTTTTTCTTTTGACATGACGCCTGTCTAAACGGAGTCAGAGTCAGCTCTGTTGCAGTCGTTGTTGTCCTTTTGCAGTCTGTTAGTTGGTTTGTTTTGGCTGTTTGCCTGCTCGTCTATCTTGCTGTCTGACTGCCTCTCCGTCTGTTTGTCTGTTTGGCTGTTTGTCTAGGGGTCTGTTGATGTTCTGGTTGTTGATAAAGGCAGTACATCAGCCGAATGCAGGCAAATAACCGCCCCCAACCACCCGGAGTAGGCTGCGTTTTTCTGACACATTTTTTGGTTAGAGGGAATTCCGGCATTTATATTTTACTCTAAATTCACCAAATTGTTGAAAGTTACAAATAGTTTTGTACGGATTTTAGATAAGTCTAACTCATGTTTCTTTAACAAATTGAGTAAACGTCTAAAAAAAAATGATTTCATTGAATCACTTCGACACTTTAAAGTTTAACATTGCTCTTATAAAAGTCTTCGTTTTTTTTTCTAGCTAAGTTTTAAACGTTTTACAGAACATCGTCCTCTCGATTCTGGATTTCCATTTCTCGGTCATTTGCTGCATGTCTAAGCTGTTGCTGCTGCTGTCAGAGCACTCCGAGTCTGTGACCGTGTCCTGTCTGGCCTAAGTGTGTGTTAATTTTACGCCTGTGTGGGTGAAAGCATTTTCTCTCTCTCTCTCTCTCTCTGGGTTTTGGGATGGAGCTCATGTGGAGGCTAAGTTTTTGCAATTTGAATTAAGTGCACGTCGTCGGCGTTGACGTCGTCGTATTTTGCCTCCCGCTCCGAGGTTTTTATTGCGTCTAATTGCTCATTTACCGACTTGTACTCCATGTGGGGTTAGCCCAAATCAATGTTTGGGTTTGTCTGCCCTAATTATTGGCTTCAGGCCTGGCAAATTTATGCTCATTGCTCTCGCCGGTTGACTATCAAATGCCCACACTTGGACGACTCTTGATTGCAGACAACCAAATTTAATGCGTTTTTAATTTGCAACAACGTTTTTATGACTCTTCTCTACGGCCCCGCGGTGCAATATCAGCGGGAGGACAGAAAAAATTCGCTGACTCGTCGAGGCTGGTTGTAAACACTTAATGTGCAGGTCGCGTTTACATACTGGACCCAGTCACATTTTTGGCGGACCAGCGGCGCTTTTAATTAAGTTGAGAGGGGTTAGTTGTTCGATTACAAATCATGATCAAATAGTTAATCAAAAAATGATAGAAGCGTCGATTTGAAGGATGTAGGTGTGGTTGCACCATTGCACTGTGGGCCAGAAATTTCATTTTTTGGCCAAAACTCTGGCCTTTCTACACCAGACTAGCTAGGAAGCTAAAGATATTTACGAAATGTTCTTAAAAGATTGAACTTAACGCACATAATTTTAAAAAAAAATAAAGAAATTTTAAAACATATTTATAATCCAAGTCAAAGTTGGAAAATTTTTCAACTTTTTGGATTTTTAATTTGAAAAAAAAAACTTGTGGTTAGACTTAAGCCAAATTTTGCCGAGAGGATATACAATTGTTTCTAAGAAAAATAATTGTCATGATCGGATAAGTCGTTTATAAGTTATTAACTCAAAATAGAACTGACTTTGAATGCCCACCCTGTCAAGGATTTTCAGTCAATCTGACTACTTTTATTTATTTAACCTGTTCTATACATTCATTTCTTAAAACAAAAAATAATTTATAAAAAATTAATTAATTAAAAAATAATTTTTGTATGTATTTTAAACCGTAATTCCGTGCTTCTAAAAGTATGCTACACGTTTTAATCCATGGGAATGAAAATAGCTTAGCTCTCACAGTTTGGCT
Source organism: Lordiphosa collinella (assembly GCA_018904265.1). Classification (NCBI taxonomy): domain Eukaryota; kingdom Metazoa; phylum Arthropoda; class Insecta; order Diptera; family Drosophilidae; genus Lordiphosa; species Lordiphosa collinella. The sequence continues at coordinate 31,336 of JAEIFV010000179.1, read as the reverse complement.
TCATGGTCCAAATTCCGAAGTTTAAAAAAAATAAAAGCATACTTTTCGGCTGACTTGAAAATTGAAACTGGCTCGATGCCAAATGGGGATACATTTTTAAAAACGATTTAATAAAATCCAAAGCAAAACCGCGCAAAAGCGCATACCTCCAGTTATAGTACAATATTCAAAGAAAATTATTTGGCATGTTACGAGTGATTAGCTAGTGGCACCCGTGGGCACTCTCAAATCAAAGTTGCCAAATGTAAAAAAAACCAAAAAAATACTGATTTTTTCCATTTTTTTTGAAAACGAATACAATTGGAAACTTCTTAATATTTTTTTATTTAAATCTAGTTCGTAGCCGAAAATATATAATTAATCTCTAGAAGCTGTTTCTTTCCTAGTTTCGACTATAAATTTTCCATTTTTTGGAGCAATTTCATGAAAAATCAACTTTGAATTGCTGCCATTCAAAAACCAAGAAGTGAAAATGTTCAACATTTTGGCATAAAATAGCTATAAGTATTCTTAATCGTTTCCGACAATCGTTTTATCAAGTTTCTCAAACAAAAAAGTGGGACTTTTGGCCAAATTTTCGGCCTGCTGGCCCAGTGTGCATTGGTTGGGTTCATCAAACAAATGCTTTAGAGTGCATTTACATTTTTACATGGATATTTATTTTTACATGGAGATATATAGTTCCACAGATGTCAAAAAAGAGCAGAGGAGAACTGGGGACTCTTAACCATACGTAAACTTCATCCTGTACTCCCGCCATTAGTAATTAAAATTTGCTTGTCAAGATGACACAGTGAAAAGTTTTATTCAAAGAAAAAAACTTTTCATTAGATGTTCCGAGGCGGGATCGAACCCACGACCTCATGCTCAGCGGTCGCGCAAGCTTTCCGCTGAGCCACCCAGCCACTCCCGCCATTACAGACAAATATACCCACCAAGTTATTCCAAGAACCATTTGACGTCAAAGTCCCAAGCCTACACGATTGAAATTACATGAATAAATGACGGAAATATCTTCTGGTTAAAGCAATAAATGTTCGTAGTAAGTTCATTCTAAGAAATACCAGCAATCTTCTTCTCCAAAATAGAGAGAAAAACATATCGCTTCTGATAGGGCACTTTACGAGTCACTGACGAAAAATTCAATGTTAACTTCGTTGGTGCACACAGAAAACAAAATTCACTACACCCCGAGTGTAGAAACGACAATGCTAAACGAAAAAAATATGGATTGCTTTAAACATTAACCTGTAGTTTATTAATACAATTATTTGGTTGCAGAAGTTAAGTTATTAGGAAAATAAAACTAAATGGGGACTTAATAACCATTAAAATTGTTTTAGATGGACCGTGGGCGTCACTGCAGTGCGGAGGAGAGAAGGTTCATTCGTCGACTCCGAGATGAATGTAAAACGTATAAATCTATTGTCATGTTAATGAAACGTTCTCAAAGCTTTTTAACCAATGCCTTAGAACCGGGAAAAATAGGTGAAGCTCGGGGAGCACCTAGAAAATCATCATCTAAGGCCGACGATCGCATGGTTCAGTTGGTTAAACGCGACCCGTTCAAGTCTTTCAGGACGATTGCCAATGAAATTGGGAATTCCCGGTGTCATCCCGGACCGTTCGGCAACGATGGGCAATAGCAAACCTACCAGGAAGGATTGCACTCAGGGTTCCTTTGCTTCGGTCGGCAAATTTACAGATGGTGAGAAATAATTGCGTAATATCCTGTGGTGTGATGAAACCAAAATAAATTTATTTGAAAATGATGCCAAAAGGAATGTTCGTTGTCCGAAAGTCAAAGAATTCGATCTCAAGTACACATTTAAAACTGTGAAACATGGAGGTGGTAGCCTAATGGTATGGGGCTGCTTTTCATGGTATGGTGTTGGTCCGATTCATCGTATTGACGTAATAATGGACAGATTCGTATACAAAGATCTTTTGGAGACTGTGATGCTACCATATGCCAAAGATAACATGACACTTTTATGGAAGTTCCAGCAGAATAATGACCCGAAGCACGCCTCTCGAGTAGTAAAGGATTGGTTTCGAGAGCAAAGTGTTGATGTTCTTGAGTGGCCAAGTCAATCCCCGGGCCTTAAACCCATCGAGAATCTCTGGGGTGAGCTCAAGAGAGGTCGGAAAGACTTTTTGTCAAAATAAAAATCAACTTTGGGATGTTGTCCAAAGAGCATGGTACAACATTCCAATTGGAACTTGTCGTAAGTTAATATCCTCAATGCCAAGACGAATGGAGAAAGTCCTACAAAATAATGGCGGATATACCGGTTATTAGCTGCCAGATACTTAGTTTAATATAAAACAAGACCAAGAATAGTAAAATATTGATTAAATTAAAACATTTATCTTCGTACACCTATTATTGTGTCCAGCCAAAATTGGCGGATTTAAGGAAATATTTAATTTAGTTGTTTATTGAAGAGTTTGTGAAACTGTTTTTTACTTTTTGACTAAGGACAATTAATATAAGTTTTGAAAAAACTTTGATTTGTTGAGATTAGAGAAGAAATGAATTAGAAATAAAAAGTTAATTTAATTTAATTTATTGATTTATCCCAGCACTAAGTACAAATAGACTTATATCAATTGTGCTAGTCACTACAATGATTCAATTGTTTCAACGATTAAGAATTTTAAAATAATAACTAACTAAACCTAATACATATATATAGTTTCATGACATAAAATACTAATAATTTAATTAATTTGAAATTTAATTTAAATTTTCTATTATAAGTGAATTTTAAACATCAATTTGCAAGTGTTATTTAAGTTTTATGTTAAACTGAGGGGTGCCTCTAATAGTTTTAAGATGGTGAGGTAAATCGTTCCACAGACGAATAGCATTTACAAAAAACTGCCTCTCCGAGCATAGCATTTTGGGTCGTGGACAGATAAAGTTGTTGGTTCTTTGTGAGAGAGCAGGTTTTAGTTTTTGAAATAGGTTGGACGGTTCCCGGGTGCTTATGACTTTATGGAGAAATGTGAGAGTCCTGAGGTCAATCCACTTTGCAAGGCTAAGGTCAAAAATCTTGAAGGAAAAATGCGAAATATGTTCCATGCGCTCAATATTAAATACATATCTAGCAATGGAATTAAGTGCCACCACTAATTTATGCATGTCTCTCGAATCCCAATGAATCTCTACACCATAAAATACATTTTTGCAATAAGCAACTTGATTTTAATTGGCAGAAACAATTGTGACACTGAGAGCTGCCGCAGTAGCCCATAAGTTCTATTAGTTGCTGTAGCGATATGCTTGCTCCACGACAAAGTATTGTTCCCTAGATTTACTGCCTGTTCCTCGAATTGAATGGGCGTGCTATCTAAAAACAATTTTGGCAACAGACTAGTATCAACTGGTTTTTTAAAGATGTCAATGCATTTTGATTTTGATGGATTCAAACCCAAACTTTCTCTTTGGCCCAACGGTTAATTTTATCGAGTACATTATTAGAGACATCGACACAGTTTTCAATCTGGGACAGCGAACGACTAACATATATTTGCACAGATTAACTTGTACAGATGAACTTCACAATTAGACAATACATTTGGTAAGTCATTTACATAGACAGAAAACAATAATGGCCCTAAAACGGATCCTTGCGGGACGCCACGAGACAATGAATTAAAGTTGGAGATACAGGAACCAGAGACAACCGCTTGAAGTCTACCCGTGAGGTATGACCTTATAAAACTAACAGCAGTGCTTGTAAAATTATACAGATTTTTCATTTTTGTGCAAAGAATTTCGTGGTTGACTGTATCAAAGGCTTTACTATAGTCTAGCAGAGTTAAAAAAGTAACAGAGCCAGAATCAATCTGCTGACGTATATCTTCAACTATATTTGTAATTCCCGTTACACAACTCCTGTTTTTTCTGAAACCAGATTATTTTGAACTCAGTAGCCGATTATCATTAAGAACAAGTAAGGGAGCTGCAGTCGAGTGCCCCGACTACAAAATACCCTGTTCCATTGATTTCGTGTGTTTTTTCTTTACATACACACACACTCACACATACACACACTCCAACATACACACAAACGCATGGCATACGGCCGCGCGTGATAACTGACAATGCAAGCCCCCCCTCTCTCCCACATGCAAAATTGATTCGTATATAACTTCGGTGTTTTTCGTCCGATCTTATTGATCTTTTCAGAATAGATAGATATTGGGCCTTACTTGATATATATAAAATTTGGAATGTCTATCTTAAAAATTGTGGCTCTGACAGTTTTTTGCGCTTAAAGGAGGGAGGGGGAGGAATTTTCCAAATCTGAAACAAACTCGTTTTGAATCGGGTATACACTTATCTACATGCAAAATTTGTGGCTCTAGCTTTTATAGTCTCTGAGAAACATGCGTTCATACGGACAGATAGACGGACAGACAGACAGACAGACAGACGGACAGACGGACAGGGCTAAATCGACTCGGCTGTTGATGCTGATCAAGAATATATATACTTTATAGGGTCGCAAATGTTTCCTTCTACCTGTAACATTATTTTGCACAACTTCATGATCCCCCTTTTCCCATTTTCAATGGGTATAAAAAGTTGCATCTGAGATGCCATTAGGCTTTCACAACTTTAGCAAGAAAGGGACGAATGGATATAGGTCTGAAATTGTTATTTGATTTGGGAATTGGAAGAATTTTAGCCATCTTCCATAGACATGGAAAGGTGGACGTTGTACTGGCAGTGTTTATGATGTGTGTAATCGGATCAAGTAGAAATGGAAGTAACATTTTTACAAATTTAGGGTTAACACTATCAAGGCCTTCAGCATTGGACCTAATTTTAAGAATAGATTCTAAGACATCACAGTGACTGACACACATAAAACTAAAGCTATTATCACAGTAGGGTTGAGCATTCTGGTACTTGTTACACATAGCCTCAGGTACATTGAATTGCACAAACTTATTATTTAAGTCATTAACATTTACGTCAATACCAATGTGCTGTTTATTTTTCCCAATTCCCATCTTACTGATTTCCCTCCACTTTTGCTTTGTCGTAACGCCATCCTTAAATTTGGAGGAATAGTAATTTTGTTTTGCTGTCCTAATCATTTTTGTGACATCATTTCGCAGTCTCTTATAATGAATGCATAGATCAGGAGTTCTATACCGCTTCCACCTACGATAAGCAACGTCGCGTAAATAAATATGTCTATTAATGCTTGTGCAAAACCACGGTTGTTGCATCGGTTTTATGACTTTTGTTTTGATGTGCACGAATTGATTGAACAAATAATCCAAAAAATTATTACTAACTACTACTTGACAGTCTACAGAGGGCATGACATATAGTGACGACCAATCACAGGCTGTTATTTCTAAACCAAGTTCAGTAAAGTCAATATTCTTAAAATCTCTAATTTTGATACAGACTTGATTATAACTAATGTCAAAATCATATGTCAAAAAAAAAAAAATTGGTTGTCTGTAAAGTCGGTTTACTGACGATAGTTGAACGTGACAACGTCTTAAGAAAATACTGATGGAATGGTAGCATTTTTCAAAAGAAAATTTTAATTTCATTTGTTTAATAGATTTGTATGTATATAGAGAAGGAGGTAATTGGAAATCACAATGAAATTGATCAAGTTAGATTTACCCTGACAGGGCAATAACCCTACACAGGCAATAAATCCATACATTCGATGTATTTCCGATTCGATGTAATACCGATTCAATCTCAAAATCACAGCACAGTCTCCAATTGTGCTCGGTGTATTTAAATTTTATTAGTGAATTTCCCATTGAATTGTTTATATGCTTCTTATAATGTACCTTTCCTGTATCTGATCGATTTTCCCGAAGAAAACAGGCTATTTTTGCACTCATTTTTTTGGTTAAATGGAATTCTATGCCATCTGCATGTCGCCGTATCTTTAATTCGCTATAAAACAATAAATAATAGCAATACAATTTTTTCGCCCTTAATACTCCTTTCAACATTACTATGCTAGAAAGGAAGACGAACATATCAATAGGATTAGCGATATAACGAATTTTTAAACAATATTAATTATTGTTTACGCTCCGAAATTCATTTTATTAGCAGCACTTGCCTCGGAAAACATTTCTTGTGAATTCGATTTCCGTTAGACCAGAAACTTTAAACCTGCTTATAACCAAAACAAAATATGCGTAGAAGCTTTTTTTCCCGTTGATCGTCTCTTCACAGGGAGAGCGTACTGAGAGCCACTCTCTCTGTTTACAAATGTCAAATTACAACTAAGCACAGCTCACAGAGAGTGTTGGCCTGTTGAAACAACAACAATGCGTTGGCTGAGCAATATGTGTGAAGTGTGTGTATGTATTAGTACATGGAACGCCTCAAAGCGAGGTAACGACGCATGAGTCATGTTTTTTCGTGCGTGCAGCCGGCTCTATCGAATTATAAGACGTTGTCACGTCAAAAAATGAGGTCATGTCTTGAAAATGCTGGTACAGAGACCTGGTCATAGAGTAATATATTGTTAGCATTGCTAACGAAAAATAAGTCTAGAAGAGAATTACAGGTCATTGAAAAATGGGTGGGAGTTGATTTATTGACGACTTGCAGTCCCAATGATTGAAAATTGTCAAGCAGATGACTTTCTTTAAAGCAAAGGGCACGCCACGCATACGCAAATCGCACGCGTTGTTGTTGTTCTGCTGCGCAGCCAGCTTCTTTTCTAAAGAAGAAAAAAAAACACGCCTATTATTTTATGCATGAGTGTAGTTGGGCTTGACCGACTTTCATTCTTGTTATAACCTGCTTAATTCACTAAATGAATTCAAGCTCTATACGAATCTTTTCTACTGTTTCTTGTTTATTTCAACTCAAATCTCCAAGTTTATTTAACAACTTCTCAAATAACCCTCAGATTTCTTTCGATTTGTACAACACATCTGCTTATAATTCAAACACTCAACTCAAGTGGGTACCCCATTGCCCACTCGCCTTTCTGAGTGCAGTCTTCACGCATGTAATGCGATTGATTAAACTGTATATAGTATAGCTACTATAGAAAAATAAGTTCGGAAAAGTAATCTTCGTTCGTAGAAAAACTTGTTTATTTCAATGGAAGCTGCAAGGGCATACAAAACTTCGGCCGAGCCGAAGTTAACTTTCCCCTATTTTTTGTTTTTCCAAGTGTATTCTTAAGTTATGCGATTTAGCCGACTTTTGCCAGAAATTTCAACAAACCACTCACCGAATTCCTAATTTAGTTGTCCCTTTTAACAACGCCACTGCTGACACTGACCACTCTGTGGCCCTCTTTCTGTCCTTCCGTTCGTGGTTCCCGTGACTTTTGATACATTTTTCGGGTAGAACAACAACAACAACAACACGACAACAAATTTGCACACAACGTTTATGTAAAATAGGCAACATTTGTTTTATTGTCATGGGTTGCTGTTCCACTTGTTTTATCCCCGCCACTTGACCCCCCGCCCTCTCTTTGGTTGACGGTCGACATTTACTGCCATGGACCAAATGTTGGAGCACGCTTTCATTTTAATTGCACACATGCTTATCATTTCAACAGCAGAACCAACAACAGCACCAAAAACAGCGGACCCAACCCCTGCCCTGTTCCTCTGCAGACCAGCTCGTTAGCTCTTGAGAGGCAAGCCACAACGAAAAAATGTGCCAGGATATTTTGCTATCCAATTCAGTTTTTCGTGTGCTTTCTCTTTCTCTCTGTGAAATTTGCAAATAACGAAAACACGGAACCACCACCAGGATCGGGAGGGGCAGCACAACAACTGTTGAATGTACATAAAAGGCTGCAGGCCAGGCCCATAAAAGTCAGCTACTTAAACGCAATTTAACTTTAATATGAGAACGGGGAACCGAAAAGCGGGCAAACGAAACCGACTTCAACAAATAAACACGCAGTCTGCCCCACACACGCCCCGTTCACCGAACCGAACAGATTTTGCAGGCGGCCCCGTTGACTATAAAAAAGATTTACTAGCTAAAATTTATGACCCACCCGCACTCTTCGCTCTCCAACAATAAGGTTAAGCTTAAGCAAGAACAAATTTCCTATTTTTGCTGCTGGCATTTTAACTTGCATTGTAAATCTCAATTAAAGTTCCTGTTTCGAGTACCGAAGAAGTGTTTGCTGTCTTTTGGGCATGTTTGGCATGCGATTGCCACTCAATCTAATTGAAATCTAAACGAAAGACAAACGAAAACAAAGCTTAAAACAAAACATATAAGCTGTGCAAGTGGCAAGGCAAGAAGGGGACATGGACTTTGAAAGAGTTGAAATTTAATCTGATATTAAAAAAATTCAATAAAAAGCGAATGGAATTGGGAAGGGGGTAGTAAGTCAGCTTTAAAGATCTCAGTTTCAGTCACGATGTTTATGTTTGTAGGGAAAAGGAGGTGTGGCCGGGTAGGCTATGAAGTTTTTCGATAGTCACCCATTTTTCAACTGGGATAGAACAAGGATCCAGCTACAGAACCATTACAGTTCTGATATTCGTCGAACCGCAAAGTTTGAATTGGAACCGATACATGGTACCGGTTTCGGTTCTGTATAGTAACTAACTTCTCATTGTTTACCGGGATATAACCATAGCTTACTTTACAGTACCTTAGTTAACCTCGCCTTAAGACGGCTTGCCTCAGCTCGCCAGAATATATAATTTAATCCATAACCTAATTTTACCCCCTTGGACTTCATCATTCCCTTAACTCTCCATTTTCATTGTCCATCTCTAAGTTAATTCGTTCTCTTATTTCTCGATTCGTTCCAAACGCAAAGACAAACATTTAGTTCAAATTGCGTATTTCAATTGCCTTGAGTTCTGCTCAAGTTAGCGTTTACTTTTAGCTAGTTTCTTCTCCTCTTTCTTTTGCGCAAATCGTTTTAATTTCTTACACGTTTTCCCTTTCTCTTTTCCACCACCCACCCACACACTAAAGAAAGGGAAAATCTTTACGAAACATACAGAAAAATGTACAGCGATTGCAATGGACGATGGTCTGTGACTTTGGGGCAAGCCAAAAGTGCTTGGTGTCCGTGTCAACGTAACTTTTATTTCCCCTGACGAGAACGGTGTGAAAACAGAGTGGAGGAGGCTTCCTCCATTGTTGTCGGTTTTTTATGACAAAGTGGAGAGCGCGAGTGCCCATGAAAGCTGAAACAGTTAAATGGTGGGAGGGGGCCAGAAAAAAAATGGTTCACTAAAACGGAACAAGCCGCCAATGTTGCGCTGCATCCATATGTGTGAGTGGATGCACGTGTGTGTGCTTGTGGATGGGAAGTAGGTGAGATATGCAGATATAGAACCCACGTAACCAAATTTATGATGTCGTTATTTACATGGCATAAACTTTTGTTGCCTGCTGCCCACCAGCTGTAAATAGATTTTATGCTTTTGTTTTATTTTCTTCCTCTACACTCAATTGTTTTGCGCTTTTTAATGTCTACCTTGGCATCGGAAGGGTATACAAAGTGAGGGTGGATTACATAGTGCAAGTTTTGGCATAGAATTTAAATTTAAAGTACTGCCTACCGCGCAGAACAAAATTAATACACCCAGCGACAAAAAAAAGTTGCACTCTGCCATTTCATGCATTTTTGTCATCTCTACCTCGGGGTTTCCCCAAATATTATTCTATTCGAATAATTTTAATTTTTGGGAGTTCCCCTGATTGTTTTCTTCATGTTGCAAGTCATTTTCGGCGTCTCAGTTATAAAGGCACATTTTGCTGAACTTTTTCTTAGAGATCTTTAGAAACTATGGCTAAAGGAAAACAACTGACCCTGGCTGAAAAAGCAAAAATTATTGCATTGGCTGAACAAAATGTGTCAATTCGTAAAATAGCGGATAAAACTAATTTTAATGAAAGATCGGTGAGACGATTTTTGAAAAAATTTCGTGAGACTGGAGAATTGGAGCGGACGAAAGGATCAGGCAGAAAAAAATGCACAAGTGTAAGGGAACATCGAGTTATTATGAGAACGAGCCTCCAAGATCGATTTAAAAATGCTGTTGAAATAGCGTCTGAAGTACAGCAACGATATTCAAGAGACATTTCGGCTCGAACTATTCAGCGTCGGCTAAATGAGATTGGGTTAATGGCAAGGACACCTGCCAAAAAGCCACTTCTAAATCTTCCAATGAAGAATGCTCGCTTAAATTGGGCGAAGGATAAACAAAATTGGGGTGAATCTGAGTGGTCACGAATCATATTCTCGGATGAGTCCAAATTCAACCTCATTGGACCCGATGGCTCCCGCACAGTTCGACGTAGAGCTGGGGAACGATATTCAGAAAACTGCTGCATTGCCACTGTAAAGCATTCGCCTTATATTATGATATGGGGATGCATATCCAAATATAAAACTGAGTCGCTTTAAATGCTTCAGGGAATGGTGAATGCAAAAAAGTATGAAGAGATTATTCTCGGTGGTCTTGTGCCCAGTATTGAATCCTTTTCGGAGAGGGAACAAGAACCCATATTTCAGGACGATTCTGCACCTTGTCATCGGGCTCGCTCAGTAAGTGATTCGTTGGCTCTATATTGGTTGAATAATTTTTTTAACTACTTTTGTCCATTCTTAAACGCCAGATAACCATTTTGATGGAGGAATTGGGTATTAGGTCCTTAGATTGGCCAGGTAACAGTCCTGACCTGAATCCCATAGAAAATGTCTGGGGTCTTATGAGCTCGAAAATAGGCAAGCGGAAGCCAAAAACTATGGTCGAATTAAAGGAAACCATAGAAAAAGTATGGTTTGAGGATATAACTGAGGAATATCTGAAGGCCTTATACGATTCAATGCCCAACAGGGTCAAATGTGTAATTAAAGCCAAGGGTGGAACCACAAAATATTAAATAATTGTTAATTTAAAGAAAACCTATCGAATGAAATTGTTTTTGTCATAAGTTTGTAGTAAATAGTGTAAATCATTGGAAACAAATTTGATTTGTATGAAAAACAACTTTATTTTATTATTATTTATTTTTTTCTTGCAACTGGTCAAATTTCTAAAATATCGTTTGAAAAGTTTAATTTTAGAAAAATGATTATTTATTATTATGTAAGTGTGATATAAATAAAAGCCGTGTGACACTTTGTTAAAAATTGATTAATTGACAACCCAAAAAAAAAAAAATATGCGAATATAATAACATTTGAGGGGTCCTCTGACGAGTGAAGGCAAAAATTCATGAAATGGCAGAGTGCGGCTTTTTTTTGTCGCTGGGTGTATGTTTGATAGCCATTAATGAGAAACACCAACTCAAACGCTTGCCTTGATTTCTTTGCTAAATGGTTATGAATAAACGAACTATTTACCTTCACGCCGTGGAATCGGGTTTTGAACTCACAGAGCTACGAATAAATAATGCGAAAGAGTACAGGGAGAGGACAGGCAGAGGGCCTTCCGCTCACGTACCGTGTGTGTATTGTCATCGTAGCGTCATTGTCACTTCAAGCATTTGCCATGCAGTTACGTTAACGATAAGGCTCACAGTGTATAATTTCGCCAATGCAGGGGGACCTAATTGAAAAAAAAAATTACTTGTAATCCTTTATTTGGCCGTGAGGCATATCTGCAACATACCGATTGAATCCAATTATTTCGTAAAGTATGTGAAGGAAGTGACAAATAAATGAAGCTTCAACACACATTTTTTAGGTTTTATGGTTTGGGCGCACTATCCTATGTGATTTGGACAAAATATTTTCACTTTTCGCGCCAATTTTGTAAAGTGAGCAAAAGGTCTTCGCTGCAAATTTTGTTTTAAAATTTTGTATCATAAAGAAAATTTTTTTTTAGAAAAAACTCTCAATATAACAGGTAAAAATACCCATATTGCATATGCAGACGAGTTTTGATGTTTCATTTTGTGAACTAAGTGTAAGTTGTGAGAATCGCTGTGTTGCAGATGTACATCAAATCGCTTTTGTGAGTTAAGCTGTGAAGTCGATATTTTGATGTACATCTACAACATAAATGAGTTTGCGTACAGTTTTTATGTGTATGTCGGTATTGTTTTGGATTTGACGTTTGTGTTTTATGTTCTTCTATGGGCACCTCAAAAATATCAACTCCAACGACACTTTTTACTTATGGAAAATGTCAGCAAAGGGACCAATGTCTTCACAAATCGCTAAAATTTTTGACGGTGTGGATAGCGAGGATGAACTTGACTTTTCTACAACAGATGACGAAGATATCGAAGATCAAGCTGAACGACCCAGTGCTTTTAATACAACTGCTTCAAGCAAAAACGAACGAAAAATAAATCTGGTATGGAGAAAAGGTAGTTTGAGCGGTAGTACGGGCTACTGCTACAAATTCGAGATTGATTAAGGTAATGAAAACGTAGTACTGTTTAACGAGCCAGATATAGGTGCGGCATCAAATTCTGTTGTCAGATTGGCCAAAGAAGTGCCCAGGCATCAGAATTTTCGTCCTTATTTTGGCAATTATTTTACACTAGCTGAATACCCGGAGTCGCCCGGGTTCTTATGATTCTTAAGAGAGCGATTATATTCAATTTAGTGATGGCTGCATGTCGGTATGAACATTTTGGACCGTTCGATCTTTTTCTCTATATAAACGTCTTCATGATAATTTAAGATCAAGATTGTTTTGCAAATTTCGTTTTTTTTACCGTTTGGGTAATACTTCCTATTAATCCGTCTACAATTGACGTCTATCACAATAATCCAGGCTCTAATCGAAAATTTGCAAATTTCGAAATATTTTGGACCGTGTTATCTACAGCTTCCATTTACCAACGCCGGCATTGCAATATAAGCACTAAGCGCTTTCATAAATACTCATAAGGTTATTTTGCAAATTTCGCGATTTTTGGACCTTAGAAACCCTCGCGGGCAAGCGTTGCCCAAAGTTTTATGGCAATCGGATGAACGGTATAGTTTTTGAAATTTCGCGGTTCTATGACCATTTCCGGACCCATTTCTTCAATTTAGATACCTTCGGGGGCAAGCGTACAACCATTCCTCAAAGCTTCATCAAAATCGAACATTTGGCAAATTTCGCGTTTCTTGGACCATTTTCCGCCCATATTTTCTACTTGGAAACCTTTCCGGGCAATCGTCGAACCAGTATCCAAAGATTTACCGAAACCGCAAATTTTTTAATTTTCGAGGTTTTTTGACAATTTTCTGCAAATTTCTTCAACTTAGAAACCCTCCCGAGCAAGCTTTCAATTCATTCCCCAAAGTTTGATTGCAATCGGATGAACGGTATAATTTTGCGAATTTCGCGATTTTTTGACCTTAGAAACCTTCGCGGCCAAGCGTCTAACCATTGCCAAAATTTCATCGCAATCGGATGAATTATCGCGGTTCTTGGACTATTTCCCGCCCATTTCTTGAAATCAGAATCCTCCAAAGTTTTATAACAAAAGAACATTTTCGAAATTTCGCGGTTTCTTCTACACGGAAAACTTCCTAGGCAAGCGTCGATCAATTTCCAAAGTTTTAGCGAAAACGTAAATTTTGCAATTTTCGCGGTTTTTTGACCTTTTCAGCAAATTTTTTGCAACCTAGAAACCTTCCCGGGCAAGCGTTCAACCATTCCCAAATTTCCATTGAAATCGTATTAACGTTATAATTTCGCAAATTTCGCTTTCGTTTTTGGACCATTTCACAGACATGAGTCATAGCCTATGAGACTTTCCTGATCGACATGAACATACTGTGAAAATTTCGTGAAGATTTAGACGCCCATAAGGGACAAACATACAAACATACAAATTTCACTTTTATATAGATGTATAGATTACTGCCTCTTTTGAAGTACTTGGCAAACGCGGAATCTTAGCTTTGGGTATCACAAATAATAAACTGATCGAGTTACATAAAGAAAAGTCCCCGCGGTTTGTCTGTAGAACATGTCACCGATTTTGGTAGAGTGGATATATCACTTGCTTAATGGGTAGATAATAAAGTTGTTTCATTGGAATTCAACTTCGCTGAAATTTATCCCAAAGACCCTGCACGCCGATTCAACTCAGCAAAAAAGAATATGTTTAAATTGAACACCCATTTGGTGTATATGGGATGGGTTGATCTGATCGACAGCATAATCGGAAGATGTAAAATTTCATTAAAAAGCAGACGCTGGCAAGTTAGAATGTTTTATCATCTACTGGATTTGACAGTGAGCAATGCTGGGCATTTGTACAAACGTGTACACAAGGCAAATGGATCATCTGGTAAGGTTTTAGGATCATCTGGCTTCAAATCGCAGAAGTGTTAACAAACGTTGACGCTACATCAAAGCTGGAAAAACGAAGCTCTGTTCTTGAAAATGAACTGAAGCAAACGAAGCACAGAGGTCGAACACAGCGGGGGCCAAATAAAATGGTACTCCAGGACATGGACAGTTAAAAAGATTATATGCAAAGGCCAAGACTGTAAAGGATTCACACGAGTAATGTGTGACAAATGCGGAGTAGCATTATGCTTCAACAAAGGAAATAATTGCTTTACAAATTTTCATATTGATTAATAAATATTTGAAAAACTAATTTTAATTAAAATGCTTTGTTAAATGTGCTTAAATCATCACAATGAAATTTTGTTTCTTCAATGAATACTCTGATTATAAAGAGTATAATTTTCGTTCCAAGCAGATCTGATGCATTGATGCAACATTTCGTTTTTCCTTAAATAAAGTGTCAAAAATGAAAAATGGCCAAAACGAAACGAATATTTTTTATTGTTAGTTTTCTATCAAATAAAAAAAACCGCTTCAAAATTGAAGTCGGTGCCATATAAAGGGCTAAGGTCAATGTGCTTTTAGAAGTCTATTTAGAAATGTTCAAATGTTACGAAAACAAGCAGAAAACCAAACAAAAAAAACTTTGTTCAGAAGATAGCGGTTCTTAAAACGGGTCGTTTAAAATGCATTCTAAATTGCATCGTACAATGAGCAACTAATCAACAATTTATTGTGGGGGCAGATAAATCAACACTGCTATTGATGCTGATCAAGAATATATGGGCTAATCCTGCGTTGCGGACTTTATATTCGTACTCAAATTTGCTCGCATAAGTTGACGCGTTGGTACATTTTAATGGAATTTTTTGCCAAATGTAGTTCTTGGGGAGTACTTTTTTACCTCTTTGAAAATAAAAGGTTAACTGTTTTTGTAACAAAGTTATGATTGCTTAAAGGTTCGTTGCGGACGTTACAAAAAATGGAAGTCGACTTTGAGGCTTATGTGCATTTGCACATTTTTTTTTAGCATATATTGCATAATAAACAAAAAAATTCCACATACAAAAAATTAAGTAAAATATGTAACCATATTAATCCAGCTTAAAAATGAATGATAAGTAGTCCCGTATGGCTAGCTCATTAGATCCAATTGGATTCTTGCAGTTAACTGGGACGCTCTCGCTTTCCCCCTTCCCTTTCCTACATACACAATATTGAGAGAGAGAAATTAGAGATGGTCGCGGGACAAATATATCGCCCGATACCCATCTGGTACAACATTTCGCCATCATATATGGAACGTCTAAGAAAATTGAAGCGTAGGATGTTAAGATAATGCACATCTTTGTATAGAACGTCAAGTAGCAACTTTACAAAATACCACTCTAATGAAAATTTGTACAAGTCAGCAAAAATCTGCAGAGTAGACATTCAAATAGTTAACTTAACTAGGAACCATATAAGAAGATGTACCGAAAACATGGACAACGTTCTCATAAGAGCACCATTTTTAGAGAGCAAAGGCTATTTTCAACAAGCATTACTGAACGGATACACACCACCAGAAGTATTCATATTTTTAGACAAAAATGGTTATGTCCTAAATAACGACAAACAATAAAATCATAGATTGTAAAATCCTAACAAGCACAAACAAGCGATTCGACTGCAAAATATCCGACAAAGACAAAGCAATGTCGCTAGATACGGCCAAGAAATGTTGGTGGCTACCAGACTGAACTGTAAGATCCCCTTTTCCCACCCCTTCCCCTAACCCCCACTATTAGATTTAGGTTATTTTATTTATAATTAATTATATATGCATTGTTTTTTCCAAATTTTTCTCTGCAAGCACATTCCTAAAATACTTATAGTCATAGCCAGTAAGTCAACTAACGTCATGTATTTCATAAAATGAAAACCTAAAGAAAAATGAAAGCTAAGGACTAGAGAGCTCGACTAGAGACAGCGTCCATATCATAAACTATATACACTTTTGTTTATTTTAGTATATAAGTCATTTGTTATTAAGTATTCCAAATAAACAATATAATAAAAAAAAAAAATAAAAATAATAATATAAAAATAGTCTAGTTCTTTAATTCTAACATAATATCAAGCAATCACAATGATGTTAAGTCATTCTGGTCACTCCGGAGTCCCGCGTAGTTTTCGATGTACGCCCATTTCTAGCTCTGGCAAATGCAACGGTTTTTGTTTGTCTACGGCGCGTGCCAATCCTCTCTCTCTCCCTCTTTCTCCTAATTATACTCTGTACCAAAGGTACATAGAGTATAATAAGTTTGTGCAAAAGTATGTAACTGCCAGAAGGAAGCATCTCCGACCCCATAAAATATATATATTCTTGATCAGCATCAACAGCCGAGTCGATATAGCCATGTCCGTCTGTCTGTCCGTATGAACGAACAGATCTCAGAGATGGTAAGAGATAGAGGTTTGACATGTATGGGAGTCAAGTTTATTTTCAATTTTGGCCACGCCCCCTCCCGCCCCCGCAATTTGAGAAAAACGTCATATCTCCCACAGTTTAATAGATAGAAGGTTCGAACTTTCTGGACATATATTCTTATCAAAATAATTTATCGATTTCCTAAAGGAATCATAAATATCGGATCAACGGTTCTCGAGATATGATCAAAAGAGTGTATGCTGCAGCCGCGCACTAGCAGCGCTGTGTACCGCTGCCACTGCAGCATCAAAATTTATGTTCGTTGGTACATAGTATTATATAGTCGGGCTTGACCGACTTTCTTCCTTGTTACCATTAAGAGGTCGCTAATAATATATAATTTTTGTAACCAAATCGGAAGACTATGTTATGGTAGAAAACAATAAAACATTAAAACAAAAATCAAATAGCTGGTTTTTCTCAAGAACCGCATAGCGGATTGGGATGAGTTAAAGATATGTTTTAAGTGTCTACAACACAAAATTTTTATTACAAATTCACCACCAACCCTTCAATATAATGGACCTTGTTTCCATTGAACAATTAAAGTTAAGTGATTTAGCAAACTGACCAAAAGATTCCGTCGCTTTTGTGACCATTTAGTGAGTCCGGAACCGAACCCCTGAGAACCCCTCGAACCTCCTGCAGTATTTCAGAGGTTTGCAGCCTTGGTTGGAAACCTTTTTCGATTCACTCACTAATATTCAATATTTATTGTTATCTTAGTTGCGTAATATATATTTTTGTGCGCCAGCCCGAGGTGCAAGCTAAGACTAATTATCACGATATGACAGGTCATGGGCAGCGATAGGTTATCGATAATTTGGTTGTGATAACGCTGATCAGAGCTGCTGCAACCACGTGGTGGTACCAGCTTCCACTTCCCGGTTGCAGTTCACACTAGTTTACATATTAATCAATAACAACGATCAATACTCAATATACAACACATAACATTGCTGACCTAGGTTGATTTATGCAGATGGAAGCTTAAAACTAAAATGGTATTGGGCTTAGCTTTATTAACCATTTTGTGGAAACTGCCGCAAAGAATCCTTCTCCTGCCCATACTAGATTGGACAATATCTTCACACCTCGTCACATCAGTTGTTGCCAAAATCCAGATATTTCTTTTTCATGCAGCTTTCCAATTTAAAAATGTTTTGATTGATATTTTAAATTGTGCAAAATCATTTCAACGACTTTTTCAACAGAGGATTTCCCCGTCAACCAACTCGCTCACCTAAACAACATTTCCTTATATTTTCCATTTTTTAAATTTCTACGCTATTTTAATTGGGTTTTGTTTTCCCGCTGCCAATTTCACAGCAAACCCTTCGCTCCCGCTTTGTTGTCTATATTTTTTTCATACACGCAACGTTGATTTAAGGTTGGGAATAAAATTGGTAAATAACTGACAGTGAAAAAGGGCAGCAAGCACCGGGGAGTAGCCACACCAGCTGTTGTTCAGTGCTTTGACATGTTGGGCAAGCCGCAGGCAAAATGCCGATGTCGAAGGTCGATTGAATAGCTGGCGTTAAACCGCAAACACGCACGACCACGCAGATAAAGAAGGGCGTGGCCGATAAGGAAGGAGAAAGAAGCCAAATACAAATCAATTGGCCAAATTATTGTATCCTCCAAGCAAAACTTTTTCCTGGCCTGGCAGGACAATTTGCAATTTGGTGCAACTTTTTGTGTCTTAAGCCAGGTCTGTGGCCATATTATGGATAATTTGCCAAATAACTTGTGTTGAGCTGGAACGGAACTGGAAGAACATAAAATTTGCGACAGGGCTTAAGTGTTCTTACACAGAATTGGATTTGAGGTGGATATAGGAAAAATGGCCTTCTAGTCGATATACAGGTAGATTCAAGAAGTATTAATTTGTTTCGCTTTGGTTTACGTTTTCACAAAAGAAATTAGCTGATCTCAAGATTTTTAGCTCAACTTCTTTTCCATTTTGGCATATGCCTCACTTCAATTGTATTTCGAAAAAATTCTGTTAACATATCGTTGACCTCCACTTTCTTATCGAACACTGAAAAAACATGAAAAATCACGCCGTCGCTTTGCTTCTTATTTTTCGAGTAAGGTGTTTGCTGTGCAGTTAGAAAATTGTAAATATTTACTTTTGTTCCACTTTTCACTTTTTGTAGTTCTGGAGCTGCTTGAAAATGATGGGGTCAAAAAATGTTTCATATATGTGGAACGGAGACTGTACAGTGATTTTGCACCATAAAAGTTATCATACTTTTCTTATGTATTTTTGGGCGCTAACCTTAAATCAATTGTCCATTTGGACAAACCAGTTTAAAGCGCGGCTTGGTCATATTTTTTAGGTCCTCATAAGTAACGCCCCTGTATTAAAAAATATAGCTTTGAGCCCCATATAATCAGACCTGTTCCGAATTCCGAACGTTTTCAAAAAGTTAAAACGAAACGAAAACGAACGCTTTAGTATTTACTGTTTCCAATTCCGAACGATTTGGTTACTCTTCGACTTTTCGAACTCGGTTTCGAAACAGCTGGCTGGCTGGCCTGCGCACGTGTTTGTGTATGTCGTCAGCAGCCAGAGCTGTCATCTTCTCTATAATTATAAAGATCTTATTTTCTCTTTGAATGCATTTATTTTTACTTAAACCAGTATTTAAATATTACATTTGCATATGTCATATCAAATATAGATAGCTAAGTATACATAGCTAAGTGAAATAGAAAAATGCGGTCCGATTAAATAAATTCATATGCAGCAACCCTAGCAGCCGCCGATTGAAGATCGAAATCGACTAAAAAACAAGAAAGAAAGTCGGTCAAGCCCGACTATATTATACTCTGTACCAACGAACATAAATTTTTATGCTGCAGTGGCAGCGGTACACGGCAGATGGACTGCGCGGCTTTTTTTTAATAGTTTAATAGCCTATTTCTGAGCAACATCTCACTCGAGTAATCGTTTATCCGATTCGTCTCAGAAAATAGATGTAGAGAAACTTTAAAATTTTGATATAATATTGTCAAAACACAACCTTCATGAACTGGCGTTTTTGTTTAAGTTTTGATTTAACGTTTTTATATATCTGTTAGCTTTGGGAGATATAACGTTTTCATAAATTGTTCAAGGGGAGGGAGAGGGGCGTTTGGCCAAAATTCAAATAGAAAATCCCCCCCCTTTTTTCCAAAATTTGCTATTCTGCCTGCAGATATTAAATAAATTTGTGTTTTTTTTTTTTATTTTTTTTTTTTAAATTAAATTTAAGAGAGTCATTTGTTACCCATTTACATCATCATCAAACCCTGGTCTCGTACCTTTCATCTCTGAGATCTGTGCGTTCATACGGACAGACAGACGGTCATGGCTATATCGACTCGGCAGTTGATGCTGATCAAGAATATATATACTTTATGGGGTCGGAGATGCTTCCTTCTGGCTGTTACATACTTTTGCACAAACTTATTATACTCTATGTACCTTTGGTACAGAGTATAATTAGGAGAAAGAGGGAGAGAGAGAGGATTGGCACGCGCCGTAGACAAACAAAAACCGTTGCATTTGCCAGAGCTAGAGATGGGCGTACATCGAAAACTACGCGGGACTCCGGAGTGACCAGAATGACTTAACATCATTGTGATTGCTTGATATTATGTTAGAATTAAAGATCTAGACTATTTTTATATTATTTGCAATTTAAACAATCCTCGTCTTAGTAGTCAGATGGGTATCGGGCGATATATTTGTCCCGCGACCATCTCTAATTTCTCTCTCTCAATATTGTGTATGTAGGAAAGGGAAGGGGGAAAACGAGAGCATCCCAGTTAGCTGCAAGAACCCAATTGGATCTAATGAGCTAGCCATAGCTGTTTGGTTTTGTATAGGATTTCGTTGTTGGAATTTCTCAGACAATATATTTGCAGGTTTAATTAATTTAAAAGGTGGCATTTTTGGCGGGGCGGGGTCATCACACCCACAACGATCCAATATGAATCGTTAAATAAAAATTTGTCCTAAAATATTGTTGGCTATCACTTTGCTGTGTAGTAGTTGCTCATATATACATACATCTACATACATACGTATGTGTTTTGCTGCTGCAGGAGCAGCCCAGAAATATTGAATTTTCGTTTGCTCATATCTTTACTACCGTTCATCCGATCTTTACCATTCCTATGGCATATCGATAAATCGATAAATAATCCTGATTACTAAATATGTCCAGAACGAACGAACCTTCTATCTATAAAACTGTGGGAGATATTACGTTTTTTCCAATTTGCGGGGGCGGGAGGGGGCGTGGCAAAAATTGAAAATAAACTTGATCTGCCTGCAAGTATAAGAAGCATAAGTCCCATACATGTCAAACCTCTATCTCTTACCATCTCTGAGATCTGTGCGTTCATACGGTACCTTTGGTACAGAGTATAAAAATACCACTTCAGCAGATGGTCTAAGCGATGGAACATTGGGCTAAACCTGGATAAATGTGCCAGTGTAACATATACACTTCGTCGCTATGAGTGCCCTGGCGTCTTTCTCAATGAGCAGATATTACGGCACTTGCCTGGACATAAATACTTGGAAGTATATCTGGAGTGAAGAGTGGCAGAGTGAAGAAACTGGGATGGCTGCTCTCCAGTAGGAATAAACTCTCTCTCCGTAACAAAGTGCATATTTACAAGGCAATTATAGCACCGGCTTGGAGATATGGGAAAGTGTATGGAATAGTGGAAATCTCATTTGACAAAGATTCGTGTCCTCCAGTCCAAGTGTCTGCGCAAACTATCGGGAGCGCCCTGGTATATGTGCACAAGACGTCATAAATTCACAGGCTGGGAAATACGTGGAGAGGTTAAGAAGTCACCCCAACACTCTTGCCAGAAGACTGTTGCGTAGACGTAGAAAAGCCGGAAGCAGAGTGAGACGACGCCTCAAGAAGATTTTCCCTAGAGAACTTCCAAACAGACAAATACCCTAGCAACCCCCCTCACACTAGACAGAACCAATACACTAATTTCACACATATTTTATATCATCACTATCAACCCTCCAATAATTAAACCCAAACACTGTCAAAAAGTAAGTTCAAATGAATATGTACACTTCAATCTAAAGAAAGTTGCCAATGAAGGTGACAGAAAATTTAGATAACAATAAAACAATTTAAAAAAAAAAAAAAAAAAGCACTTTAAAATTTTGATATTTTTTTAATACTAAGTCGGCAAGAAACCACTTGAAATTGCCTTGCATGGAAGCTGGCAAGATAAGTTTGTTGATGACATGCGAAAAAATCATCCCGACATGATGTAGATCTTCCCACCTTCTTCACAAAAGGCTCAATTGTCTTTGATTTAGAAATTTCGAGCAGCGTCTGCATCGGTAATTCCAATGCCCACATACCATATATGTTAAGATTTGGTAGCCAATAAGTGATGGTAAATTTATCAAGTTAGAGACAGAAACAGTAGAGTTGGCGAAAGTTGTCCCCAAACACCCAAAGAGTCTTTCTTTGTGAGGAAGACCAAGCATGACGGTCTTTCAACAACCCCCATATGTTTCCAAAAGCTGCTATTGCTGTCCAAATATTAAATAAGTTTCACGCCAATTTATTTTTTCTTTAAATATTTTTGTATTATTTTAAATTCAATACATTTTTAAGAGCGTCAACTGACAGATGTAAGTTGTTACCAGTGTAAATTTCCATTTCACATCATCAAATCCCATGAGTTCCTCTAAAATGAACGCTTTCATGCTGAAAGAACTCAATAATAAATCAAATTAAAAAATAGGGGAAGTTAACTTCGGCTCGGCCGAAGTTTTGTATACCCTTGCAGCTTCCATTGAAAACAAAAAAGCTTTTCTAAGAATACTTTTTGGACATTACTTTTCTATTGGATCTACACTATAGAGATGTCTGATTTCGATTAAACTTGGTGAAATCATGGAAAAGCATAATACACGGTTAATTACGAAATTTGGAGGCGATCCCATTTAAAACAAAAAGTTTTTCGCACTAGAACTTCTTTTTCGACCGATCATTCATACTGCAGCTATATGCTATAGTCATCCGATTTTGATAAAACTGTGTAGAAATGTGTCCAAAGTATATACAATAAGTGTACGAAAATAAAAAGGACGTTTTCATTAAAAACAAAAAAGTTTTCCTCACTCGAACAAGTGACTCCAAGGTTGACTGCTGGCGATGAAATTAACGGTTGTCCCAAATCATCCAATCTGTGGCGCGAACGACACATCTGCTTAAGATTTATCCAAGCAATTGCTGTCTATCTGTAATGGCCGTGATCAACGTCAACGAATAGAAGTGGAAAGACTTCATTTCCTCCGAATTTGTGCGATTTGGACTCATTAAATCAACAAAATATGGACATGGCATTTTGAATGGAGGCCAACCTCAAGAAGGGGATGAGGTTGAAGAAGTGGAGGAGGAGTCCTCCAATGATGAGGTGGTAATTGAGCCCGAAGTGCCATCAATTAACTTATCCTCCTTAATACCAGAAGAAAACTTGTGAAGTTCGAAGCACACTGTTCACACCAGTCCGCACAGGGTGGTGAAGGAAAATGAATGATAAATCAAGCAAACATAAGTTAAAAAAAAAATTAATAAATAAATATATTCGAAAGAAAAAGTACCCTAGGCCAGCTAACAGCCCTCACTCCATAACCAAAGTGCGAGAACCAGTTGGGAATTTTAAAGACCGATTCGTGTTGAAACAATTTGTATTATCTACTGCACACTTTGGGGGATTGCATCGCTTTAAATTTTTTTACTAGAACCAAAGAATATCAAATACCTTTTTTTGAAATAGTTTTTATTTGAGCATGCTTCGCATTTCTTTGAACGCTTTCATGCTGAAAGAACTCAATAACAAATCAAATTAAATAAGGCGACCTTGAGGTGGTCGTCCAAATATCCACAAATCTGCTGGGTGGATTCTGTTCAGCCTACGCCGACGAATGGGCCTTGTTAGAATTGTGGCAAGTCGATTATTGTGAGAAACTAACCGCTCCCTGTATTGTCCCGGAATATGGTGGTATTACATACATACCGGTGCGCGTTTAAAATTCGTCGAAGAGCCTTACTTAAACAATCCTCAAATCTCTTAATGGTGGTGGTGCAGGCCGTTACTTAACATGTAATACCCCAGTTATTAGTAGGGAGGACTATGGTCTTATAAAACCTGACTTTAGCCTTAAGGGAAAGGCCACTCTCTGGCCCAAGTAGCCAGTCCATCTTCCGGAGTTTTAAGCGGGCGGTGCCACACACCCGGTTAACATGGGGTCTCCAGGTGAGTCTCCTGTCCAGTGTGACGCCTAAATATGTAAAGGTGTCCTTGTGGGCAATTCGAGCTCCGTCCAAAGTGAGTCGAGAAGTATTGCCTTTCTCCACATTAACACCTATATTCCATCGTGAGGCCCAACATTCAAATTCGTCGAGAAATTCCTGAGCATTTCTAGAGGCAGATCTGCGACTGTTGCTTGAAGCCAAAAAGACAGTGTCATCGGCATAGGTGGCAGTAAGTGAACCTTGGATATCAGGATATGGAAGATCACCAGTATACACTGAGTACAAAACAGGGCAAAGAACACTTCCTTGCGGGACACCAGCTCAAATAGGATGTAACAAGGATCGCGCTTCACGCACTTTATTATTTATTACACCAGATAACCACGAAATAAATAGTCGTTTGCTTAGTTTTCAGTTAATATTTCTTCAGTTTATTCTTCAGACTATTTCGTGTCAATTTGTCTCTTCTAATTCACATCATCGACTGTACTGAAGCTACACTCATAAAAAAAAAGTCCCAAATTAACCCTTAAAATTAGAAATTCGCTTTTGAAATCCGTCCTAAGGCGACTCACCCTAAAATTTAGAAAAATAATTTCTAAATATTATGGGAAGCTTTTCTTAACCAAATGGCTACTTTTCTTAGAACTAGAATCTCTTTCTGAATCATAGAAACTATTTTCTTAAAACAAGAAATTTTTTTTCTAATATGGAGACAAGTTTTTTTTTAATAATAGAAAGGTATTTTCTTAAAAGCAGGAAAAATTGTTTAAGACCACCCACCTCCAGGTCCACGTCAACCAGCGGTTCAGGTCCAAATCCACCACCGGTCCAGGTCCAAGTCCACCACCGGTTAAGGTCCACCACCGGGTGACCAGGTGGTCCAGATCCACCACCGGTTCCAGATCCTCCACCGGCTTGGTTTGGGTGGTGTGTGTGGGGAGCAGCAGCAACTTTTTTTCAACTTTCGCGAAACTAAACGTTTGCAACACGTTTTCGGATCCGTTCTCGACACTTTCTCGATAGCGAAAACGTTCGAAAACGGATATCGAGAACTTATGTTTTGCTGCCACAAACTGAGCGACAGGTAATACTTTTTCGGACCGAGAACGGAACACATTCTCGATAGTTTTGTGAGAGCAACCTTCGAGAAAATGTCGAAAACGGATCCGTTCTCGATACCGGTTGCCGGTTGGGTTTTTAAGAAAATTAGTTCCAGAAAATTGTTCTGTTTTTAAGAAATTACAGTAGTCTCTTTAAGGGCTACTTTTTTCTAAAATTAAAGGTTAATTTTGCCCTATTTTTAAGAAAAAGACTTTAGAAAAATGCGCCCTAATTATCAGAAAAATCTGGCCTTTTCTTGTTTTTAGAAAAGTTTTTTCAAAAAAAAACTTTTTTATGGCATATTTTTCTTATTTTCAGAAAACTTTTTCAGTTTATTAGAAAATTTTTCTAAATACCAGGGCAAATTTTAAAATAGGCCGATTTTCTAAAATTCAGGGCGAATTTTTTTCTGGGTGCCAAGCCAAGACACAAATACAAGATCTTGCTCTCTCTCTCTCTCCTCTCATTTTTGTGCTCTCTGGTCATTGTAGCTTTTGCTTTAAGGTTAAAGGCCCAGTCGGACTGACGACGTAACGAGAAGTTCCATACAAAAATTGAGCGAAGAAGAAGCAGGCGTAACGATTTCCTTGCACTTTACGTTTTCCCCCGTTGGAGTCAAAAAGTACTTTTGCTCGTAACAGCGCTAAACAGAGCTTAACATCTTATACGTGGACTCTATGTTAATAGGCTGTGGGCCTTATTTTGCGTTGCTTAGCTAATGCAATATTGTTGCCACCAGATGTTACGCGCTGTTACTCTACATGTATGCCATCGATCAGCTGGACTTAACTAAAATAAAACAATGGCAGAAAAAAAAAAAGCGAAAGAGCCGATTGGAAATGTTTGCGCATGAAGAAAAGGTTGCGTTGATTTTGGCGGTGAGAGACCGGAATGCCATTTGTTAACAAGGTTTGGGTGAAAGTGGCCGAGCTTGTTTAAAAAGAAGGCTTGGAACATGCGTATGTGAAGAAAGACAAGCACTTTGGATAAATGTATTAATATTTCTACTTATATGTGACAGTTGCTGATTACCGAACTGGATTTAAGGCTTTGCAGGAGAGCTATGGCAGAAGCACAAGCGAAAATCACTTGTCATCAAAACAAAACGCACCTGATTGAGCAGTGTGACCCTCCACCAGCTAATTTAAAAATGCCATAAACCTGGACAACGCGATGCAGCGGCGTAATTTTTTTGTTAGTTTTGGTCACACTGGGTTCCAAGTTGACGCAATATGTGGTGGCGTAAGCTGAATTACTTACGTTGTCAGTCCGTCGGGGCATTAAGATAGCAAAATTTCAGATATTTGCAACATATTTTTTGATATGTGATAAAATGTGAAAGTATGTACATATTTGCTATAGTCGAAATAGGCTATAACATGTCTATAATGCTCATTAAAGAAATTCGAAAATATGTGTCTCTCTGGTTGAAAGATGAAAATGAATCTCGTTAATGATGCATGAAAACAACCTTCCTTTAGTGGTAAAGTAAAAGTAAAATCGGCTTGTCAAGATGACAACAGCCCCGAGGGGCCAAAGCCGCGCCTCTCTCAATCTCTTGGCTTGTGCGCTTCTAATTTTAGCACAAGAGAAAGGGACCTACAGTTTAACGCCGAATCCCGGCAGTTTTGGAGAGCTCTTTCAATACTGCAATGCTGACAGCAAGAGGTGTGGCCGGGTGTAAAGTTTTATTCAAAGAAAAAACTTTTCATTAGATGTTCCGAGGCGGGATCGAACCCACGACCTCATGCTCAGCAGTCGCGCACACTAACCACTGAGCCACTCCGGCCACACTAGTGGTACCTCGGATCATAAATGACCGATTGCGATATTGTGTGCCACAGATCCTATATATGAGTGATAACGAGCATGACATATCTTATGGATAAAGTTCTTAACACACAATTTCATATGAATTTTATCATGCCATGTCGGCAATGTCAATTTATATGCATTAAATTAAAGTAGTGCTGTATTTTTAGTATGGCAGTATTTTCTAACTTAAATTGGTGTCAAATTTTAAAGCTAATTGGCAAAGAAAGTCATTAAATTCCATCATTTAAAAGTTTTATAGCATCCGAAAGTGAAAAGTGAAATGGGATTTATAAATGCAAATGCTCTTCCTATCGCTTAAAATTTATTGCCAAACTATGCAAATTAATCTCAATGATATTTGCATTTCATTTTTGACATCTAAAATAGGATTCAAATCATAAATTATTATATCAAAAATGTGCGCCTCATCAGTGTGCAGTGTCATGACGCGCCATTTGTCGCACATAAATAGACCATCAATGACCCATCGTGAGCATCACCTACAACCGTCCTGTCAATCTGTCACGCCTTCCTTTCACTTTATTTCTGTCCTCAACGGCCATTTCTCATAACAACTATAATATATTGATAAATGTCCTCTGCTTTGCGTAGGCACCAGGCGGACAGTCAAACGTCTAACGCCCCCAAACAAACTTACATTTACTTATTACGGCTATGGGCAAGCGTTTACTTGGATTTTAATGGCATCCACACGTGTCACAGCAGCGCGAAGAGCAATTAAGTTATATATTAAAACCATCGAGTGTCCAAAAAGGGCGTGCACGCTGCTAGGGCGTGGCACAGAGCACAGAGAAAACCTCAACATGCGCGCAATAAAATCGCTTGACGCACATTAAAGTCGCCCCCTAATTGATTGCAGAACATAATAAATGAGATGATAAGTAAGGCCATTTGCAAAGAAATAGATAAGTAATGAGAAAAGTGGACAATGAGAAAAAGAGAGAGAGTGTGAGCAAAGTCAACTTTAATGTATACAATTTGTTTTATTTCGATAAACCAAAAAAAAAACCGTGAAATGCAAACTCAAGTAGACAAATGTTTCCTTTGTGCGTGGGTCACAAATGAAAATGGTAATGACGTTGGAAGGGGGAAGCTGGGAGAAAATGTGTTTTGGTCAATGGTGTCTTAGGCCCGCCCTTCCTCTTTTAATGGACAAAGCAAGACAACAGTTTTTAGGGGAAGGAAAGAGATTGCTGAGTGGGTCAGCAGCTGACTTGTCAGTCCATCAGTCACACGGCCGACCCACACACACTCCAGACTGACTACAGTTTTTAAAAGTTCCTTGACTTTTCATTTAAGCGTTATATGGGATGTTTTGTGTTGTGTTTTATTTTCTGAGTTCGAGATTTTTGGAGCGGATGTGGCTTGAATGAACAGCGAATGCGTCAAAAACGAACTGAAAATTAAAGCCACAAACCCCCAAACTGATCTACTTGGACTTTCACTTAAGCTATTTCCTGTCTTTTGGCTAAATGCTTAATTTGATTTGATTTTATGGTTACTCCCTCTTCTTCAATGATGCTGGCAGCCAGCAGATGAAAAAGATTTCCCTTCAATTTGTTTGTCATCACTTAATTGAACTACGCTTGGTCAGCTTTAGCTTCTTTTCCTTCCAGCCACTTTGCTTTAATTTATTTCGGAAATTTAATTTTATTTGTTTACCCTCTGGTCTTAATAATCGTTGGCCATTTTTACGGGTGTCTTAAAGTCTTAACAGACATGAGCCAGCTGCGACCTGCTCTTTTGCTCCCTGCGTTTTTAATCATATACATTGCGTATACGCCACGTTTGCATTTCATTAAAAATGATTACAAACCACACACATCGGAGAGAGAGAGACAGAGTGGATGCGGCATGCACATGAGATTTACAGTGAATGAAATTACAAGAATAAGGCACGTGGTGGGTGGCCATGTCAGCCTGCGGAGGGGTGAATTTTTAATGAAAATCAAGAAAGTATCAACTGAATAAATCAAGCCAAAACTGAGAGTATCAGTTTCCTAGGCCAAAAATGTATACTTACCAAAAGTGGCCGTTAAGCCATCAGTCTCTGCTGTCGCCATCATTCGTGTAATTTATTTTTTGGCGTCATGCAACATTAAGCATTTGTCCTTACCTGAGTTGATGATGCCGTTGTTTAATCTACCAAGCTCATTGCTTACTCTCGGGCACAGAAGAGCTTGAATGCTTCGGCTATATGCGTGAAAAATATACAAACATCATTTTTACGCATATTCGCGGCATACATAATTAATACTACTATTAATTTATTGCTCCGTTGCTTGGCAGCGAGAGGTGACGTTAAAGTTGGTAATTTAGTTCAGAGAATAGTTATCCTGGAATGTAAATCGGTCGGATATTACTACTGGTACGTTTTAGTGGTTCACAGAGTTTCCGAACCGCAGGTTCGGTTTATTTCATGGTTTTTGAAGCCAACTGAATCGCGGATCGTCCTTAATTTCGCCGGGACTAAAGCTTTAAAGCACTTCGTGATTATATAGTCCCGGTTTGCCCTTAAATTTGCGCGGAACTTTCGAAGGAAAGGCAGTCCGAAAAGTTTCAAAAACTTATTCATGTTAATTTCATCCTATCTTTACTCATAAAGACAAAACATAAAGTTGGGTCCGTTGGGTTCGAACACATTTAAATTGATTAGTTCTTTGTTTTAGACGCAATAAGCCCCAGGTATATGTTTGAACCAACTCTATTTGGTCTAGTTAATCCTTAATGTCTTTTTCCCAAACTTTTACTAAAATAGTTAAATATTATGATTTCTAAAGTGAATATGTGACTTTTTAACAATTTCGAAATTGAGTTCCTTGAGAACATTTGAATTATCCATAATGATTCCACTTTGAAAGCCGATGTGATGTAGCACTACATTGTGAGGATGCACCCCAATGCAATAACATTTGCCACCAATCCCATTGTTAAGGCCTAGATCGTTTTTCTGGACGACACTGTCATGGCACGGCTTTGATAAGATAAGTTTAGTAATTTTTTTTATTTGCCATTGAAGTCGTTTTCTCGCTTATCGGACTTGGTCACACTAATAGCAGCTTCGAGAGTTAGCGCAACTTTGCAAGCAGCTGGAAAAGACGTATGAATACTTCGAGTGTGATCAAATTTCATTCTAATCCGCGTGAAAGTCATAACAAAGTTGGCAATCACTCGCTGTTGCATTAAGCATCCTTGCCAAGGCTTTTCATTTCGGCCCCAACTGCAAGAAATTAGCGGTGAACAAGTTTTATTTGTCGTTGGCGTACATGACGCCAGCGTTTCATGTGAGAATTTGTTTAGGTGTTTCTGATCTGCGGTGCCTTCGTGTTCCTGCAGCGACACCCAAGCGTATTTTGGTAAAAAGCGGAGTGGTTATATACAAGCCTAGGCCGGGTTTGGCCATGTGCCAACCCTAGGCCATAACACATACACACACACACCCTCCCCAATGCAGCCCACATCGAGAGCAGAGACTTCCACAGCAATAGCACATCTGAGATCGTAAACCTGGTCAAGGCCTCGGATTCTCGCTCATACAACCCGTTTTTCTGAAACAGCGTGCTGGCCATAACCTCTTGCATTACATAACCTTGGCCACATGGACTAAGTTGCAGGCGCTGACAATAAATTTGGAACTTTATTAACACGAAGTATTCATATTTTTCAACTTTTAATAAATTAATAAGTAGTCCACTCATTACCTAAAAACCTTATTTATTGACTAAATTCTAAGTCATTTTATTACCTGTAACGTGAGAGTAAGTTAAAGTCGGTCCTGCCCGACTTCGATACACCCGTTATTCAGGGAAATTAATGTTGAATCGCCATCCCTTGTTAGTTAACTGAGCATTAACATTAATGAGAACATGTAAGCAAATAGCGCATGCGGCGCCAAAATGTATGCAACGTTTTTATAACTTTGATAGCACAGTCGTTTTTTATCCGATCTTTATGAAAGCACATACACTAAATTGCAAAATATGAGCTTGATATCTTCAAAATTGTAGGAGTCATCCTACATAAAAAATTTCGTGGCTCTAGATCTTCTAGTCTCCGAGAACTAGGTGTTCATACAGACAGACTGACAGACAGACGGACAAACGGACATCGCTATTTCGACTCGGGCTATTTCGGGTATAAAAATACGTTTTAAGGTCATATGTTGCCTAACTTTTTAACAGCTGTCTTATTACCCAATCATTTTTTAGGTAATGGAGGACATAAATTAAGTCCAATAACAATGAGCTAGAACGCTTAAGAAGAAAAGAAGCTTGTGCTCGGATGATGCAGGAAGATTACAACATCGACTATTGAACGACAACGTCGGCAACAAAAAGTTCTAAAGGTTTCACCATTGAAC
>JAEIFV010001747.1:0-20927 GCA_018904265.1 Lordiphosa collinella | reverse complement strand
TCCGATTGTGCATCCTTTTTTATAACAGACAGACAATTTGTGTGAAAAAATCAATTGCGATTTATAATATTTACTGGTGGTAGTAAACCAGAATAGTTGTACAATTGATTTTCTAAGACAACGACATACAAACCGGACAAAGACCGGGATTTTTTTCCACTCTTCAGTAGAGCAATTACTCTATATGAGAAATTAACTTTAGGTTAAGTTTTTTAGAATTAATGCAGAAATCAATAAGGTCAACGAACTAACAAAAAGTTTAATTTATTATCTCCTGCCCATTTTTTTTAGATCAGTCCAAGTTCGTGTTAAATGTCCCTCGTACAAAATTTAATCTTCAAATCTTGATTTTAATTTTCCTTAAAGACTGACGAAAAAATCGGGTACTTCAGAAATTTAAGCATGAATTAAAAACCGAGATATTGTGATATACATAAAAATAGACCAAACTGCATATCCAGTTATCTTAAAACACATGGTTTATGCGTTCAGGAAAAAGGAATTCTAAGTTGAAATATCTTCCTGATTGAATGTGGACTTATTGGTTCTGAAAAATATGAGACTTTTTCATTTCTTCTTGAACTACGCATAAGACAAACTTAAATTAAAATTTATAGGAGAGCGACTAATCAATAAAGATAATAAGGATTTTAAAATCCAAAGTCCATCTTATAGTGAGAATATTGGTCTCTGAATTGGAACTTCCGTACTTAGTCATTTGAATAAGTTTAAAATTTCCAAATCAAAGAACGAAATTCCCACTTTATTTTTATTTTTGGTTTATAAAATCGACCAAAATAAATAAGAATCAACTGTACACTAAAAACTATTTATTCTAAGGCTGGGTTTTTGACGCCTGAGACATGATAACAAAGACACTTCATATAGTAGATACCGCACCTCATACAAGCTCCCTACTTTTCGTTTTAAGGCTTCATGGCACGAGTCTTTTTTCATAGACTTTCGACAAGCAGTGTCAGTCGGTTATTGTCATGTACGACTGTACGCTGATAGCTTGCATATACTTTTTGATGAAGGTGCACGTGTTGTAAACCGAATGTCAGAGGAAATTATTAAGTTCGTCCATTTCAGAGAGAGCAACGAATGCCTTTACAAAAATAATATACAAGCTTATTCCAACAGGGATATTACAGAAAGAGCTTGGACCGCAAATTCCCCTGCAGCAATAAAAAAATCTCCTGTTTGAGTTGTTCTTGATGGTGACGAAGATGTGCTAATAAAATTATTTCCTCTTCATCACTCGACATTTTTCTGGGTTTTGACAATTTAAAATTGTGTCGTGTGCGGAACATCAGGACTATCATTATCGTAGCTGCACAGCAAATACTTGATGTGACAATGACGCTACGATGATGATACGTACCGTATGCGGACGGCCTAAGGCTTCACTTACACTACTTGACAGACGAATATGGTAGTCTAGCCTACTAGACTATCATTTCTCATGAGTCGAGCAGTGTAAAAGAAGCCTTATGGTGCGTTCATACACACTGGCAGGTTGCCATATTTATATGAGCCAGTTGCTGCCATACGCACCCTAACGCTGAGCTATTCAGTCAAAATTTTTCGATAAGAACGAAACAAAAAAGTCTAAGTGAATGTTATAATCACAAATCAAACGAGAGCGTAAATTAAGGTCGGTCCTGCCCGATTTCGATATACCCGTTAGTCAGTGAAATTAATGTTGTATAGCCTTCCCTTATGGTTAGGGACAATAGGAGTCTACATATACAAATTTGTTGCTCTTGCTCTTCTAGTCTCCGAGATCTAGGTGTTCGAGGTATCGACTCGGCTGTTGATGCTGATCAAGAATATATATACTTTATGGGGTCGGAGATGCTTTCTTCTGCCTGTTACATACATTTGCACGACCTTAGTATACCCTTTTTACTTTACGAATCACGGGTATAAATGTTGAAGTTAAAAAACAAGACAGACTAGTCTCTACCGCGAATCAAACCAGCCAATAGAAAATGGAAGGCGGCAAGCCTGTTTTTGGCATTTCAACTGTTTTCGTGTGTTCTGTTTGGTATATAATTTATACATGAATCGACTTACAAACGAACAACGCACGATTAAGAAAGTGCATCGTGCCCTTCTTCCATTTTATGGTTTGGGAGGCTATTCGGAATCTTGTGACTTAATTTAGCACCAAATTTACATTATGGGACATTAAACCGCCAACACGCATACGAAGAGTGCGGACAGAGCAAAATACCGCAGCTGTATCCGCCAGTGTTGTTAACGACAGTGAATTATTGATTCGG
Source organism: Lordiphosa collinella (assembly GCA_018904265.1). Lineage (NCBI taxonomy): Eukaryota > Metazoa > Arthropoda > Insecta > Diptera > Drosophilidae > Lordiphosa > Lordiphosa collinella. The sequence continues at coordinate 18,639 of JAEIFV010001747.1, read as the reverse complement.
CGCCGTTCGCAGCATTGCAAGAACTGCCAATGCAACCCGAAAAATGCGCAGTTTGGTGTGGATTATGGGTCGGTGGCATCATTGGACCGTATTTTTTTAAAGATGACGAAGGCAGGAACGTTACTGTGAATGGAGAGCGCTACCGTGCTATAATTACAAACTTTTTTTTGCTCAAAATGGAAGAGCTGGACTAGGCTGACATGTGGTTTCAAGAACACGGTGCCACATGTCACACAGCCCGCAAGGTCGGTGAACAGTTTATTTCACGTTTGGGGTCGGTCAATTGGCCGCCCAGACCTTGAGATAAAATGCCTTTTAGACAATTTTTTTGTGGGGCTGTGTTGAGACTCATGTCTATAGCGACAAGCCCGCAACAGTTAATGCTCTGGAAGCCAATATTGGAGAATTTATTCGTAACATACTAACATTTCACACATACACATACATTTCTTATTTGAATAAGCGAATTTCAATCTCTTTACTAATGACCTGTTCATATTTTCCACCTCGCCGTTGGCTTGAGGCCAGTTTAGTGGAGTTGTAATCTGCTCAATATTATGAACTTGACAAAACTGGCTAAATTCTTTGCTTACATTGTCAGTCTGACATTACCTCGAGAATGCTTTCAGACGAAATCGTCCTCAGTATTTTAACAACTCAAGCCTCGAAAGTTGATAAATAGAATGAATCCTCTTTAACAAAAACTAAGTCCTGAAAAGTTACGAACTTAGACTAGAACCAAAATCTTAGTAAGTTAAATTTAGAGCATTGCAGACTTGGTTTTAACTAGGAACAGATGTAGAAGCTGTGTGATTTGCTAGTATAGAAGTTATCTAGTTGTTGCTGCCGTTCATGAACTGTTGTGGTACTTTGGTCTAAAATTAATATTTTCAAGTGTTCACAAAGCAAGAACTGCTGGTTTCATTTCTCTGATTTCTATTCAAGTGACGAGAAGTGTCTGCGGTGCTAATTATGTGCGCACTTGTCAAGATTTGGGGCGGAGACTTCACTTGAATGCGCCGGAAATGTGGCTGAAAAGTGAACACCATTTAATGTGATTGCACTGAAGGGAGGGGTGGTGGGGTAGGGGGGTACCAAGGGACATGATGTGTGGAAATGCAGCGCGCTTTAATTGAAAATCATTCGTGCCTGGATGCGTTTGAATGACATAATAATAGATATGGACTTGGCAACAATTCGCTATCTTCGTTGTTGTTGTTGCTGCTCAAACACTCTCACACTTCACAACGCTCACGCACAAACCCGCACACACACACACACACGCACGTACAACTTAATTTGCCTAAATTTAAATGAATGAAGTTAAATATAAATTAAAGTGTTTTTTGTTTTTTTTTGGGCAAATACAAATGCAAAACGTTCAATTAAATACTTTATATACTTGTTTACTTGTATGTACATCTACGTACTTATATGTTTAAGCTACAGAGTTTGGGCAGCTGCTGGTCAAAGCATTTCAATCCAAGTCTAAATATAGGTTATTTATTTATTTGTACACAAAATGCATAGAGAGAGAGAGAGAGAGAGGGAGTGGCTGGGTGTGTGTGTGTCTTAGTTTGTGTTGTGTTGTCTGCTGGCCAGAAATCTAAGTTAGCAAAAACTGCAAGCCGAAGCATTGGTCAACATGGCGTATGAGCATTACATTTTGGTTAAGGACTATGAAGGAATGCAAAGTGACTAAGTACGAAAAAAAATATGCGCTACTTGTTGTGCATTTATCAGAGAGGCAGAGACAGTGGACAGTGGACAGAGGACAGAGAGGCTACTTGAGGCTACTGTTGAGTGTGGTGTGATTGGGTGAAGAACTCTAACAACTTTTGCTTGGATGTTAGCAAAATGAAGAGATGAGAGAGGGCAGGTAAAACCAAAAACTACAAAAGATGGAAATGTAAACTGAGGAGATAGTAGGAGGAGAGAAACAGAAAGAGAGACAGTGAGAAAGTAACAACTAACTACTTGGTTTTCTGGCAATTATATGTTTATGGCGGACCTGAGCTACTAGAGATATCTTGTGTGGGCACTGGCAGGCCGCCACGTTGCTGCTGCAGCTCCTGTTGTTGCAATTGCACGCCCAGTATGGGCATGGCCACTGGCGGCGGACGCACACCACGTCCCGCCCTGACAGCCGCCGCCTGCGCCACCGATGCCAGACTGCGTTGCTGTTGCTGATGCGCCTGCTGTTGCTGTAGCTGTTGCTGTTGTTGTAGCTGCTGTAGCTGCTGCTGCTGTTGCAGAGGTGGCTGTAGTAGCGGTAACTGCTGTTGCTGTTGCAGCTCCTGCAGTGCCAAATCGGGCACTTGTACAATGGGTATTTCTGTGGGTGGCGCTCTCTCCCGCTCGGTAAGCACGGGTATGGTGAGCGTTGCGGCCACATTGCTGCCATCCAGGACGGATTTGTCGGCCACTGCTGGAATATGCCCGGATTTGAGTTCGCCGGCTTGTTTCAGCACGCGATAAATTTGATCGATTTCGGTAATTTCTTTTAATTTTGAGTTGTGCCGTAGAGGAGAGTTGACAAGTTGTTGTTGTTGTTGTTGTTGGTGGTGGTGGTGGATTTTGAATTTCGATTTCGTTTTTGATGAGGTGCATGGTTGAAGTGCATTAGTACAAATTGCCAGTGATTTGGAGAGCGATTTTGAGGGGGTTGGGTGAAATGTTACTTAAGTATACAGAAACTCTCTAAGAACGACTCTAGCCTCAACGGAGCTGGCTTACTGCTAGAGTTAAGGTGAACCGCCACGAGTACCCATCAAAAGAATGTTCCAAAAATGTAAATGCCGGGTGAGTAACAAACGCTAGTGATCGGCTGACAAACTAAACACATGCTCTACCAACTAAGTTAAAGCTGCTCCCACTTCGATTGCCCGAAGATTGTGGTGTTTTTGTTTTTTCCCTCTCATTTTGAAGTGTGTTCAAAGCTTAACAATCAATCAAAAGATACCAAAAATGAAAACAAAATCATAAAAGTTCAAGCGCATTGGCAATCAAGTATCTGGCGCATACAAATACTTATAGTTAAAATATGTTTAGTTATAGTAGTTATATACGTATGTATATAGTTTAAGTTGGGGATACCTAGTTGCGCAATTCGATTGATGAATGGCGTCTTTTGACGGAATTTCGCATTCGGCACATTTAACAGATTCTGATCATCGCCGGCAGTTTGGGTAGTTTGGGGGCTAACGGACTCCTGTGGCGATGCTTTTTGGTTATACAAGTATATGGGGTATAAGGTAAGGGGGGAAGAGGATGTCATATTGATTTATATATATTGTGAATTTTTGCTGTTGAATGTAATTTTATGTGTGTAACTAAACCTCAAATTCTTTACAAAACAAAAAACAAGGAAAATTGGCAAAGTTTCACTGCACTTGTCCCCCGAGTGCCATAAATCCATTCCATTCCTCCACCTCCTCCCACTACCAATCAGCCTCCTCAAATCAATAAGTGTTGCATTTGCTTGGCAATTTTCAGGTGTCGTATGAAAAAATACCAAACAACTTTTCGGTCCATATGGAAAACGCCATGCAAATTGGTTTGGGGAGGGAACACGCTTCTTGTTTAAGTAGATACTAAAAGGCTATGGTGCCTGTGGGGCATACATACATACATACATATGCATAGTCATTGTTATTTTAGTTAGTTAGTTAGTTAGTTAGTTGGTTGGTTAGCAGCCCTGGCTCACGTTTCTTGATTGTGTGTGTGTGTGTGTTGTGTGAGGCTAAGAAGTACTCTATGGAAATGGCAAATGAGGCTGGCACATGGGGCAAATACTCACTTTCTTCCTCGATATCAACACGATTCTCAAGCTCCGAAGTGCTCTTCTGGCGCCGCAGCAACTTCTGTTTAGCCTGGCAACGTGGCAAATTGGGGGCACAGTCGCCATGGGCATTTAGCTTGCAAATGCGACAGCGCAAACCCTGACGTGTGTGGCCTACAAATAGAAGATGGAGAAAAAGGTTTGTCACATACTTGGCTAAGACATCCCCCTTCACCCTCAACAACATTCGTCATGGAAATACAAATTTTTGAGCATTTTCCTGCTAAAGGCCCTTCAAAGTATGCAACGTTTATGTCCTCTAATTATTATAATTATCTATTTTGAATGAGACAATTTACAGTCAATTATGGCAGCATCATTCAAAGTAGTTACAGGTATACAAAAAACTTAGAGTTGAGCCAAGTGTGAAAAAACATAGCATACTTTGAAGGGCATTTTTCATCAAATTTGTTTTGTTTTTAAAAACACGTTAATTAAATCTGGATCAGAGTTGTTACTAACTCTTATAAACTTATAAATTATAAATAATTCAGTTATCTATATAAGTATATAAAAATCTCGTGTCACATGTTAGCAAATTCCTCCGAAACGGTCAAAACCGACTTCATTGAAATTTTTTTTATATATTTGGCAGGTGTAGCATAGGTCTTAAACTATATTTCGTAACGCTAGGTGATTTGTGTGTCCCTCTGCAGAACATAAGAACGGACATGGCTAAATCAACTCAGCACGTCCTGCTGATCGGGATATAAATACTTTATGTGGTTGGAAACGCTTCCTTCTATGCGTAAGAAACATCCGGGAAATTTTGATATACCCACTTCAAGGGTATACAAATGGAGGGAAACAAAAATTTATATACCCTGAAGCTCGTATAAATTTTTATGACGCCTGCTGAGACTGTTTTTCACACCAAACTTTTCTATGGCAGCTGAACTACTTATGTATCTTCCATTGTAACGGAAGAAAACCAAATCGGAACCGAACTGCTAATTCCAGCTGATAAACCGAATCGCAAACCGAACCAGCGTCTCTTTGAAAATGCTGAACCAAACCGAAAATGCTGAACCAAATAGCGCCAGTCCTTATTCATCAGAAAATTTTGAGGGTAACCGCTGTGGAGTATTCATAGTTTTCATTACCTTACCGCAAAACTCTTCTTCGGAATTTAGCATTGACACCACTTTGGAAGCACTGTGCTTTCCAGCTTTATACAAGCTGCAGCTTGCAGCTACCAATAATGCATGTGATGAGACTTCTTCAGTTAGGCCTGATAATTTGTAGACTTGCGTTTTTTTGCAACACTCCACAGAAAAAAAATATCCATTTGGACTGGATATTTCTTTAATATCCTTTTATCATCCAAAGGAGCTAAAAAATCATCCGAGGGATGATCATTTTTCAGTTCCATTGGATGATAAAAGGATTTTAAAGACATATCCAGTCCAAAGGATACGGGAAATCATCCAATGGATATTTTTGCATATCCCTTGTTATACCCTTGCAGAGGGTATTAAAAATTGTGCGGATGTTTGTAACGCATTGAAGGAAGCATCTCCGACCACATAAAGTATATATATTATTGATCAGCATGACGAGCTGAGTTCATTTAGCCTTGTCCGTCTGTCCGTCCGTCCGTCTGTCTGTTTCTATGCTGTCTCCTCCGTCAGTTTTAAGGCTATCCTCACCAAACTTAGCGAGAAGTCTTTTGGTACAAATACGCTGCACACTTGTAGGAACCGGCCGGATCGGATGACTATAGCATATAGCTGTCATAGGAACGATCGGTCGAAAAACTATTCTTAGTGAGAAAAACTTTTTTGTTTTTATGGAAACGCCTCCAAAGTACGTATTTCTTAGTTTACTATCCTTTCCCATGATTTCACTAAGTTTGGTCTAAGTCGAATGACTATAGCATATAGCTGCCATAGGAACGATCAGTGAGAAAAACTTTTTTGTTTCTTATGAAAACTACCTTATCATTGGCATACAATTATTTTATATACTTTTTCACAATTTTACAAAGTTTGGTCGATATCGGATGACTATAGCATATAGCTCCCATAGAAACGATCAGTCGAAAAACTAGTTCTAGTGAGAAAAACTTTTTGTTTTTAATGAAAACGTCCTTATCATTGGCATGTTCTTATTTTATATACTTTATTAACACATTTCTACAAAGTATTATCAAAATCGGATGACTATAGCATATAGCTGCAGTATGAATGATCGGTCGAAAAAGAAGTTCGAGTGAGAAAAACCTTTTTGTTTTAAATGGGATCGCCTCCAAATTTCGTAATCAACAGTGTTTTATGCTTTTCCTTGATTTCACCAAGTTTGGTCGAAATCAGACATTTATATAGTATAGATCCCTTAGAAAAGTAAGGTCCAAAAAGTAATCTTAGTTAGAAAAACTTTTTTGTTTTCAATGGAAGCTGCAAGGGTATACAAAACTTCGGCCGAGCCGAAGTTAACTTTCCTCTATTTTTTTCTGTGTCCGAAATATCTTTTTGTGGACGTCCAACATTTTCGGAACATGATCTTTCCATCAATACTAGCACCATATCTAGCCATTCCTGGTTACTATTTTCGAAAAAGCCTTATTCTTCCACAGTTTTTCCACTTTACGATAAGCCTACTATTAAAATTTCGCAGCTTTTTGCCAATCTTGCACTGCTCCTCCTAAGAATATTCAAGGTTTTTGAGAACAGTGCCGAATACGAAGTTTTCCATGGTGAGAAACTTCTTGGTTGGGATCGCTTCTTCGTGCCATACTAAAAAAGTGTCCGTTTTGCTACTGACATTGTACCTGAAAAGTGCCATAATTTGAAGGCTAGCAGGTAATAGCAGTTCATTTTGGACATTTTGGACGCACAATGATTTACTCTTCCAGATAAAATTAGAGTTAGACTGAATCCAGGTGAATCTGCTACTGTGGGCTCGTTGTTAATACATTTAATTAGTATTAGTAATACGTTTTATAAGCAACACATTTTGTAGTAGGATAGAGACGATACATTCAAAGACTCATGGTCACCCTAACGGCTATTCCCTTTAACATTAACATACTCATAACATTATGGTACATAGTCATCTCTTTCTCGCATACACCTAGATATAAGACTACTCTGTAAAAAGACTGTAACGTGTATGCTCAAAGAGACGCGACTAGATCAGTGGTGTCCAAACTCACACACAATCACCAAACTTGCCAACCACGCGTGGCTGCCTTTTCAAATTTTGGACATCGCTGGACTAGATCATTCTATTGTAAGCCGTTGTAGAGAATGGAAGTGTGACTTAAATAAAAGAACATCAAAAGAGACTAAACTAAATCTCGAAATCAATGCGCACAACAAAGAAACAATTTGGTAAATCGCTTGCTGAAACATATGTTGAGTTTGACAGCTCACAGCTGATAATCAGCTGATCGGAGAGCTTATAAAAACCCGCCAAAAATCTAATCAAAGTATCTGTTATCGATTTGAATTACTATAATTTTTCAAAATTTTCCTTTCTGTAGGCACACCATACGCCACATTCGCCAGATGTGGCTCCGTGTGACTATTACTGTAAACTAAACAGAATGTAACACTTACTAAGCCAGAGAGTAAACATTATATAGCAAAGTTATCTACCCACCTCTTAGTATCTGTGAGCAGACATCACAGGCCGTTATCTTTTTGTACGTGTATTCCTGCAAATGATGGCTACCATCCAAGTTGGGACGCAGCGGCTCTGATGTGGTACTGGAGGCACCATTACGCCTGTGAAGAGTTTGAATGTTGAAAGATATTAGTCACAAAGTCATTGCAGAGTTTAAAGTAAATGGAAATGAAAACATCTAGCTTATCCCAACCTATGTTGCACTCGATCTTTTCCTCATTTTGTTTTGTTTTTTTTTTTTTTGTCAGCCAGTAAACTGAATTACTAACTTTTACCACAACATATGTACAATTGGAATACTAAAATGTAAATACTCATGTACAGCAGCTATTTGTTATAAATAAATTTTAAACTGCAAATGAAGGCGTCTGTTTTTGTGGTTGTGTTTATGATTTCACTTATAAATATGTGCAATGACAATGGCAAACAATGGAAAATGTTAAATGGTCAATGGACAATGGACCAAACGAACATTAATCAAACTCGCTTGTTTTGTGTGGGTTTTGAAAGTCAAAAAATGTTTCCACATATTTATTATGTATGCAATATGCAACAGAGAGAGAGAGAGAACAAAAGGGGCGGTGAATGGTTTAAACGTATAAAAATAATAATATTTAAGTCTAAGTCGAGCAGTGGTGTGGGCAAAGGGGGTTTAAGTGTTATTCTAAATCTGCCATTGGTGTAGTTTAACTATCTAAAATATGTATAAAAAAACAAACTTTCTCCTCCCCTTGGCGTACGCCACTGAATTTGACACACAGCAGCAGCAGCAGAGGCAGTAGCTGCAGCCTGCTGTGCGTGACTTAATTGCATTTCATGTAATTGGACCATTTGTCACACGTGGAACAACAACACAGCCGCTGATCCTTTTCGATTAAGCATATTCCTTCAATGTCATAATATTTATGCAAAATATTATGATATAAATTCGATTTAAGCAATATTATTTTATATTTACACACCGTCAAAGGGATGGAGAGGAATTCATATTCAATTTGTTGTGCATTTCTGGTTGTTTCATTTTGCGTTTGTTTTATTTACCAGAAAAACAGACGAACAGACAGAATGCCAGAGTACGTCCCAGACAATGCAGCAATTGTTCGCTATGGGCGGTCGCACAGGCTCAGGACTCGGCGCTGATTGTTTGTAAGTGGCTTATATTGTGCACACAGACTGGGACTGGTACTGAAACTGGGACTGGACCGGACAGACCGGACAGAGAGGCAAACAAACAATTCAGTTCAGCACGTTGGCTTATAAAGTTGTTACAAATGCGTAAGATATACAAAATGGAACTGGTGTTTGGCTATTATTCTTGTGATTTTCCCCTGTTTATTGACACTCGGACACGAGAAAGAAAAAGAAAAAGTGCAACATTTTGTTAACTACAAATAAAAAATTGTTCTTTATGTTATGAAATGTCTTAGCCTAGCGCTTAAATTCTATCATTAAACATACTTAAATAGATTCTAGTTTATAGTTTAGCTAAATATTTATTATATTTATTTCTATTTTTATGATACAGGGCAGTTTGTTACTTGTGAGGTTAGCTAAGCAAAATGCAAAACTAAACTAAAAAAACATAATAGTAATCCACACACATTATGGATTCATTATTTATTTTGTTCACAACTTAAAACAACAACAATATTTGGTTGCACTAAAGCCAACAACAAAAAAAAATATATAAAACAAAGGAAGGCAAAAACTGGACCACACAGACCACCGCCAAGCTGCGAAATGAGTTCGCCGTTCGGTTCGAGGGGGCGTATTAGTAATTTCGAAATGTGAAAACTTTTGCAATATAACAAAAAACTTTAACCACGATTTTCTTGTCACGTTTGTAATTGTTTAATATTAAATATTACTTTTACGCATGGGATTCGCAATGAGCGGGTTGCCAATGAAGTTTGGGCGTTAAGTAAGCTTAAATTTTCACACAAGCTCTCCACGATGCTATCGATTGAGGGTCTTCTGGACATATTTAGTAACATCTTTAGTAATCAGGATATTTATCGATATTATAGAAATGATCGGATAACGATAGTCGATTTTTAAGAAACAATTATGGGCAGCACTGGTCGCAACGGTGATGGACAGCACTTTTCAGGTACAGAGCATGTTATAGTCGGGCTTGACCGTCTTTCTTACTTGTTATAAATGGGTTAGTTTGTAAGTTTGTTTCGTACAATTTTCGGGAAAATTTTGCACACATATATTGGATAAAATGGAGAAGTACAGGCGAGCAATCGACGGCAGCACTAAGCTGAACACATTGCATTCCAGCGTGATTCGGAGCCTGCGAAACAGTCACAAGAAACGTCGAAACAGGCGATCTATTGACGCCAGCCATATGCTATACACATCGCATCCCAGTGAGCGTCTCAGATTGCGCAATAATCTTATTCACGGCGCTATAAAGAAGTGAAGCGGTACCCCAGATTAAGGTCTGCAGAAAAGCCGGAGCAGGCGAGCAATCGAAGCAATTTGCACTTCACATGGACACTAACAGAGAGCTGCTGAGACAGCAGTGAAAACAGAATCTCGAAGACAAGCTTTTACAGAAAGTGCAAGAAATCGCAAAAATTTGCCACAATAATAATATAAGAGTTTTGATTGTCATTATACCTGTTAGTTAAAAATCAAACGAGATCGTAAGTTAAAGTCGGCCTTGCCCGAATTCGTTATACCCATTACTCAGGAAAAAAGAAAGGCAAAAAGTATGTAACATTTCTTTATTAACACACATCACATGTTAAACTAAGTACTCAAACAAACTAAATCTAGACCTTGCTAAAAAGATAACTTTGTCCGCTGGGGTCGGCTCAGCTAAGTACAAAAAAGTGAAATTGTGGGTTAATAGAATAAATTTAAAGGATGATATTTTTGAGAGCAGAAGTCGGGGTATGGTGATTTATTTTGGTTTTTACAGGCTGCAGCTACTGTTGAATCGATTTAACTGGGATTCGCTAAACAATAGTAACATATTTTCCCAATCAGCTGTTTACACAGTCAAGGCTGGAGTGCCACGATATTCGCTGGGTATGAACTAAAGCATTTAGTTTGTCTGAGAAGCTCATTAAGAGACCATCTAAATTTTTAGCAACCGTTTAGCTACCTGATTTTTATTCCGTCCGTTGTCCGTCTGTCTGTTTCTATGCTGTCTCCTCCGTCAATTTTAAAGCTATCTTCACCAAACTTTGCAGGAAGTCTTTTGTTACATATACGCTGCACATTTGTCGGAACTGGCCGGATCGGATGACTATAGCATATAGCTAGGATCGGTCGAAAATCTAGTTCCTAGTGAGAAAAACTTTTTGTTTTCTATGGAATCGCCTTCAAACTACGTATTACTCAGTTTACTATGCTTTCCATGAGTCCACCAAATATGGTCGAAATCGGACATCTATATAGTATAGCTGTCATAGAAAAGTCAAGTCTGAAAAGAAGTTTTTAAGGTAGAAAAAACTTTTTGTTTTCATTGGAAATGTCTACAAATTCTACACAAAATTCTACAAAGTTTTGGTCAAAATTGGATGACTATAGCATATAGCTCCCATAGGAACGATCGGTCGAAAACGAGTTCTTGTGAGAAAACTCTTTTGTTTTTAAATAACGACTCCAAATTTCGTTATTCTGTTAATTATGCTGTATTATGCTTTTCCATGATTTCACAAAGTTTTGTCAATATAAAGGTATAGCCGGCAGAAAAAAGGGGAAAAAGAAGTCATATTTAGAAAAACGAACTGCAAGGGAGACCGAACCAGCCGAAGTTAACTTTCCCCTTTGTTTATATAGGAGTTGACACCCAGCTAAATCGATTAAGCTTGTCTGAGTACTAAGCTTAGCCACAAAGTAAAAGCGGTTTCAGCTGCTTTAACAATTGCGATTTTCCTAAAACGTAATCTAGTAAGCTTGTCACCTTAATAAGTTGCGATTGTAAAAGCTGTAAAGTTTTTTCACTTAGACCAAAAAAGTTCCATAGTGATATAACGATAACGCCTGTTGTTCCCGCACACGACACAATTTTCAGTTGTCGAAACACAAAGCAGAAAAATGTCGGGTGATGAAGGACATTTATTAGCACTCACCGAAGAAATCGAAAATCGAAAAAAGGTATTGGGTGCACCCTTACATCAAGAACCACTCAAGCAAATGATTATTTTTGTTGCAGAGGAATTAGGGGTCCAAGCTCTTTCTGTAATATCCTTGTTAGAATACGCTTGTATATTATTTTATAAAGTTGCTCTTTATTAAATGAACGAGTTTAATAATTTCCTCTTACATTTTGTTAACAACACGTGCTCGTTCATTAAAAAATCTAGGCAATCTGTCAGCGTACAGTCGTACATGACGATTAGCGACTAGGCACTGCTTGTCGATAGTTGTCATGTTGCAAGCATGTTGCGACGATTTCACGCAGCGGACGTGTCGTATGCGGAACTCTCTTTAAATATATGTGTGCGACATCGAAGCGTATGCCTCAGTACGTAGCGTCGCATACAATACGAGCCGTGTGCGGACGGCCTAAAAATCAACATTAGTTTTCAGTGTTTCAATGTTCATTAAGCTAATTGCACACAGGAAAATAATTTACATAAATTTCGACGAAAATTTGGATATTTAGGCACGATGGCAGAGTTTGCGTGACTTAAAACAAAACATTCGCAAATAATTAGTTGAATTATGGCCGAAAAGTTCACTATTTTGACCAATTTAGCCAAATTTATATAACAAATTTGCCCAAATTATTTTCCTGAAGCAAAGTTCAAACAGGCAAATAATTTGCACAAATTTCAAGAAAATTTGGCTAAATTATGGCAAATTTTGCATGATTTAAACAAAAGCTATGTTTTCATTCGCAAGTAGTTTGTTGAAATATGGCCAAGAAATTCTCTATTTAGACCTGTTCAACTAAATTTAAAGGAAATTTTGTCAAAATTATTTGCCTGTGTGAACTTAGCTGTACTTGAAACACAGGTTCCAATCATTTTGCAGAATCTTCAGAGGGAACTCAGGCCTGAAATTTCTGGCTTTGAATTGGCCATAATTCTCCTCTGCTTGAAGAACTTTATCTTTCTTTCTCTCTCTCTCTCACATTCCCTTTGTCCATATCTGCCCTGGCTCTTCCACACTAAGCCGAGAAGATTTTCGATTTATCATCATTGGCAGAGCAAGCTGTCGGCATGGCATTAAGTATTGTTGCCATTGCCAGAGCTAGGACCAGCAAATGCGAGTACAACAAAAGTGCAGTCCAATGCTTTTTGCTCTGTCTGGCTTTGGAAATTTATAGTTTGCAATTTTTCGCATATTTTTCAATGCTTCAATGGCGCCAAGTGGAATTCACTGGAAAAAAGCCGAGAGTTGAGCCTGCAGCTGGCAAAAGTTTGGCCCAGCATATGGACACACGGCTATCGACCTGGCTCAGCTCCAGAAATAGCTGGATGTAACACTTTGTCTCTGTTATTTTTTGTGTTCTGTTTAATTGCTCTAAAAACAAACGTGATTGATGGTCGGGGGCCCAGGGTCGCAGGTGCAATTTATTGCTTTCACAAATATATAGAAAAAAACGTATAAATTGAAAATGAATTGCAATTAATTAAAGCAAAAACAAAAACAAAAGCTGCATCAGGGCACAATTTACTTAAATTTTACAATCCAATTGGCAGTTTCGGGGCAGGTGGCTAATTCTACATTTGCGTGCAACATTTACAGCAATTGGCCAAGCAAGTTATATGTTTAGATGTTTACTTTTAGAGTTTATTGTTTAGATTTGTAAATTTGTATTTTGTTTTGGTTTTGGTTACCTCAAAGTCAAAACGGTTGATACAGCGTGGTACATTTGATTTTGTCGGGGTGGTTGGCTGATTTAACGCGTTTGTATATATATATAGATATAGATGGTGGGTATATGGCGAATATATGGTTAATCAGATTGAGAAAGTGTAGAGAACATTAGTAGGCTGACTTAAAGCTGAACTTAAAGGGGACTTAGCAAATTAAATTCGGTTGAATTGCATAAACCGTGTAAATATTAGGAATATTATTTGCTGGCCTTGCTCGCACCCCACACTCGATGTGGCCAATCCTTGGAATATTTTGCGCGTTTTCCACAAGCTTTTAGTCATATTAAAGTGCGGGTTTTATGCGCTGCTGCTGCCGCTGCTCCTTCGTCCCGCATTATTGCATTTGTATCTCTGTATCTGTATCTGTGCCGTTGGGTTGTTATATTTCATTTTTTTTTTTTTCTGTTTGGGGAGTGGGGCATACTTTGCTGCGGTTTTGTGCTAAACTTAATGGGTTTTCCCTCTATGTGCTGTAACAGAACTGAAGTGGGTAACTCACCTATCTGCTTGTTGTGCTGAACCAGAACCAGCAGGCTTTAGGCTCTTAAATGCTTTCAGCCACTTTGTTTTCATCGATGGCGCTGTGGCAGCGGAAAATTTACGTTCGTTGCGCGGCGAGGTTGGCTCAACTTTGCTAACGAACAACTCCTTCTGCAATTAAAAGATAGAGAAAGCGGCAGCATCTTAGGTTCGGTTCACAAATGCAATTTGCAGTTTAATTACAGCCATTAACACCAGATTCCAGTTTCAGGCATGAGCAAACACACACACTCTCACACCCCTCGCATAATAGAGCCATGAATGCATGCACACTATTTAGACCCAAATGTTAAATATTTAACTGGCATTTCGATATCCCAAATCTCGATGCGTGCGCTTACGCACATAAAGCTATTTTAATTAATAATCAACACTTTGCCAAATACCACAAAATGTAATTATGGTACACAGACTCGTTGTTCAGTCTTTTGTAACAATAATTAAAACCACGTGTGACATTTGGTCACCATGCAGTAAGCCGGTTTAGTGTCCTTGTTATCTGGGCTGTTGTTGTTGGTGTTGTTGTTGCTACTGTCATGCGTGTTGCATAATCATTTAAGCTCAAAATGCATCAAATTGATTAGATGTAATAGGGGAGGGGGAATGAATATTAGCCCCAAATGGCATTGGTCAAAACTAATTTCAGCATCATGCAACTCGATAGTGAGTATATGCTGTCCATTGGGGATAGCTGTATTAGGGTTAACCATTACTTTTTGGATATTTATGGTGCTTTGGCTATATTTGATTTAAATGGCACTACTCTTTACAATTAGAATTTTAAAATTTTCTAAGCTCTACAAATATTTTAATTTTCACAAGAAAGAGATCTGGTAGTTAAGCTTATGGTTTCATAGAATTGTTAAGAATAAAATATCATCTGATCAAACGACTTCCAAACTAGTATTCTATTCCCAATTTTTAAATGCAGGCGTGTCAGAGAACTATAGAGGTGTATCCTTTATGAACGCGTGTTCGAAGATCTGCGGCTGGCTGATTGGGTGAATGTTATGTATAAGTTGAATGAACTCCAGGCGGGTTTTAAAACGAAATACTCAACACTGGATAACATCTACAATCTCACTGCGGTCGTGCAACTAAAGTTTGAGCAAAGAGAAAAAAACAAGTGAGGCGTAGTCGAACGACAAAAATACACTGTTCCTTTGACTTCTTGTGTTTTCATACACATACACTCACTCTCACACATACACACACACACGCTATCTGGCCAGCAATATGGATTCCGGAAGCACCGAAGCACCACAGATGCCATAAGCGCAATCATAAGACTGTGGCCACTGACACGAGACTGGGCAGGAGGGGCAAAAAGTATTGTCTTGTTTGCACAATTGACGGGAAAATGCGTTTAATTCAGCAACTGGAGCAAGGTCCTTCAGTCACTCAGCAGCCGTCGCGTATCACAGTACCTGATACAAACTAATAGTGAGCTATTTCGAGGACCGCTTGCTCTGGATTACTTAGTGAGCGGAGGAGTAGCACAAGGCTAAGTTCTAGGACCAATCCTCTGGAACGTCATGTATGACATCCTGCGGCTAACTCTTCCTGAAGTCTGCTCTCTTGTTGGCTTTGCCGATGACATAGCGCTGGAGACAGTTGCGAAGCACCTAAACGAGACCACTGAAAAGTGCAGTACCGCGATCGTCCAGACATGGTGACATGGCTATCGGAAAATGGGCTGGCGCTTGCAGAGCACAAAACCGAGGCGGTCCTGATCAGCAGCAGAAAGAAAGTGGGGAAGAGTGGGTTCAACCATAAATGAGTCCCAACCGGCTTTACGATACTTGGGCATCATTTTGGACCACAGACTCTGCTTTAGACAGCACCTTGAGCATGTCAGCAACAAGGCGGCAAAAGTAGCAACCTCCATCACCAGACTGATGGCCAACCTCAGAGGACCAAAACAAGAGATATTGCAGGCGTGGTCTCCTCCACCGATCCTCTACGGGGTGCCGATCTTGGCTCAGCGAAGGAAGTCGGTAAAGTTGCAAGTCTGAGGACTCTCGCGATTAAGTGTTACCGCAAAAAATCGCCGTACAAGCAATAGTGATTCGTATATAACTTCGGTGTTTTTTGTCCGATCTTATTATATTTTTTCAGAGTGGGCCACCAACCCGAAACTGCTTTGGAGTTTAAGTTTGTAGAGTCCTTGCAGACACGGAGCTTGACCGAAAGCTTAATTCGGGTACCACGGGAGCCAGAGCCTGCGGAACTTGTTCCGTCTGGCTGTGGTGCGGCCCCTCGGGGAATATCGTGGTGGCTGTGGTTAGTCACTTAGGGGCTCGACGTAGAGTTGCGTCTCAACCGGGTGCCGTGACCCAGAGATCCGAAGAGGTATAGGTAGGCCTCGCTCCTCACCAAGGACGGAGTCACGACCATGCAGAAGAGGCTCCAATTGATACCTTTGGGGCTTCTTTTGAAGTTTCGCTGTGGACGTTGGTTGAGTTTCAACCTAGTGCTTGGCACAGTGGGATTAAGCCATCGTGGCAGGTGCTCACGTTAAACCCCCATTGACTTTAATATAATTTTCAGAATAGTTAGATATTGGGCCCTACGATTTTTCCGCCGTTGGCTTTATTGGACCGTACTTTTTTAAAAATGTCAAAGGCAAGAACATTACTGTAACCTTTTTTGCCCAAAACGGATTAGCTGAACTTGGCTGACATATGGTTTCAATAAGACGGTGCAATGCCACAGCACGCGAAACAATAACCCAATTGAGAGGCGAGTTTTAGAAACAGTTTTTTCACGTTTGGGGCCGGAAGTGGCCGCCTAAATCGTGCGATTGAACGCCCTTAGACTTTTTTTGTGGGGGGCTATGTTGGTGTTCATGTCTACAGCGACAAGCCCACAACAGTAGACACACTGCAAGCCAATATGGAAGAATTTATTCATAACCGCAGTCAACATTTACAAAATCATTTTTTAAACATTAAACTATATAAATCGTTCTATCGACTCAAATTAAGATTTCATACATTTATCTGAATTTTATATTTTTAATCAAATCCGAAAGCTGTTAAAAAATCAGCCTTTGTTATTCAAAGGTAGAGTTCTCGTATCCCCCAGAAATTTTTTATGTTACATACATATTGTCTAAATTTTTCTAGAAATAAAGTAGGCTTTGAATCTATTGACTTTTGGATTTGTTAGCACTAGTAGCACAGAACCAGTATTTCTCAGTTTATTGCTACATTCTGTTGGAGCAACATTACTTCCTAGTTTTTTTTCAACCCAAATCTCGAAGCTAAATTTTGTTTATTTACTACACCGAAAAAACGCGATGGTAAGATTCTATAGTTTGGTAAGTGTTCGGTATTGTTCTTATTTTGTTAAACTTTGGACTACTCAGCAATGGAAACGGATGGTTACGCCACAGATAAAGTCGAAATATCCCAATATCACACCAGGTGGCATAGGGTGGTGTTAAAGGGGAGAAATCTGGCGCGAATGAACGAGAGAGATTGAGAAGATTATCTGGAGGGCTCAGGCCCACCCAAAGCCATGGTTGAATACAAATTGCTGAACCGTCAGCATTTGAACCCAAGCCGGGAGCCAGACGTTCTGCACTATTATTACTTTTACAAGCACGGACGCAGCTTCCCTAAGACCAAGTTTTCCGCTGCATATGAGCACCGGTTTAAGAAAACGATTTTGCTGCGGCAAACGCGGAATGTTTATTTACTAAACAATGTGGGACCGTTGGGTAAGTGGGCTTAAATTTTCCTTAAACTTCGTTAAACTTTTGGACTACTCAACCAATGGAAGCCTAACGTCCCGAAGCGTCCCTGGTCGGCTTACCTTTATGGTTTAATCGGTAGCTGGACAAATCAGATTAATTCGCAATATCCTGACTTCACTTACTATACATACTCAGGTGGCCAAAAGGGGGGAGAGCTCTGGCGCCGCATGAACGAAGGCGGGAAGATGATCTGGAAGGCTCAGGTCATGTAGCCGTGGATCAATAAAGCAACTAAAACAGAATTTGAAGCCCAAGCCGGGATCGAGACGTTACAAATATAGTGCCAGCATTTATGGCCGGACGCGGCAGTCCAATCACAAGCATGCCCCTTGCATACAGATCTGGTCAGAAGAAGGGGAAACTAATTAGAAGCGCTGCAACTGCTAGGCTCATTAACCGCACATAAGGAATCAAAATTCGAAGTTACTCTTTGGACCTCACTACCAACTGTAAAACAAAATAAATAATGAACATTTTTTACTGTCGGCAAACGGGCACCCATCTAGCAGTAAGCTTTTCATACGGAATGGGCGCGTGCAGAAAACTGAAAAACTTTATCTGCCAGCAGGTTAGCTTGCACTAGCTGAGAGCAACAAATCGCTCTCTCACTTAGGCCACTGGGACCCGTTGCAAGGTGCCATATATTCTGTTAAACCCTTGGGTTGTTTTCAGTACTGATCAATTGTGTGGACTGAATAAACTTAGGTAGATCTGGGATCTCTATATCAGAGAACTCCGTTAGGTTAAGTAGGAGGGGTTGACCAAGAAACCTAAGCCTCCTCCAACTTAAAGCGGGGCAATGACACAAGGTGCTGTACCTTTTCCCTCCTTTTCCTCATATCTGAGACTTTACGAAATCAAAGTGATCGCATCAGGTGCTGCGTGCCTGCCTATAAGACAGTAAACCATCAGGGCCTCTACCAGAAGTGATGTGTTCCTTCCTGTAAAGTAAAAAGTGTATAAGTACGTCGAAGATCGAATGCTGGCCACGTAAATCTTGCTACCGCGCAGGAGGAAATGTTTTC
>JAEIFV010001746.1:0-20969 GCA_018904265.1 Lordiphosa collinella | reverse complement strand
TGTTATGCGGCGGATGGTGACTGCATACCCTACAAACGATTGCTTTTTAGGGGAGCGGAGCAGGCAAAACAAAAACATGGTTGGCTTTGTTTGTTTGGTTTTATTGATATTTTTTCCGGACACTTGTTATAAGTTTGGTTTATTGTTGTTATTTAATAGATCTGGTTGTTATATTTTTATGTGTTTGTTTTTTTAATATTTTCTTTATTTAAAAGTCGCCGCTCAATTAGTTACCGATAAATATACCGCCGCCCATATACTCACTGGTAACAGTAGTTATGAACTTTCAAAGCTTAAAAAAATTAATTTATATTAATTCTAAATCTTTTTATATTTTTAGCAAGGTAAATGGAACAATATACAAGTCTTCATTTTTATTTAAATAATATTTTAATGAAAATAATTTAATAATTTTAATTGTACCAATATTTGTTAATATTGTTGTAAACACAGGTGTATGTAAGTAATATATGTATTTTAATGAAAATCGGTATCCAGGAACATACGAGGAGGCCATTGCAATTGCAATGGAGTCTTTAATGAAGACTTACGAGTCGACTTGAGATTTTAAAATGCTTTGAAAATCTGCTTGTTCCCCACCTACCTAATAATACCACCTATACATACAAAAAAATGCTGGGACATTTTATAAGAAACTTATTACTGTTTGAGTATTTTTAGTTTTCTTGCACTCACGCTGTTGATACAGGTTTCCTTTGTGCATTTTTTCTGTCAGCCATTTACTGTTTTTCCTCAGTAAAATTAAAATAAATCATCTAGCATTTTCATCCTGTGTTCATAACAGGAATGGGTAACCGAAAACCAATTTGAATAAATGCTAAGACTTTTTGGTGGCGAGTATACAGGACTGTTTAATTTTTTCCTTTATTCTTTTCATGTAAGGACTTTTTTGTCAAATATTTTTAAAGTGTAAATCGGCGGATTGTCATTGTTATGCGGCGGATGGTGACTGCATACCCTACCGACGATTGCTTTTTAGGGGAGCGGAGCGGGCAGAAACAAAAACAGCTGATTGGCTTTGTTTTGTTTACATTTTTATTGATATTTTTTCCGGACACTTGTTATGAATTTGGTTTATTGTTGTTATTTAATGATCTAGTTGTATATATTTTTATGTATGTTTGTTTTTTTAATATTTTCTTTATTTAAAAGTCGCCGCTCGAATTAGTTACCGATAAATATACACACATATACATATATACACCTGTGTTAAACAGTAGTTTTTAGACTTTTCAAAACTTAAAAAAATTAATTTAGATTAAATTTCTAAAATACTTTTTATTTTTGTAAAGGTAAATGGAACAATATACAAATCTTCATTTTTTATTTAAATAATATTTTAATGAAAATAATTTAATAATTTTAATTGGACCAATATTTGTTAATATTGTTGTAAACACAGGTGTATGTAAGTAATATATGTATTTTAATCGGTATCCAGGAACACCACGAGGAGGCCATTGCAATTGCAATGGAGTCTTTAATGAAGACTTACTAGAGTCGACTTGAGATTCCAAAATGCTTTGAAAATCTCCTTGTTCCCCACCTACCTAATAATATCACCTATACATACAAAAAAAATGAGACATTTATAAGAAACTTATTACTGTTTGAGTATTTTTAGTTTTCTTGCACTCGCTGTTGATACAGGTTTTCCTTTCGTATACATTTTTTCTGTCAGCCATTTACTGTTTTTCCTCAGTAAAATTAAAATAAATCCATCTAGCATTTTCATCCTGTGTTCATAACAGGAATGGGTAACCGAAAACCAATTTGAATAAATGCTAGACTTTTGAGTGGCAGTATACAGGACTGTTTAATTTTTCCTTTATTCTTTTCATGTAAGGACTTTTGTCAAATATTTTTAAAAATATTGTAATGCATTTGAATTAAAGAGAAATAGTAATCTGATGGAGCTTTCAGTTTCAAACTTTTATCAGCGCAGTCATAATTTTTATTTATAATAAAATGTTCTGTGGAGCATTCTGCTTCTATATTTGTTTTTAATAGATCAGAACACATTTCGCAATCTTTTTTTTGCAGAAATTTAAACAATATATAGCCTCCAAAATATCGCAAGACATTGCTATCAAATCCGTTTCCAGTTGCAATATCAAAAATATGCTCAATTTCCGTCTCTTCATCTGAGAACATATCGAAATCGGTACTTTCTACTTTATCGGGTTTTACGTCATTGCAAATTGTTTTTAAGCTGCAGTCCTCGATAACATTTATTAACATTGTATCATCATCTGGGCCGCAATTACCAAGATACTGATGTGGATGTTAATATTTTCATTGATAGCATTTTGGACATTATGATGTTAAATTCATACATCGTTGGATTATTATTTGTTGCTCCGCGAGCCCTTATTAAATAAAATAGGTTTTCTAAAGGGTCTTGATTCAATTTCGCGGTTGATATATGAAATATTTTCGAGCTCCACACACTTTCAGCTAGTGCACACTTTCAGCTATGTTGTTTTTGCAATGCAAGGAATAGGCCGACTGATAACATGCGCGCAATTCTATTGTTTTTGTTTAGTTTGTTTTTGATTGAAAGCTTGGCGCGCATTTTGCATTCATTTGCACGCGCCAATCGATAGAAAAAGTCAAGCATTTTTCACTTCGCTTTTGAATGTGCTTCTGTGCGGTGATATTTACAGTGCAAAACTAAAAAGTTAAATTAATTAATTTAAGAATATAGCGTGATTTTTTCAAAACGCCTGTGTTGCTGTTCCGAGTGTCCGTGGTGGTATCGTAATCAAAGCAAGTATAAAATAGATTAATTTGTCCAGATATTCTTTGTATATTTTTGCAATGAATGAGCATATTATTAGGAAAAATGGTCGGAGGTGTATTATTGAGTGCTGCATGAGGAGCTATGGGGAGTTCATCAAGCTCCTTTCCAAGTAAGTGTTTTCATTTCCATCGATGATAATAGACTCAAGAAATGGGTTGAAATTATGCCATTTGGATGACAATTTTAATAAACGAACTGCGCGAATTTGCAATAGACATTTCGAAAGAAAATATATTGGGCTAAATAGGCTTAAAAGCAATGCCGTACCCACTTTAAATTTAACTGACAACTTCCTTTTGCGTCCGGACAGTACTGTTCCTTGTGAACAATTTGAATTCAATGATGATCCCAGGGCTAAATGTAACGGTATTAAACATGAAGCCCTCATGGGTGGAAAGCAAACATTGGAGTTATGCAAACTTTGGGGCTTAACGCGAAATAAAATATGATCAAGGCTCAAATAATAGAGCAGCTTTCAAAAAATGGGAGTTAACATAAACAAGCCGAGTTTTAATGTTAATGAAAAAGAAATATTTACAATATTTGATGCCCCATATCTTATAAAATCTTTAAGAAATATAATAATGAAGAACAATTTAATTACGCCTGATGGCGAAGTATCTTGGGATATAATAAAGAAATTGTACCAGATTGAGTCAAGAAACTTAACACGACTTTGTCCCAAATTAACTGCCAAGCATATTAATCCAAATTCATTTGAAAAATGAAAGTTAAATATGCTACACAAATATTTAGCCACACTGTTGCGGCCGCAATACGAACAGTGATTGATTCTGACGGATTTGTGGAAATAAATAAGCTCTTTGATTGCCTCAATAGCCATGTTTTATATGAAAGAAATCCATATAGATGTGCAATGCAGAATAATAATAACGTGCACAAGTACCTCGTTGAAATGAGGAAGTATTTTGGAGAATTTAAATATCCACAAGCAGTGCATTGCATTGACGGAATGATTTTGAGCATGTCATCTGTACTTGCACTAGCTGAAAGTGTGTGGAGCTCGAAAATATTTTATATATCAACCGCGAAATTGAATCAAGACCCCTTAGAAAACCTATTTTATTTAATAAGGGCTCGCGGAGCAACAAATAATAATCCAACGATGTATGAATTTAACATCATAATGTCCAAAATGCTATCAATGAAAATATTAACATCCACATCAGTATCTGGTAATTGCGGCCCAGATGATGATACAATGTTAATAAATGTTATCGAGGACTGCAGCTTAAAAACAATTTGCAATGACGCAAAACCAATAAAGTAGAAAGTACCGATTTCGATATGTTCTCAGATGAAGAGACGGAAATTGAGCATATTTTTGATATTGCAACTGGAAACGAATTTGATAGCAATGCCTTGCGATATTTTGCAGGCTATATATTGTTTAAATTTCTGCAAAAAAGATTGCGAAATGTGTTCTGATCTATTAAAAACAAATATAGAAGCACAATGCTCCACAGAACATTTTATTATAAATAAAAATTATGACTGCGCTGATAAAAGTTTGAAACTGAAAGCTCCATCAGATTACTATTTCTCTTTAATTCAAATGCATTACAATATTTTTAAAAAAATATTTGACAAAAGTCCTTACATGAAAAGAATAAAGGAAAAAATTAAACAGTCCTGTATACTCGCCACTCAAAAAGTCTAGCATTTATTCAAATTGGTTTTCGGTTACCCATTCCTGTTATGAACACAGGATGAAAATGCTAGATGGATTTATTTTAATTTTACTGAGGAAAAACAGTAAATGGCTGACAGAAAAAATGTATACGAAAGGAAAACCTGTATCAACAGCGAGTGCAAGAAAACTAAAAATACTCAAACAGTAATAAGTTTCTTATAAAATGTCTCATTTTTTTTGTATGTATAGGTGGTATTATTAGGTAGGTGGGGAACAAGGAGATTTTCAAAGCATTTTGGAATCTCAAGTCGACTCGTAAGTCTTCATTAAAGACTCCATTGCAATTGCAATGGCCTCCTCGTGGTGTTCCCTGGATACCGATTAAAATACATATATTACTTACATACACCTGTGTTTACAACAATATTAACAAATATTGGTACAATTAAAATTATTAAATTATTTTCATTAAAATATTATTTAAATAAAAAATGAAGATTTGTATATTGTTCCATTTACCTTTACAAAAATATAAAAAAAGTATTTTAGAAATTTAATCTAAATTAATTTTTTTTTAAGTTTTGAAAAAGTCTAAAAACTACTGTTTAACACAGGTGTATATATGTATATGTGTGTATATTTATCGGTAACTAATTCGAGCGGCGACTTTTAAATAAAGAAAATATTAAAAAAACAAACATACATAAAAATATATACAACTAGATCATTAAATAACAACAATAAACCAAATTCATAACAAGTGTCCGGAAAAATATCAATAAAAAATGTAAACAAAACAAAGCCAATCAGCTGTTTTTGTTTCTGCCCGCTCCCGCTCCCCTAAAAAGCAATCGTCGGTAGGGTATGCAGGCACCATCCGCCGCATAACAACAATAACAGCCGATTTGATTTCTCAACCACATAAGAGCAGTCGGTTTTTTAAGTGACACCGACTGCAATATGCCCTGTTCCTATCTCAGTAGATGGATTTTTATTCATTCGAATACATACATATATGCAAAACATTTCACTGCTGCCACTGATTTGAATTTGTAAACAAATATGAAATGTATGCTGAAACATTAAGAAATATATTATAACATATAACATTCTTATTTTTACCATTAACCCAATAGTGAATATGCCCATATTGTTAGGGTACCTAGTATGAAAAGTAGCAAAAGAGTCAAATGGGTCGAAATGAAATGATCGCACACATGCACCCGTGTACGTGAATGCATGAACACGCATACATATAAAGAAGAATTCAAGCGCAGAGCAACCTTCTTGAAGATGCGCCACTATGCGACTGAACGAGCGAACTCTCGCAATCAGTGTGCGGCATAAGAATGAGAGAGCGAAGAGAGAGAGAGAGAGCCGCGAGAGAGCGACGGGGCCCGCCGCTAACAGGCCTGGGGCCTGTCGCTAAGAAATTTTTGTGTCCATTTTCGTTGTATGAAATGAGTAGTCTATATGTTGTATGGTTAGTGTTTGTAGTCAATTCTGTTCATTTGATTTTGGCCACCACTGTAACTTTGTATTTCATCACAATCGCTGCGTATTTCTTCTTTTGCTTTTTGTTGTTTTTTCTTTTCAGCTTCTTGAATTTTTTCGCGCACTTCCTCTGCTTCTGCAGCTGCCATTTTTTGTTCAAAAACACTGACTATCGCTGTCTCTTTCTCACTGCAAAAATCTCGTCTATTTGCACCGTTTCTTGTATGTACACCAAATGTACAGTTAAGATCAGTTTCGTTTATTTCTTTGCTTTGCGTTTTCTCTGCCGGCGTTTGCTTTTGCGCAGCGTTCTTCTTTTGTTTTCAATTTCACTGGAATTTTCGACTTTACTGCTGCACAACTTCAATTGTTTTAACTTTTCACTCACTTATGTCCGCTTTTCTACTTATTTATGTGGCTGCTCGCAACGGTTGAGCCCCCATGTAAGATTTATTAAGTTTATAAATCATTTAATTTGGCACGAACTGTTAAATAAGAGAATACAGAATGAGTTTCACAAGATAGTTTAAATTTAAATCGATAGTTCAACTTAAACTGCGTTAAAAGAATTTTGTTGACTTTTTTTCACTTGTGAAGATTTTTTTATTTTTATTTGCTGTCCGCACAACCTTTACGTTACAATGACGATAGGAGAATGAGAACAATAGAAAGTCAAACTAAACCAATACAAGTAGCTGCTTGTTGCAACTATTTCCCATTGTCGTACGACTCTTTGTCTCTTTCTTTCAAAAAAACCCTTTTATTTTTGACAGGTAAGTATTTTGCACCACTGTTGCTTAAATAAAAAATCGATTTCGCAATACTGGTGCGTTAACATGTTGCACTAACATTATTAGATATAATTTGATGCGACCATTCTTATAGACCTTTATTTTCTACACCACATAGTCCATGTGGATGATCAACGTGTATAAGTCAAATCTCATTGTATATACAAATTTGTTAATTTTTTCAATTCATTCTTCAATTATTAATTTTTCTTCGCTCCACCACATATTCCATGTGGATGAGCAATGCATAAGCCACAGCACATCTCATCTATATATATAAAACTGTTTAACCTGACTGACTGACTGACTGACTGGTGACCGTCGCACAGTCTAAACGGTAAGAGCTAGAGGGCTGAAATTTGGACAGGAGTTTCCTTAGGTGGTGAACTAGTGCGTACTAAGACTGGGTTTTGGAAAATTCCACCCGGAAAAGCCGGAAAAGCGTCGGAAAACTTTGTATAGGGAAAATTTTATTTTTATCCGATTGACTTGAAATTCGGTTTGTAGGCATAGTATGCCATTACACCCGCTCAAAGTGACTGCATGGTGCGCTGTTCACGCTGGAGGAGTCATCGGGCCATTTTTTTTCGAGAACGCCGAGAACACCGTTTATAGGGTCATGTTCAGGCCTGTTCCCGT
This sequence comes from Lordiphosa collinella, assembly GCA_018904265.1. Classification (NCBI taxonomy): domain Eukaryota; kingdom Metazoa; phylum Arthropoda; class Insecta; order Diptera; family Drosophilidae; genus Lordiphosa; species Lordiphosa collinella. The sequence goes on along the minus strand of JAEIFV010001746.1, from coordinate 13,567 downwards.
TTTCGATTTCGATCAGATCATGCGGAATCGGAGTTGGGTAGCGTTCCCGAAAAACGATCAAGTTATTCGGTTTCAAAAGTTCTGCCTCAGAGTCAGTGGAATGAAAAGTAAATGCCAATTTTTTTGGCAACGGTGATTCTTTTGCATTTTGCAAAATTTTTATTTTAACTTGTCGACTATTGTGGAGATTTTGAAGTATCTATTGATATATCAAGCCTTCAATTTGATTTAAAATCATTTTTGTTAAGTTTCTTACCTCAGAAATTGCATGTAGACGAAAAGAAAACGATCGAAATGAAACCGAGCTGTTCGCAATTCCGAATCAGCGCATGCGCAGTGCTGATCGAAAATGTCAAGAGCGGCCTTATGGCTGAATATTCGAGCTTTCATTCGAGCTTTCCGATTCTTCGAAGAGACCCAATCGATTTCTATTTCACTCGAAACGGGAACACCAAAATGAAAACGATTCGGAATTGCGATTGTTTTACTTTTTCATTCCACTCGGAAACGGGAACAGGCCTGGTTAACTGGGTTTTTTCTGCCGCAATTGGACGAATTAGGACTGGAGCACATGTGGTTCCAACAGGGCGGAGCAACGGCACACACTGCGCGAGCCTCCACCGACATTCTGAAGGCAGCGTTCCCGGGTCGCCTCATCTCTCGTTTTCCCGATTTGCACTGGCCTGCAAGATTGCCCGATTTAACCGTTCCAGACTTTTTTTGTGCGGTTTTTTTAAATCCCGTGTTTACGTAACCAAGCCCGAGACCTTGGAAGCCCTCAAGGATAACATTCGACACGAATGCGAGAATCTGCAGCACGAAGTTCTTGCTGAAGTGATGAAAAATGCCATAAAACGAGCCCGTATGGCAATCAATTGTAACGGCGCCCATTTGGCCGATATCCTCTTTTCAAAATGACCAATAAAATTCTAAGGTTCAAATAAATATAATCAAAAAAATGAATTGTTTCGCTGGCTCGAGGTCAGCCAGCGAAACCTCGAGCCAGCGAAACAATTCATTCTACAAGTGGGAAAGGTCGCCAACTATAAACTCTATAATCAAGAAAAAGAATATACGTTTTTTATTTAGGAGAAAAATGAAAGCCAAACAACATAAACTCTATAATCAAGAAAAAGAATATACGTTTTTTATTTAGGAAAAAAATGAAAGCCAAACAACATCGGATGACTTCTTTTGACCCACCCTGTACAAACATTGGTTATACACTAGTCGGCATAATCGGTAAACAAAAAATCCTAAAATTTGGAAATTTTTATCGAGTACTGGTATGAAAGTCCGCTTTCAATAATTCATAAGTAGTCCACAATCAGCTGCTGGGGTTAGAAAACAATAATCGAATTGTCCAAACGAATGTGGGCGTAAGTAATTTGACAAGATTTCAAAATTGATATATTCTCAGCACAGGATCTTTAAAGCTAAAAGAATGATGGATTCTAGAAAAGTTTTTCACGCTGAATCCGAATCTAGCGTTAGAAGCTCCATATCTCTAATAGATTGACTGTAAATTAGGCATGAAAAAGTGCTACAAAAAATGTTGTTTTTAAAAATTTGATTTGTTCATTGTATAGTACTTATTTTTATCGGTTAAGTGTGATTAAAACCTTAATCATTTCATAAGATATTAGTTCGTGAACGCTCTGCAAAGTATGGCCGATTTGCATGCAAATTCATATTTATCGTTTTTTATAAGGTAGTTTTTAAAGCAAAATGCACCGTTTACTTAAAAACTACACTGGCGCTCAACTAAAATACAAATCTTAATTTAAAATTAATTTAAGCTTGAATTCTAATACAAATCGGTCAAACTTGGCAGATCGGTCACGAACTTATATCTTATGAAATAAATAAGTGGAATATGCAACAAAAATACTTTTTTTTATGTTTTAATTTTCTCAGGAACTATAACAGGAACTATCAATAAGTTATTATTGAGACAAATTAAATTGCAAAATGTTAAGAAAAGCAAAATCTATTGTATTTAATGAGGTTTGGGTGGATTTGAGAATTGCAGGTACCGAAAATGTGACACTAAAAAATCGGCTCGTCACATTTTTGGGCATATCTCCTCTCTCAGATATGTGCTCACAAAATTTCAGCTGAATCGACCGTACAGTTTTTGAGAAAAACGAAAAATTGAATTTTTTCCAAAACTGTACAGCCGATTTTAATGATTTATGCATCAAAATCATTGTCATTATCATTATTGCCAATGATTGACACTACCGTGCAAAACGTGCCATTGTCTCAGAGCAAAAATAAAAGTTAGCGTCGAATTTGAATTTGGCCAGTGTGACCTTTGCTGCAGATTGATCACGGCGCCACTGTCGCTTGCGCCACTCTCGCTGGCGCCATTGTCGCTGCCACTGTTGTTGGCACTGGCGCCACTGTCAGCCTTAGCAGTGGAAAATATGAAGCCGAGCCACCCCCACTGTAAAGCGTTATTCTCAAAAACGGTGCGGTCGATTGAGCTGAAACTTGCTAGGTACACTCTTGATTATCTCTCCTATTAGCTACTATACCGTGCAATGTGTGTCAACTTAGCAGTTGACGCATATTTAAAAAAGTATTTTTTTGAACGTTTTTTGTATGGGAATTTTTAGAGGTTGGTCCACTGTTAGCCGTTTTTCTCAAAAACTGTACGGTCGGTTGAGCTGAAATTTTGTAAGCACATACTTAAATATGTGTTTTGGTATACCGTGTATATCATGCCATTATCTGAGAGAGGAGATATACCCAAAAATGTGACGAGCCGATTTTTTAGTGTCACTTTTTCGGAACCTGCAATTCTCTAATCCACCCAAACCTCATTAAATACAATAGATAATGCTTTTCTTAACATTTTGCAATTTAATTTGTCTCAAAAAGTTAAGTAGTTCCTGAGAAAACTAAAAAATAAAAAAAGTATTTTTGTTGCATATTCCACCGTTCCAGATCGACGCTAAACAGTCGACGCTATTTTGACGCACATGGCTTAAACACATTTAAGCAGATAAAATTTTTAAAAACAACATTTTTTCTGGCACATTGGATCCAAGCAAAACAGCCAAATTAGCCATTTTCATGCCTAATTTACAGTTAATCTATTAGAAATATGGAGTTTTTAACCTCAGATTCGGACTCAGCATGAAAAACTTGTCTAGAATACATCATTCTTTAGGCTTTTAAGATCCTGTACTGAGAATATATCAATTTTGAATTCTTGTCAAAGTACTTATGCCAACCTCCGTTTGGATGATTTGATTAATATTTTCTAACCCAAGCAGCAGATTGTGGACTACTCATGAATTATTGAAAGCTTACTTTCATACCGGTATTCGATAAAAATTTTAAAATTTTAGGATTTTTGTTTCAAAGATACAGGGTGGGCCAAAAGAAGTCACCCTATTGGAAGATGCTCTTATTTTTACAAATAGCCGTCAAAGTCAGATCTGTTTTGACATTTGTGGACTAGACAGATGTAGAATACAAGTGAACAAGCCATGGATCGATATACTCCCCAAGAACGCGGAAAAATCGTGAATAATCAATTTTTCGACCAAAATCATAATGAGCGATGAGGCTCATTTCCAACTCAGCGGGTACGTGAACAAGCAAAACTTTCGCTTTTGGGGCACCGAAAATCCACGAGTGATGCACGAGGAGCCATTAAACCCGCTCAAAGTGACTGAATGGTGCGCTGTTCACGCTGGAGGAGTCATCGGGCCATTTTTTTTCGAGAACGTCGCTGGTCAAATGACAACAGTGGACGGTGCGCGTTATAGGGTCATGTTAACCGGGTTTTTTCAGCCGCAATTGGACGAATTAGGACTGGAGGACATGTGGTTCCAACAGGACGGAGCAACGGCACACACTGCGCTAGCCACCACCGATATTCAACACCGACAAACAACATCGGATGACTTCTTTTGGCCAACCTTGTATAATGGTTTGTTTATGAAAAATTGTTTGTCAAAATAATTATGCCGACTAGTGTAGGTCTTTTGGTCTAAAAGTTATTCGAGTTTAATTTTCATTTTAATTTTTAAAATTGAAAATTTTTAATAATTTTTATTCATAATTTTTTTCCCAAAATTAAACTCAAATAACTTTTAGACCAAAAGACCTATTACTTTTATCTGTAAAAATTAAAAAAAAAAATCCAAGTAATTTTTTCAATCAAAATTGAAAATAAAAATGTATCCCTATTTTAATGCCAGCTCAAAAATATGAATACTGGTACCTCCCCCTTACATATAGAACCTTTGGATAAGAACAAAAAAAAATTTGTTTTCCATAACTGTTACTTACGGTCCCTGCTATTTACTATTTCATATCGTATCATATAGTATTTTCATATAGAATTTACTTTTGTTTTGGGTGAAATTGGTGGATATTTGTCAATTTTCGTCCGATTAACTTCATACTCAAATTCAAAGCTAATCAAACAAACTATGGATTAAGTGAATAACAACTTTTGGAAACCTTACCTACACATTGGCGAGTGAAGCCGCGGGTGTAAGCTAGTTAATAGATACATTTTCACAATCACTTCCATTTGTTTTACTATCGCTACAATCACTGCTTTCACTAGCATTATTAGGACTCACGCACTTCCGACGTAGTGCAGATCTTTCCAGAAGTTTGGTGCAGCAGCTGCATCGATATTACCAATGACCACATACCAAAACGCTCAAGACATGGTACAAAGAATTACTGGGTAATTTAGCAAGATAGAGATTGAAGCAGTAGATAGAGATTTTCTAAAGGTTCAAAGAGTCTTCCCTTCGGAGGAAGGACTAAGCATAAGTTTCTTAAGTCTAAAATTGGTAGAGAATATGTTAAATATTTTTCATGGTTATTTCATTTGGTTCTGTGAAATTGAGCCGCGTGCATTTAGGTAAAATTCCACACGGTTTATGATATATGGACTTCATAAAAAGGGTCCCTTTTTCAAAATTTTTGGCTGGAGTGAAAATATGGTGCGTATCAAAAAAGTACCTTTACGATATGGAGGGGTCAAGACCTTTGGGTTTTTTTTTTTAGTTTCGGTATGTTCTTCAAAAATATCGGGGTCCGAAGGCATAACCAATTTATGAGTTGCACTGTGTTATTGAACGATGTCAAATATCCTAGTTCTCACTATAACAACATCAGTTCTTAACCAAACCCCGGTTTCATTTTTAATTTCGCATAATCTGTTTTCAACAAATCATGTGAAACATGGACAACAACAAGAAAAATTTCTAATTTTAATTTTATCGATTAAAAAAACCGCCTGTAAAAATCACTTATAGTTTTTGTACAATTTAATTTTTTATAAGCCTTTTATGGCAACTGAAGTTATACAGTACAGTGCTGCTGTAGCTTGCTGATCTAATAGAAATTTGTGCAGGCACCAGAAGTCAAATCAATTTCCTCCGAATCGGAACTATCAGAGGTGAGGGCCAAGGCGGACATGTTTCCCAAATCAAGGCCATGCACCGGCTCCATAATTCGGTGTAGGTTCCGACTAAGCGGTTGAGTTTGCTGCGCCTGCTGTTGGAAGTGCCGCCAGATGAACCTGGTCCAGCTATGACAGGGAGAGTGCCCAGACTGAGGCAACGCATACATACGTCTGGCATTTTACAGCAGTTGAAGACGAGCCAGTTTACGCCATTTGGCACGACAATTCTGAAACCACACCTGGAAAGCGCGAATAAGTGTTTCTCAAAATCTTATTATAACGATATTATTATCTGATGAAAAAAGTTTTCCATTCTTTAGCGAATTGATAGCTATCAGCTAGATGGCCAGACTCCATGACATTTTTGTTTGAAAATGTTCGGCATTTTTCTCAATCGATCAATAAACTTGACATGCACTTAGAAATTATAGATTGCTGAGCTGTGGAGATTTCAATTAGAGTTTTTAAATGAAAGAGAGTTGACAAACTATCGATTTTCTTCTAAGTTTTAATTCAAAAGACTCCAAATCTAAAATAAAGCTGAAAAAAGCCGAAATCACTTTTAAAGAAGCCAGTATTCCCGCTGCCCGCTGTTTAAAAAGAAATTGGCAGCACTGCTCGGCTGCCCGCAAAATGGTTTAGTACACAACAGCTCAAGTTTAGTGCTTAAAGTCTGTGTATTAAACATGTCGCAAATTTTTTGTGTATTAAGGCAAGTCTGCAACTGCAATGGAAATTGTTTAGTAATATTTAAGATATTTGGCTAACAGGCAAGAAGAGAGAGCGCGAAAAGTTGAGCAAATGGCCGTCGATTAGTGTTAGTGTGACCGAAAAAAAAATACCAAAAACGCGTTTTGTTCACGTTGATGCGTACTTAAGCAAGCTGAGACGGTTGATTCAGTCCAGTCGCCTTCGACTTGCTCTCGGGCGAGGATGTCCGTTCGCATTTATTTTTTTTTTATTTTGATTTTATTTTCTTTGGAATTGCATTGTGCACTTGGAGTTTGTTAAATATTCTAAATTATTTTATGAAAATTTATTTTATGCTCGTCTGGGAGAACTCCATGTGCTGCTGATCCTGCTGTTTTTTCCTCATGTTTTCAACATGGGCGTCAAATCGTGTCGAAACTCAGTCGAAGTCAGTCTATTTCGTTCTCATATTAATTAAAATAAGAAATTAATTATATTTCCATGTTATTTTTTTATGTAAGTGGGTCATGTCTCATTCCATGTATACGTATGGTACATTAAGAAATGCATTTCTTGTCTTACAGATTTCGTGTCCGTAACATTACCACCGGCCAACATAAATACCCCTATCTCAGCCCTTGAGTGTTGTTTTTGTGTTTTAGAATATTGCAAAGCTAAAAGTTGTATCCGAACATTCGCAATTGCTTTTAAAGCGTGGAAATATAAGCTGTCAAAACCACAATATTATTATTAATATCCAAAACATAAAACCAAGTAAATCCAAAAATGGTAGGTGGCCCAGTTGAGTAAAAAACCAAAAAACATTGTGCTTTGAACATAGCTCCCAAAAAAGTATTAACACTTTTTTCAATGCGACCAGCCTCAGTGAAAAAAACGAAAACAAACTCTCACTGAGCGGAACACTTTTTCTCGCACCTCATGTGTTTTCTGTTACGTGTTTTCGGTTGAGCAAAACAAACGAGTAGGTCTGTTAGCGACCCTCTGAGAGAAACACTTTGAGCGAGCGCTCACCAACCAACTGTCTGCAAATGAGCAGAACAAAATGTCTGCGAAAAGTGTTTATTATGTTGGTGTTGTTTTGTTCGTGTGGCAGGCGATGGCCTTATGTACCCACCTAATTAAATAAATATGGTGTTTACTTTTTGCGCTAAAATAAATCAAAAATTAATATTTTCTTTATTTAGTTTGATAGGTTAAAATTGATCTAAACGCATTCAATGCACACAGCTATACCACGTAAGTTATTCAAAGATTGTTGTCAAAGACACATAAGGACGCAACACACAACACAAAAGACAGTTTGTAAGTTTGCTCTCGGCAAAAGTGTCAGTGAAAGACATGAGAGAAACAAAAAAAAAAAAAAAATCTTTGCTCTGAGCGCAACAGAACTGCAAGTGTTTTTTGTTCGTTGATTTTCTTTTCCTTAAAATAACATTGTACATTCGGAGTTTGTTAAATATTCTAAATTATTTTATGATAATTTTCTTTCCGAATTCATTATTCTGATCATTTTATTTTATGCTCGTCTGGAAGAACTCCATGTGCTGCTGATTCTTTTGTTGCTTTCTCATGTTCTCTATATGGGCATTATAATCATGACTAAATTCAGCCGAAGTCATGCGGTCGACTAATTCCAGTTCTTTGGGTATATTTTTTGAAGGTGTGGGCACAGGACGATATCGGGGTCTGACATGATCGTCACAGTATTGGTAGTTCCTGTGAAGTTTTTACTTCAAATAATAATATTTTCTTTAATTGACTTTGTAAAAGGTATTTTGATATATGCACGTCTGGAAGAACTCCATGTGCTGCTGATCCTTTTGTTGCTTTCTCATGTTCTCTATATGGGTATCATAATCATGACTAAATTCAGCCGAAGTCATGCGGTCGACTAATTCTAGTTCTTTGGGTATATTTTTTGGAGGTGTGGGCACAGGGACGATATCAGGGTCTGACATGATCGTCAAGTTTTGGTAGTTCCTGGGAAGTTTTTACTTCAAATAATTATATTTTCGTAAGATTTTCACAGGAGCTACCAAAACGTGACGATTGATAGGATTGCCAACTTGTTTTATGAAACGTAACAAGGAGCCCAAAGAGTAAAACAAAGTGAGTTTGGAAATGTATGTCTTTAATAAATGTATTGGCAGAGGGCGTGGTTTCGCAAATAGCGCACGGAAATTCTTGCAAGGCACTGGTTGTTGCGGAGGAGGAAATCTTGGAGAGCCGCCACTTCAAAAAGAAGCTGCCAATTGTTCTTCGAAATGACATTACAATATTATAAAATGGACGAAACGAAGGATCATTTCAGGAGTACCAAAAAGAAGTCTCCATCGGATATTCGAGTTTGTTGTGTAAATTCTGGACGGGCTTGCGCTGTTGCACTCAATCATTTTGCAAAATGGCTTATTTGAGGGTCAGCCAGGTAGGATGCACAATGCTTGACTGCTCAAGAAAGGCCTATTTTCAAAACTTTCTAACGAAACAGAACCATTTATTTTAAAAGAAAGTCATTTAACAAAGACATCGCCTACCCTTTAAGTATCTTTTTACTAACGCCTTATTGCCATGCTTGTTAGAAAGCAGTCGAACCAAACAGTCGCATAGCTTTCAGCTCCGTACAAAATTTAAAGTTATATCCAAATTAACAAACAATTAAATAGTACACTTGGGCTGGATTCCCAATAAGTGCCGTGGCAAGACTTTCGCTTGTGCAAAGCTTAATTACGAGTGCAATTAATAGCAAACTACCAATATAAATAAAATAATAAACAACCAAAACATTGTTTGGGTGCTTGTTCGCGCGCAACTTCGACCTTTGGCCATCGAGCGGATTATCTATTCCTTCCCAACTCTCACGCCTACTCTCTTTCTGTGAAGTTCTGAGAGAGTGCATCAAACTTCAAACCAACACCACAACGACAAGTAAAGCAAAACGAACGAATTATGCCTAAACCAACGAACTCTGCACCAAAGCGCATACGAAGTGATTCGTCTGTCGACTTGAAGGCGGGTCGCACCTCTGATACCCCTTCGCCCCAATTGATTGAGTTAATCAATCAACGATTTGCGGAGCAGGCGCTGCATATCAGCAACAGCATGCGGGAGGCTGAGGAGCGAATCCTACTCGAAATGACTACAAAAATGAACGGGCTTGCTGGAGAGTTGGAGCAGCTGGCCCGACGAGTTCAAGCTCTTGAGGCAGAAAACGTGCAGGCGCTACGGGCTAAGGTCAGTGAACTGGAGGCCAAGCTGGAGACCAGGATTGAAGATGAAGCCAATGCAAGGATCGCTACCAATGTGAGAGTGCACGGGGTACCCATGATGGAGGATGAAAACCCGAAGATCCTATTTAATAACCTATTTTTCACACTTGGTCTCACCCCACCACCGAAAATCAACGAGATCTTTCGCATAAAGCCCCGCGGTCCGACACACCCTGTTCTTGGTCCAATCATAATAATAAAATTCGACAGCGTGAGGGAAAAGGCAAATCTATTGCGAGCGGCTGGAGCATACAGGCGAAACTCCAATAAAGCACTGTCCCTTGATATATTAGGATTTGACTCTGAAGCTGCATTCTACATAAATGAGCAGCTGTCTAAAAGCAACTATGAGCTATTCAAAGAGGCCATGCGATTGAAAAAGCTTAAAACTCTGTCGGCTGTCTTCACGCGGAATGCAGTTGTATACGTCAAGAAGAGGGGAGGCAGCGATTATGTACGTATAAAGTGTATGCAAGAGCTTTCAGCAATAGACGGCAATATTTCAGCAATACCAACGGAAGAATCTACTGCTCTTGATTCAGCTAGTGCTGAGAGTGACTTATTTCGCTCTTAAAATTTTCATTTTTTTCATTTGCATTTTTCAAAACTGTTTACTTATGTCTAATGTTAGGTGTTTATGTGAATTCTTGTTCGTCTATGTGCATTTTAGGGTGTCCAATTCAATCTTTATTAAGAGTGAGCTTCTTTTTGGATTTCAATGCTTCCAATGCAGGATCAGGTTAGTGTGTTAGACTCCAGTGCGAACAGCCATTCTATGATTAGAGTCTTAGGCAGGCAACACAATGGTTTAAATATGTGTCATATAAATGCTCAGAGTCTCGTTAAAAAAATAGATGAATTTCGACATTTGTTTGTCAGATCTAATGTTGATGTTATATGAATTTCTGAAACGTGGTTTCTGGCCGATATGTGTGACACAGTAGTATTGTGTGAGGGTTACAAGCTATTTCGAGCTGATAGAAAGGGCCATGCAGGGGGTGTGGCAATTTATCTGAATAATAAATTAAATGCTAAACTTATTTGTAAACATCACCCGGGAAGTGCAATAGAGTATCCCTTTTTGGAAGTTAGTGGGTCTAATCATGAGCATAAAATTCTCCTAGGTTGTGTCTATCGTCCTCATCGTAACATTGATTACGGTGATTTTGTCTCTTATGTTAACTAATTTATCCCTGAACTATAATAATGCTATAATTATGGGCGATCTTAACAGTAATATTTTAATTGAAAATCACCTTCGAAACTCCATGGAATCCCTTGGCTTAAAATTAATCAATCAAACCACTCCAACGCATTTCACTAGTACCTGCAGCAGCTTACTGGACGTAATATTTGTAAATAATACAGAGAAAATCCTTTTATATGACCAGCTCACAGTGCCAGGGTTTTCAAAGCATGACCTTCTATTTTTGACCTATGATATATATTTGAATGTTGGTGATTGTATGATTACCTATAGAGACTTTAAAAATATAGACTATGACCATTTAAGTGTTGAATTTGACAAATTTGATTGGAATTCAATCTTTAGTTTGACGTCAGTTGATTCTCAGGTGGATGAACTGCAAGCAAATATAGTAAGCCTGTACAATTTATGTGTTGCAGTTAAAACAAAGGTTATAAAGCCGCGAGAAACCCCATGGTTCAACAATAAAATAAAAGTGGCCATCTGTCAGCGTAATATTGCCTTTAAGAAATGGAAAAGGTTTAGAACTACAGGTCTATATGTAGAATTTAAGCATATGAGAACAAATGTCGTGAAGCTGATAAAACAGGCCAAATGCTTATTCTACAACGACAAGTTTAAGAAAGCTGTAACTACTGGTGAAAGATGGAGGGACCTTAAAGGACTTGGGATAGGAAGACAAAAGACTTCACCTCATGTTGAGGCTGATGTAAATCAGCTAAATAAACAATTTGTGCAATGCCAAGTACCTGAAACTACATCTAATGCCTATAGTGACTGTGAACCTTATAACATCTGTGATAGTAGCTTTAAATTTGTATGTGTGAGTCAATGTGATGTTCTTGAGTCTATTTTAAATGTTAAATCTAACGCAGTAGGTCTAGATGATGTCAGTCCCAAATTTTTAAAAATAATCTTACCCGGAATCCTACCTCACATTACCCACATTATAAATACAGCCTTCACTACCTCGGGTTTTCCTGACAGCTGGAAAGTGGCTAAAATATTGGCTATTCCGAAAACTAATGGAGACTTTCGGCCAATTTCCATTCTACCATTCATAGCAAAGGTTTTTGAAAATTTAATTGCCAGACAAATTAACGCATTTATGCTTACCAACCGCCTCCTGAGCGAGAAACAATCGGGTTTTAGGAAAAATAGGAGCTGTACGACAGCTATACTAAATATAGTGGAGGACATAAGAAAAAGCATAGATGACGGAAATGTGACGCTACTGAAACTGCTTGATTATAGCAAAGCTTTTGATACCGTAAACCATGACACTCTATGTTCAAAAATGAAAAATCTATACTGTTTCTCGAGTACAGCACAAAAACTAATGCGTTCCTACCTAACCAACAGGCGTCAAGCTGTTGTTACATCGTCCGTCTCTTCGTCATTTCTGTCCGTCAAGCGTGGTGTTCCTCAGGGTTCCGTTCTTGGTCCATTATTGTATTCCATTTATGTAAATGACCTTCCAGATGTCTTGTCAGAGTGTGAAGTTCATATGTATGCTGATGATGTTCAAATGTATGTTGGTCGTCCTTTGTCTAAAATTAATGAATGTGTTAATGTGTCCAACAGTGAGCTGACTAAAGTTAGTAAGTGGTCAAATAAGAATGGTCTAGGATTAAACTCAGTAAAATCAAAATGCATTGTGATTTATAAAAAAGCAATTGATACAGTAAACTTACCAAAACTAAAAATTGACGATAAGACAATAGACTATGCAGAAAGAGTAAGCAACTTAGGAATCACAATAAACCAAACTCTTTCCTGGAGCGATCATATAAATAAAGCTTTTGGCAAAACATATGGATCCCTCAGACAACTATATCTCACGCAGCAGTTTCTTCCCATACCTATACGACTCTTAATTGCTAAAGCCTATTTGATACCCGGTCTCTTCTATGGAGTGGAAATTTTTGCCAATAGTGATGCAGCAAGCAAGCACAAACTAAATGTAGCCTTTAACAATATTGCTAGATATGTCTTTGATATAAAGCCATTTGACCACGTTTCGGAATATTCTATAAAGCTTTTTGACCTTAATTTAGACAGTTGGATTCAGTATAGGGCATTGATATTTCTACACAAGCTTATTAGCACCAAAGAACCAACGTACCTATACGAAAAACTTGAATTTTCTGCTTCTCTGCGCACAAATAATATTGTCTGCCTAAGACATCGGCTATCATCATCAGAAAAACATTTCTATATATTTGCTGTTCGCCTCTGGAACAATCTTCCGCATGATTTAAAGACCATTAGAAGCGCACCGCAATTTAAAGTTAAATTATTTGCACATTTTAAACATCAACTCTCTAGAATTTAAAGTTTAGAATAAGAACCATTCACTTCCAATATTCTCAATTTGTATTTTTAATTTGTTTTTCTCAATGTTTTTCCCAATGTCTCTCTCAATGTTAGTGATAAATGATTTAGGTTTAAGGATTAAGTCAGAATTTTGTAATTTTATATTTTTGTGACTAGTGCATTAATCATAAGTTTCTAATTAAGAAAAAAATAAAATAAAAAATAAAAAATAAATAGAAAATATAGTTATTTGAATAAAAAAAAACCAAATTGTCAGGACTCGAAAGTATAGAGGAAGAACAAAAGCCAGATAAATAATATCTCTGTGCAAAACTTCAGGTCGATAGCTTCAAACCTAAGGGACTAGTTTGCGTTGAAACAGACAGACGGACGGACAAAGCTCAATCGACTCAGCTCGTCATGATGATCAAGAATATATAAACTTTATGTGGTCGGAGATGATTCCTTCTAAGCATTCCGAATTTCTGTGCTAAATTATAATACTCTTTTTATGTGTATACAAAAACGCGTTCAACTGCTGATGAGCCATTTATTTAGTGTCATTTATTTTCTTATCTGAAACTAACAAAAGATTCATGTAACAACACATTTTTGAATGTTCGA
>JAEIFV010001745.1:0-21138 GCA_018904265.1 Lordiphosa collinella | reverse complement strand
CGACTTATCAAACCTAAGGCTTCGGTTCGACACTTGATTAATGGAATCTTAGATCGTTGATACTTTATAAGTGAAACAAAGAAAGAAAGTCGGTCAAGCCCGACAATAACATACTCTGTACCTGCGAAGTGCTTATTTGTTTTCCTTATAACTCGACAACCGTTTATCCGATCTTTACCATTCCTTTGACGGATCGATAAATAATCCTGATTACTAAATATGTCTAGAAGGAACGAACCTTCTATCTATAAAACTGTGGGAGATATGACGTTTTTACCAATTTGCGGGGGCGGGAGGGGGCGTGGCAAAAATGGAAAATAAACTTGATCTGCCTGCAAGTATAAGAAGCATATGTCCCATATATGTCAAACCTCTATCTCTTACCATCTCTGAGATCTGTGCGTTCATACGGCAGACGACGGACAGACGGACATGGCTATATCGACTCGGCTGTTGATGCTGATCAAGAATATATATACTTTATGGGGTCGGAGATGCTTCCTTCTGGCTGTTACATACTTTTGCACAAACTTATTATACTCTATGTACCTTTGGTACAGAGTATACAAATTGTTACGAATCTTGTCCCTGGCCTGCGTACGTATCACTGGTTCAGATGCTGAAAGTAATATGTATACCCAAAAAGTGACTAAAATGGAAATAACTGAACAAAGTTAAAGAAACTATTTTTATATATCAGACGGAATATTAAGGTTCTTTACGAATTCAAAGAACAGAATCAATAATAAGTTTCCTGTTCGACATAATGTCTGCTTGATTCGTCCTAAGTTCCCAGGCCTGCTTGTTTCTCCTTTTATATAACCATATTTTTGATAAGAAGGAAGCGTTCAGCTTAGGAAACTAATTATAAGATTAATCAAAACCCGACTGAACTTCATTCATTATAGTTATCATTCATAAGACCTCTAACACGGCTTTTAAAAGTCACTCGACATTTCTGGGTCGTCAACAAAACAGACAAATTATCTCGTTCTCTTTATTCTCAGAGAGAGTGTTTTTTGACTAGCCTTATTTATGCGAATTGAACCACTTTATTTCCTAATAAAATGGCCACGAAATTTGGGGTTAGAATGTAGTATGTTCCGAAGTATGTATGTTTCCCATTTTAGTCCAATAAAAACCAAAAGTTTCATTCAATTTTGGCGGATTGATGCGAAATAAGCGTCTACTACGAAACCGAGATAACGCAACGTAATACCCTGCGCTGGGCCTGCTGGTTAACTAAGCTACCGAATGTACTTAGCAACTTCCAATTAGCAATTAGCAATGCGTTTGCTTCGAATTCTCGCTGCTGCCTACTAATTTACAATATGTGTATGTGGTTGCATATGTTTGTGTCCAGGCGACACAGTGGGCAAGAAGCAAAACAAACAATGAATTTAAGCTACGTTAAATTGCACCCCGTGACTAACAGAAATGAATGTTTAGGTTGTGTTGAATGCGTGAACCGACAAAGAGAAATCAAGAATTATGTAAAACTTATAGTGAGGAAGTTCTAGAGCAAGCGATCTCAAAAGTTGAGGATTCGTCTTCCTTAACCTTTTTAACCGAAAGAAACCCTACTGATCTTTGGTATTTTTGTACATTGTCTTAGCAAGTGAATATAACTTACGTCAAGATAATGACCTACATCACACAATGTCATTTCATTTCAATTCCAGTAATCTTTTATCTTATTTGTCTGCATCGAATTCGTTAATTTACGACACCGTCCAATCGATGTATGCAGGGGTATATCGTAAGAAAGTTATCCTTACTTGCTTAGGGCAGTATATAAGAATTTTTTGAATTTAATAATCATAGATGTAACTTGGAATTGCGATAATATCAACTTTTAATTACTTTTACAATTACTTGAAAAATAAAACCTGTAAAGTGGGATTATAGAGTAATTGTTGTAAACTCATGTAAGTATGTGAAAATAATAACTTTTTCACCAATTAAGCTTGGAAAACATCAAAATTTATTTTTGGCGATCATGGTAATAAAAATCAAACTAATATTGGCAATTATTCAATTGAATTATCACCCTTCCTACTCTTTACAAATTATATGAGCACTCAAACAAGTAAATAATTTTAGTTTCAAAATTTCAAGCACAAATACTCAATAATCCTCCTTTAAAGGTACAATTATCAATGTAATTTTACAAGTAATTACATTCTGTAATAATTACTGAATAATAATAGTTACAAGTTACCATAAATTGTTAATTATTTAAAAAGTGGTAATGGTAATTGTAGTTAACAGCTCTGCTTCGGAACTATTGGTAACAAGCAGACTATGGCTTACCTTTAATTAGAGGTCTCTTAAAATATTAGAACTGTTTTGTTGAAAGTCTGGAGGCTTTACAAACTATTACTTTTAGACAAAAATTTTTAAAGACAAAGTTATACATGATTACTCTATCTTTCTTTTGTGTTCACACAAATGTTCTGTGCGAGCAATAGTTTTCAAGTTATGTACGATCAAAAATGCATAAAATTTGCAACAACTTGCGTTACAAAACTATAGCTTCACAAACTTCACATCTTCCTGTAACAGTTCGACAAAATCCAACTTTTTTGAAAAACCCGGGATGTGACCCTTTAATTCTGATAGAAGGGACTTTTGTGAGCATCACCTCATATCCAATTTTTTAACTGAACCATACGTTCGCGTTATATGGGTACTGTCCCTCTAGTATGGCCGACCAACGCTGTATCAACGTTTCGTCGACGATTTTGTGACTATCGTCGACCCACCCTTATACCCCTCACAATGTGTTCGACTGACATACTTTGCAAGGCGATGTTCGCTCAATGCGTTAACGGCTCTCCAGGCACGCTAGGTCGACGCAATGCCATGCTGGAACCGACATGAGCGACGCTCGATAGACGAAATGACCATGCAGAGAAGCGACATAAGCCTCAATCGTTGTCGTCACGGCGCATCACCGTACAAAGAGCAACGCTGGTTTGACGAAAATACTGTGACTGACCCCAGCCGTACTAGAGGGGTTGTACTAGCAACACACAGCGACAACAATTCTACTGACACATATATGAACATTAGGGTGCATTTTTTTAAGGGCAAAATTAAAATAAAGTAACGGCGCCACCTAGAAAGGTTCCTTTTGTATTATAGGGAAGTTCTTCTAAAAATTACGTATACGTCCCGAAATCTACATCGAATTTCCAACAATGAAATCGGTGCTACATGAGTCGAGTTGTCAATTTTGAAATTCTGTCAAGGTACTCGATTTCCCAATTTTGTCATGAGCTCGACAGTCGACTGCGTTAAGAAGACGTCTTTCTGTTTAGAACGAGAGTAACAGGTCCCGTGAAGGTCAATGTCCTTCAACGCCAACATGTTAGTCCTCCACGAAGTTCTCCAAATAATTTTTGTCTTAGTTTTGGGTCTTCTTTGAATCCATTTCTAGTGTAAATCAGAGTAACCTTTTGAAAGTACTAAGTCAGTTTGTTAGAAATCAACGCCAACTACAAAAATATATTAAGTTAAAAGGCAACACTGCGTATGACTAATATCAAAATCTTTGGAGCCCCGTCGCGTCCATTAAAAAACCATTTTTTGAACTATTTTCTCTTTTCTCGGTAAATATACACCATAAACTAGCGAATAAGGGGCCAGTATGACCTTACATTTTCCATTTTGAATGTACATTTTTTTTTTTAAATTTGCCAATATCAATAACATAATGGGCGTATTTCTGTCCTGGGAGGCTTAATTCGAAAAAAATGTACATTCAAAATATGTACATATTTGTGTCAGTGGAAATAGGCTATAACTCAATTGTTAATGGTTCAAGATAAAAATCTACAAAATTCAGGAAATACAGACAGGGTCATTGGGATCGCAATATCAAAAATTCCCTTTGATCTTAAACATCGAAACATCAGTTTGGTTATACTTATTGTCGTCTATTCATATTCTCGTTTTCTGTGTCATTTAGGATGCAGAAATTTACATGTACTGCTGTTGCTATCACTTATTTCTACTCACATTTCTATTAATTGTAATTTCTAAACTCTTGAACTTTTAGGTTACTCCACAAATGGAAGTTTCTAGTTTGTCCTAGTTTTTGTGATATTTATAAGTAGAGAATGTGAACTGATAAGCCTAAAGACAGTAGATTGGCTTCCAAATGTAACAACCATAAAAGGTTTTTATGCTATTTCTTTGATTTGAACAATATTATGCGTTATTCTAGGTAAAGCAAAACCTTCTTTTTATCACAATAAACAGCACATAACTTCACCTCAGTAGTCATACTTAAACTTTTAGAGACAACCTATTTTCACACACTTTTTTCAGACTTGATTGAATTAAATCTGTGCAAATGTAATTTGCCTGATAAAAGAAATTTTGATATTTACATTTGCTATTCGATTTTAAGCAATGTTAAATGAGGGTATACAATCTTGAAAGTTAAAGACGGTTTGAGGTTATGTGAGGGGTCAGTGTTGTTGCATACACAACACCATAAGGCCTCGTTTTAGCCTAAGCCGGGGTTTTAAAACTTTTTGGGATTTCTAAGACTGTTGTGGGTAAGAAAATACTCTTAATTAAACAGTCCTAGTCGGGATTTACATGATGAAGAAAACTTCATGAAGATTTCTTAGAGACGCCAAAAATTCATGTACGGGTTAAGTCTGCCCTTCGATATAGCTCGTATCGTTCATCCGATCTCTACCCTTTTTGTTGGCGGATCAATAAATAATGCTGATTACTAAATATAACCACAATGTATGAACCTTCTATCTAATAAACTGTGGGAGATATGACGTTTTTTTCCCCAAATTGAGGGTGCGGGAGGCTATATCGACTCGGCTGTTGATGCTGATCAAGAATATATGTATATACTTATTGGAGTCGGAGATGCTTGGTTACAGAGTAGAGAGCTGCATGAGTGATTCCGAAATCGTATGATTATAGGTAAAAAGTAATCTTTTTTGAGTACAACGATAACCTTTTTTGTTATCATGTAATCGTTTGTATGATTACGATTATAGCCAATTACTACTCGTGATTATTTTCCAAGTAGTTCTCTTGTAAAAGTCTTAAAAATTGAATTGTAGACGAACGACTATCGATTACTCTGGCGGCTATGGTCACACTATGACGAAGCCTATTCATCTCTTATCTCCAGGAGACTTAGTGTGTGCAAGACAACGCGAAACCAGCGCTCGGAGTTGGTTTCTCACGATAATTTATATCAAACTATTTAAGTAATTAAATAAAAAAATATTAGTTGAATGAAACACAGACTTTTGGTTCACTAAAGTGGTGACCCCGACGTGATAGTGTGACCATAGCCGCCAGAGTAATCGATAGTCGTTCGTCTCTAGGGGTGGCAGGGTTGCCACATGGTCAAAAAAGAGGTCAGTTTGGGATTTCACTAAGCTAGCAGTGTTCGAAGTAACTCAAAACATTTATTTGTATAAATTTTACGAATTTCAAGGGATTTGCTTCATAGATTTTAAATCAGTTGATTGTGTGAGTTGTACACTAGATTGTCCATTTTGTGAACTTTGATAAATTTTCTAAAAAATTTCGAAAATGGCTACCAATTTCATACGTTTTATCTAACAGATGTCTATTTCAAAGTTACCCTAAAGCTTAGATTTGCCGAAATTTGCATTTGAAGAATCCGAATACCTCTTAAGCAGTCTTAAATGATTCCTAAACACATACTGCAAATCTCAAGCTAACACATTTCTTAGGATTGCCCACTCAATAAACCGAAAAGTCATCTATCTATCATCTAAATACATACAAATCCACTCCCCTCCCCCCCCCCCATTCCCTTTCCCATTCATCAGCATAATAATTTCACATTTCCATTCAGTTCGCTTGGTCGCTCGGTCGCCTCATGCAAATTCTTAAACTGTTTTCTGGTCAATAACATTGGCCCGAAACGTTTTCTGCCAAATCATGCGTCCCGTTTTTTGTGTGTGTTTTGTTTTTGTTGTTGTCCAACCCATTCCAAGCCATTTCATTCCATTGTGTTGCTCCGCTCACGTTAAATGCTGTTAAATAGTCGATGAATTGGCAACTAAATTCAAGTTTACACGTGAATTTTGTATCTTTGTATCTTATCGTCTTCGCTGCTGTCGGCTTATCAATGACATTTCCCCCCCCTCCCCCGCCTGATAAGCAAATTAGACCCTAATTGAGTTTGCTTTGGGTTTAGCCCAGCCAAATGAGATGATATCAGTGGACTTTTGGGGGAGGGACAAACTTCTAAAAGCTTTAGCCGCCGACTCCGATTCCGACAACGACTCCAACTCCGCCGCCACAGGCGGTTCTCACATTTGTTATGGCCAGCAAAAATACATAGAAAAAAAAAAAAAACACCAAGCAAAAATGGGCAAAAAATCATAATAAAGAAAAGTGGCCGCAAAGAGTGCTTAACAAAAAAATGGAAATAGATGAGTGCCAAGCGGGGGACGGAGGGGGGTGGTACAGGTGGCCAAAGAAGCCAGAGAGAGAGCAAAGAATTTCTACTTATAACGAGTTTTTATTACAAACGCGCCCGGCCCGAAAACCAGCCGAAAATGTATTAAAAAAAAAAAGTAGTAAAAATAAGTAAAAAGTGGGCAACTGAATTCCAGGGAAGGGGTGGTGGAGGGGGGGCAAGGGTTGCACATAAAAAGTAACAGCATTTTTTGCCTAGACAACGACAGCAGCTTGGTGAAGTGGAGGGAGGGAGGGAGGGAAAATGAAGACCAAGACTGCGAAAGCATGAAGCAACATTATTCAAAAGAAAGCCAAGTTAAGGCATGCCGAGCTCACACACACACACACAACAGCGGTAGCAGCAGAATGCAGCAGAGAGCCAGCACGAGAGAAAGAGAGAGAGAGAGCGAGGAAGGGGAGGCACACAGATCGGGGGCCAAGCATTAAACATCATCAGCAGCAGCGACGTCAACGCCAGCTGCGACGCCCTGCCGACATTCTTTCATTCGTACAACGACCTCGACTTTGATTTGCAGTTTTTAGCGAAGCGAAGAATTTCGTTATGTAGAGAGAGAGGGAGAGCCTGGCCAAGTTAAGAGAAAACTTGTTTGCCACCCAAAGAGACAAACGGCCTCTAGACGACCTACACGCCTGAGCAATGCTCAGAGAGAGACGCACAAACGTAGCCCGAACACGAAGATTGCAATCGGTTCGTTTGGTTTCGGCTGGCCGAAAGTTTGTGTTCAGCTTTTGCTCGCTCGCCAAAAACTTCATTCATTCGTTCAGCGCGTCTCGTCTGTGCCGGTTCGTCTCCAGCTCTCACCACTACCAACACACACACACTCCTCCCCTGCTCACTCACCTAGACAGTGCAAAATATTAAACAAAGACACAGCAACAACACTGAAAGTGCAAAAAAAAAATGTGTAAAAAAGTGAACAATCAGCCGAAAAAAATAAAAAAACTCAAGCGAGACAACTCGTCAGTCAATCGACTATCGCACACAAACACAAACACAAAGTGCCGGCCCAGACATCTCTCACCCATACAGAGACACACACCAAAGCAGACTACAGTTATCAGAAATGCCAACGCCAGACTACCGACTCAGACGCCGTTGGAGGCGTCGCTGGCTGCTGCCTGCTGCCGTCTGTATTTATATTTCATATATGCAATATGGAGAAGAAGATCCAACCGGATGTTGTCTTGCACACACGACAAGCATTTCAGAGACCTGGCCACGTCCAGCAGCCATCTTTGACATCGACCATCTTTCAAGTCAGGTTTTTGGGGGCTAGACGCGGCGACTCTCTCGCTGCTCTGTGACTGGTTTCAACTGAAATGGTTTTTTTATGGCCAAAAACATACAGAAAATAAAGCGTAAAATGCTTCGAATAATTGCGAAAAAGCAACAGCAGCAGCATCTGCTCTAGCTCCAGCTCCTCAACGCCGGCAAATGGGTAAGCCAAAAATTCACTTAATTATTGAAATCTTCTTTTTTTTGAGCTTGTGGCAGTTGCATCCACAAGCAAGAGGTCACAATTTGAACATTAGAAATTTTTTATTTAACTACTTGTATAAAATTGCGTTGTTCTTATAGCTAAATTATACTTGCCTTGAGGTGATGCACATATATTACGCATTTAAAAACAAATTATACTTGGATATTAGACGCGCATTCATTATTATAGGGTGTTGATTTTAGAATGTTTCGGAACGTTTCGTTAAACAGAGTTGAATATTGGCTTACGTTTTAATATATACATCACGTACTTCCACTTAATCTAACAATATCTTACATATATTTTTGCTTACATTTCACATGACCTATCCCAACTAACTGTATTATTATCCCCCTGGTCAAGTCAATGTATTGATAGATTTAATTATTCACACCAGAACAAATCTGTACACCATCGTTTGAATTTAGATATAAATTAGCTGTATACCTGGAACCAGTTTTGAATTGGGAATGGTATCAAACTCCTTATTTCCAATAGTTCATTTGAACAAAAAAGTTCTGAGCTATCTTTGGCTTTATACCACTTTTGAACCGGTTCATTTGGCTGGTTCGTAATCTGGAAAATATGTAACTCAATACTCCAAGCCTAGAGACCAGTTTTTCAAATCACAGTTTATGGTCTTAGATCACTTTTGAACCGGTTCAGCCGGCTGCTTCTAACTTCATATTACCAACTTAAAGAACAAGCTTCCATAGCATAGCCCAAAAATGGCTCTGAACCGCTTTCGAACCGGTTCAAAGTCGGCAATTAACTAGTAAAATACCTTTTATTTTGCAATATAGATCAATTAGAACACGAAGGCTCGATTTCTCATCTTCTAAATAGCTGCTTAACTTACAATTTACTCTGCTAATTGTACCTAGAAGAGTAAAAGGGTATACTTAAGTCGTGCTAAGTCGTGTAACTGGCAGAAGGAAGCATTTCCCCCATAAAGTATATATATTCGTGAATAGCATCAACTGCCGAGTCGATATAGCCGTGTACGTCTGTCTGTCCGTCCATCTGTATAAACACCTAGATTTTGGAGACTATCTCTTCTATTGTATGTACGCAGATCAAGTTTATTTCAAATTTTTGCCATGCCACCTCCCCCCCAGCAATCAAAAATGTTGAATGACTGCAACAATTTCAAGATATCAAGCTCATATTTTGTAGTGTAAGTGCCCAATATCTACAATCTCCGATTTTCATAGAAATCGAATAATAAATGGCAGTATTATAAAGGATACGAAAACGTTGCATACTTTTATGCGCCGCTTGCTCTGCTTGCTAACATAATGTTGAAATGTTCATATTAATGTTAATGCACACCGATTTTAGCTTACGTTCTCGCTTTTATCTGTTTCTCAATCTCTAATCGGTACGTACCCGTAATGAATGTTTCGGTAAAAGGTTCTATTTCGGTTTTTAATTCATTTCGGTTTTCGGTTACGATACGGTACCCAGTGTTTTATTTCGGTATACCGGTACATACCGGTATAAGTCAAAAAATTTTAATAATTGTTAAAAGTAAATTCTAAGATAAGTCCAAATCATTTTATTCCTTTGTAACATAAAGAAACTATATTCAACAAAAAGGTTTCAGTCGTTTGAGTAGCTGGAACAGAAAATGAGATTTTGAAATCTCTTACAATTCTGAGAACTTTGTGGAGCACTCTGAACACCAGATAAGAGTGTTAAACATTACATTAGCTGTGATTGATCAGCAACCGATCAAACGAAATTTGAGCATAAATATTTGTTGAAAGATTAATAAAAGATTTTTTGCTCAGGACTTAGCATTACGTTATAAATTGGGTCCAAAACTATGCCAAAAAAGCATTGTTCTCAAAAAAGGGATTTCTCTCGCTTTTCTATTTTCTGAACAACCATTTCCATATGGAGGACGTATTTTTAGAGATTTCCAATTTTCAGTGTATCCAAATGAAATAAAAATTGATTCCTTCTTTGCGTTACAAACATCTGACCTAAATTATGAAGGTAAAAAAAAACCCAAAGAGTACCGGTACCAACGTTTCGGTTTGGTTCCGGTTCTATCGGTTCCAATAATAAAGGTAATCGGTTCTCAAAAATTTGTATCAGTTCCGGTTTCGGTTCCGGTTGAAACGGTTTATTTCGGTGAACTGTTTCGGTTTCGGTACCGGTATTAATCCCTGGTTTCTCATCTATTCTCTGCTTTCACTTTTTTACCATTTTCAACACTTGTGAATGTTTGTTTTGCCCAGAAGTTTGCAACTAATAAACTCAAAAAAAAAAATCAATCCGTACGAGTATACATCAATCCGAAACCATATTAAAAACAGGGTAATCCTGGATATTCTTCAGCCGAGCCGAACAAATTTGATTTGATCCCACTTTCTCCAATCCTGAAAATATCAAATTTATTCCGTTTATCCGAATATTTTATAAAGATTAAATTAAGCAACTAATTAAGCGACATCCGAAAGCAGAATCATTTTAAGCATGTTACGGACTAATTTGCGCTTCCAGAAAGATTCCTCTTCCTTTCCTTTCTTCCTCCATATTCCTTAGGATATTCTTATAAACTTCAAGACAGGCCCATATAAGTAGTTTAGATTTATTTAAAACTTCTGAAAAAAAAAAAAAATTAAAATTTTTGTGGTTTTGTCTGGAACTCGAACTCACAATTTTGCAGCCTTATATTGTACATATTGATTGTACAACATTTTTATTGCCAATTCTTGGGCTGAAACGAAATTCTTGAGTTTTTGAACTAAATTTTTATGCTTTGTAAAAAAGATACATAGAGTATAATAAGTTTGTGCAAAGCCATGTCCGTCTGTCAGTCTGTCTGTCTGTATGAACGCACAGATCTCAGAGATGGTAAGAGATAGAGGTTTGACATGTATGGGACTTATGCTTCTTATACTTGCAGGCAGATCAAGTTTATTTTTAATTTTTGACACGCCCCTCTCCCGCCCCCGCAAATTGGAAAAAACGTCATATCTCCCACAGTTTTATAGATAGAAGGTTCGTTCCTTCTGGACACATTTAGTAAAGGAATGGCAGAGATCGGATGAACGGTTGTCGAGTTATAATGAAAACAAACAATTATGGGCAGCACCGGTCGCAACGGTGATGGGCAGCACTTCACAGGTACAGAGTATGTTATAGTCGGGCTTAACCGACTTTCTTTCTTGTTTTTTCTTTGAAAAAGGTACACACCCGGTCACCTTCACTAGCTATTGGCGAAAGCTTAGAGCAACTAGCCATGAAAAAGCTTCTCAAACTTTGCCGTTCTGATTTGGCTTAAACTTTTAGATCCTTTACACTGCACTGCAAAATATGAATTTTATATCTTTAAAATTGTTGGAGTTAATCAACATTTTTTTATTATGGGGAGGGGGGCTTGGCCAAAATTTGAAAATTGGTGTCTAGTGCAATAATATAAAAGAAATATTCTTGATGCACTGGGATAAAAACTAAATAAAACTAAAAAAATTTGGTCGCTCTAGCTCTTCTAGTCTCCGAGATCTAGGTGTTCATATGGACAGACTGACATAGCTATATCGACTCGGCTGTTGATGCTGATAAAGAATATATTTACTTTATGGGGTTGGAGATACTTACATACATTTGCACGACTAAAGTATACTCTTTTTACTCTACGAGTAACGGGTAAGAAAATAGAGAAAAGTTAACTTCGGCTCAGCCGATGTTTGTATTCCCTTGCAGTTGGTTTTTCTAATAAATAAGACTTCTGTTTGAACCTTACTTTTCTATAGCTCCTGTACCATAAAGATATCCGATTTCGACAAAACTTGGTGGAATCATGGAAGAGCATAACAAACTAACATGTACATTTTTTGAAGGAGATTCCAATTAAATCAAAAAAGTTTTTCTCACTTGAACTTCTTTTTCCATCGATCATTCATACAGCAGCTATATGCTAAAGTCATTCGATTTTGACAAAGCTTTGTAGAATTGTAAAAAAGTTTATAAAATAAATTTATGCCAACGTAAGGAGCCATTCCATTGAAAAAAAAATTTTTCTCACAAGAACAAGTTTTTCGACCGATCGTTCCTACCGGAGCTAAATGTTATAGTCGTCCGATTTTGGCTAAACTTTGTAAAATCGTGTGAAAGCATACTAAATAAATAAATACCAAATTTAAGGACATTTCCATTGAAAACAAAAATGATTTTCAAACTAAGACGTCTTTTCAGACTCTACTTTTCTATGACATCTATACTATATAGATGTGCGATTTCGACCAAACATAGTGGCTCCATGGGAAAACATTGCAAACTAAGAATTACAAAGTTTGGAGGCGGTGCCATTGGAAAGAAAAAAGTTTTTCTCACTAAGACTAGTTTTTTAACCGATCGTTCCCATGACAGCTATATGCTATAGTCATCCGATCCGGCCGGTTCCGACAAATGTACAGCATATTTGTACTAAAAGGTTTCGAACTTATTTATTCCTATACCCATTTTCCGTCCATAAGATATAGTCAACCGATTTCCCCCAAATTTCGCAAGTACTTTTAAATGCATTTGACATTCAAAGTTGCCGAGTTTAGGAGCAGTTTTTGAATAAATAGATATAAGTCTGCGCGTATATCAGGGTTTGTTAAGAAGAGCGAGGCCAAAAAGTGAAAGCTAAGCAAACTAGCTCTGGCCTGCACTCATCGACCGCTGGCCTGAGACTGGGTGAAGCCTCGGCATGCGCTTGGTTTTTTTGACGAGCTCGGCTCGGGAGGCGTGGCAATCGCTGGTTTATATTGCTTGACTCATTATAATCTAATAGGCCCAAGTTTCATCATGTTTCAACTATGAATTTGACAAGCTATTCACATTTAGAACAAACAACACGTAGGCCAACTAGACTATCGTGTGTGATGCGTCAAACAGCGTAGACGCAGCCTTAAACATACGTAAACCTACTTTAGATAAAAAACTCTGATGTATGATTTTAACCTATAGACAAAATTTAGAGGCTCTAACTCTGGAAGACTCTGAGGTCAATGTTCATATATAAAGTGACTCGGCTTCTGCCTGTGTCTTAGCGTTGCACAATTTTATAATACCTTTTAGGCGTTTTTTAATGGGAACACAGCACTCGATCTTAACTTTTTTTATTTTCAAAATTGAAATTCTTAGAAGAAAATCTTATACTAAATCCAAATTACAATGTATCAAAGCTCATTTTCTTGAAGGCTTAGGGTTATAAGCTCCACAGCAAGCCGTTTATGTTGTCTGTATAGCTGCAGCAAATGCTCTATGGTTATATCAGCTGTAGGCTGTGCTATACATTCCAAAATGAACTTAATCTCACAGCAGGCACTTTTTTTCAATCTAAGAACTGCACTAGGCGAACTGAAGTGATAATTTTGTTGTCCGGATTGACTTCTGAATGAGTTTTGCTTTTGAAATTGATATAAAATCTTATAAAATTCTTTTTAAAACTGAACCCATTTAACAGATCAAGTAGGTAAGTCCAACCATATTAACACCCAATTTTCAATCAAGTAGCCACATTTAACCATAGTTTTCCTCACATATTTAGATAGTTGCATGTTTTCGCATTTATCACCCGCATCATTTCCCCGGCAGTCTGTGGACTGTAAGGGCTGTCGTTTCTAACACGCCTTTGGCCAGCGCGTGCTAATGAAACATTTAATTAAAGCATTAAACGTCAAAGTGACGTCGATGGAGCCATAATTAAACTGAAAGCGTTATGGTCGTTGTCGAGCACCTGAATGACAGTAGCGACAAGTTAACCCAAAAAAGGAGAAAAAGAACACACACCTCACACCAGCTAATGCCGCTCGACAATTGTAGTAAAAGTTTATCGCCCGCATTAAAAAACCATGGATTAAAATTCTACTTCAAATAAAAAACCGAATCAAATGTGTGAGAGAGTGAGTGAGAAGGAGCAGAATAAAACTTCTATTTTTTTTTGGGTTTTTCCCATTTTCTGCGCCCACATTTTCTTACTTTTTGGCATTTTTTCGTTTGTAATAAAGATAAGAGCTCGGAGCTACCTGCATGCACCCCTCCCCTCCCCCGTGCCCACGAAGTGTTTGCTAACAAATGTTGTCCACTAATTGCAGGCGCCAAAACATTTTCGAGGGAGGAATTAAGCAATGTAAATTTTTCTCTTCTTCCTTTTTTTTTTTGCATTCTAAATGGTTTAAGGGGGGAGTGGAGCGGGCAAAGGTAGACATGCAGACAATTTCATATAAAATGCATGAGCATGAAACCAATTCAATAGAGGGAGGGGCGGAGCATGTTAACTGCCTGTCGAGCAACTGCCTCGTACTTGTCCTAGTTGTAGTTGAATGGCCAAAAAAAAAAAGAAGAACTCTGAAACGAAGATAAAACCAAATTACATACAACGAAACGATGCTAACTTACAGATGGATGCAAGATATGTACGTAGCCCCGACAATGAAATGAAGCGAATTTTGAAACAGAAACCAAGAGAGAGGCGACAAAGTTTTTGAATTAATTTATTGATACGACGAAGATAAACGTTTTATAGCCCCGACAAAGAATCTCAATTTAATCAAAAGTTTTTCCCCGACTTGGGGTGGGTCAGTCTGCTCAACAGCTGTCAGAACTCTCTATTTACTTAGGCAAACGCAACGCTTTTTGTATCTGATTAAAAGCGAAGCGAAGAAGAAACAAACTCGACAAACAGAAAACAAGATAAACAAACACAGAAATACATTTGGATGAGCTTTTGAGGTACGTTCCAGCTCCTAAGCCAAAATTATGCACATAAAAAGCATCTTCAACCGCACCTCGGCTCGTACTTGTTGTTCAATAGCCGATAACATTTCGCTTTATTTTTTGTTTTTTCGCTGACTTTGACTTTTTTTCTTTCTTTATTTATTTATTTATATACATACGTAGTTTTGCTGATACGTTGCTTTAAATGCAAATTTTATTTCGCTATTTTTGTGTTCTTTGCATTTGTTGTGTTTTAAAAACGCGCTGCTTCCCCGATTTATTTATTGTTCTGCTTGCTTTCTCACTCACTCTCTCTCTTTGTATATATATATGGTATTTATGGCTAAAAAGTCCTTCGTCCCCGACTGCAATTTATGGCTCTGACCAGAATTTGGATTCGTTTGCCATTTCCCTGGGCTAATAAAATATTGAAATATATAACAATTTGCATGATTTTTGGTTCCAATATTTCTATTGCCTTTCTAGTCCATATATTTCGGTGCAATTTGCTTGAATGTTTTGTTTTTTTTTTTTTTTTGTTGTTGCCAAAATATTGAATTGACAGCAGTAGCCTGGGATTGATCCCATTTGCTAGGGGATTTATTTGGGAGTTTTAAAATGATTTATTTAGTCTAACTAAATAAATCAATTTTAATCACTCCACACAAAATGTTTTGGTTTAAGTTAGTTGCTAGCTTTTCAACGCTTTATGTGGCAGGGCGTATGGTTTAAGCATATGATAAACAACTCATTTTCTGCCTCAGAACTAAGAACTTACTTGGAATTAAGTAAGTACAAGTCTCATTTCTCTTCAATTAAATTTATAAAATATACAACCCAGTCTTTCAATGAACTTTTGCAAGTATAACACTTAAATTTGATTCAAAGCTGGCTCAGAACTCATTGGAAACCAGCTCTGAAATACATTTGAAATACGAAGGCTTTAAACGAAACACTAAGAATCAAGATAAGCGCCTAGAAAGCCCTCTGAGTTAAGCTATGCCAAATTCAAATGAAGTTTGCAACACTGCAGCTGTTAGCTAAATAATCTGTTTATAGACTTCGGTCAAATTTTGAGCTAGCTTGCCCATTTGGTTCGTGTTTAAGAGCCGTTTAAAAGGTAGACAACCTACTAAAATTGAAAAATGTTAACTTCTTGTGCTGTTCAATCAATATTTCTTGCATAAAATCTATACATCTATAGTGAAAGTAAAGATGTTTGTATATTTGACCCTTATGGGCGTCTAAACCGCTAACGAACCTTCACGAATTTTTCATAGTAAGTTCCCGTCGATTTAGGAAAAGTGTTATAGGCTATGTCTCATGTCTGTGAAATGGTCCAAAAACCGCCAAATAAATTATCCGATTGCATAAAATTTTGGAATGGTTGAACGCTTCTGCCCGGGAAGGTTTTTAAGTTGAAAAAAATTTGCGGGAAAACGGTCCAAAAACCGCGAAAATTGCAAAATTTAAGTTTTGGCTAAAACTTTGGGAAATTGATCGACGCTTGCCCGGGAAGGTTTTCAAGTAGAAGAAACCGCGAAATTTGCAAAAGGTTCGTTTCTTATAAAACTTTGGAGAATGTTTGGACGATTGCGCGTGAATGATTCTGATTTGAAGAAATAGGCGGGAAATAGTCCAAAAACCGCGATAATTCCAAAACTTCACCGTTCATCCGATTGCGATGATATTTTGGTCAATGGTTAGACGCTTGGCCGCGAAAGTTTCTAAGGTCCAAAAATCGCGAGATTCCGAAAATTATACCGTTCATCCGATTGCAATCAAACTTTGGGGAATGAATTGAACGCTTACTCGGGAGGGTTTCTAAGTTGAAGAAATTTGCAGAAAATTGTCCAAAAACCGCGATAATTAACAAATTTGCGGTTTCGATAAATCTTTGGATAGTGGTTCGACGCTTGCCCGGAAAGGTTTCCAAGTAGAAGATATGGGCGGGAAATGGTCCAAGAACCGCGAAATTTGCAAAATGTTCGATTTTGATGAAGCTTTGAGGAATGGTTGTACGCTTGCCGGAAATGGTCAAAAAACCGCGAAATTTTAAAAACTATACCGTTCATCCGATTGCCATAAAAGTTTGGGCAACGCTTGCCCGAGAAGGTTTCTAAGGTCCAAAAATCGCGATATTTGCAAAATAACCTTATGAGTATTTATGAAAGCGGTAAGTGCTTATATTACAATGCTGGCGTCGGTAAATGGAAGCTGTAGATTACACGGTCTAAAATATTGCGAAATTTGCAAATTTTGTTTTTGATCCTGGATTATTGTGAAATTTTGATAGACGGCAATTGTAGACGGGTAAATACAAGGTGGGCCAAAAGAAGTCACCGGGCCCAAAAGAAGTCACCCTATTGGAAGATGATCTTATTTTTACAAATAGCCGCCAAAGTCAGATCTGTTTTGACATTTGTGTACTAGACAGATGTAAAAATAAGAGCATCTTCCAATAGGGTGACTTCTTTTGGCCCGGTGACTTCTTTTGGCCCACCTTGTAGAAACCCGTTCAAAAAGTCACGAAATTTGCAACATATTCATGATTTTAGATTATCATGAAGACGTGTGTATAGAGAAAAGATCGAACGGTCCAAAATGTTTACACCGACATGCAGCCTGCACTAGATTAAATATAATCGCTCTCTTAAGAATCATAAGAACCCGGGCGACGCCGGGTATTCAGCTAGTATTAATATATTTTCAGTCAGCTTTGAGTCGATGATTGAAGGTAGCAATCTGGCTTATCGAACTGATATGATAAATCGTGTAGTAAAATTGTTTTGTCGTCAAACTCTGAGGCCTCTGGCGAAATAAATGCTGCTGATGATCGAGAGGAAAGTTCATGGACTACGATAATTATCGTGATGGCTTCATTCCATTGATGAATTGTGTAGAAACTGCAGAGTCCGTATAACTGAGCATGTGCACCATGTACGGATTTGCGTAATGGTTGCCTCTGCTCGATGACTATACGGTGCCTCACGTTGGGGTGCATCGTTTGAGGTGCCTCAGTTGAGGTTGATGTTGCCTCTCTCCAAAGACTTCGTAATGCCTCGGTTGAGCTTATTGTTTCTTTTCGTCAAAGTGGTTGAGGTGAACTTTGTAGATGACTTTATTATTTGTTGAGAAAAAATTTTGTTTTTCATATTTTGATCTTATTAATTGGTTGCAGGTTAGAATTTATAGTCTTTATAGTAAGAGGTTGTCAGTTTTATTGACGTAAATTCCGCTAGAGCAGATTAAAGCATTCAATTTTACTCAATTTAGTTAGATAATTGACTACTCTAGGCTATATATGAAATGAATCCCGAAACTTTTTTAGTAGTAGTCTACCAAAGTTGGAAAATGCTTCAAATATGGAGTATTTTCCAAACTTCAGTGCTTAAAAAAGTAAACCACCGTTTAACTTTATTAAGAACAAACATGCTTGTCACATAAGACCAAATAGATAAAGATTGGTGGTATAGTTTGCCGACAACGTAATTCGAAACTTTGTGTTTTTTGCAAACCTACCCATATCCTCGTAGACTTAAAAAAAAAGGAGCACTTTGAGAAGCTATCTCACCCATATTTGTTACACGATCTCAAATAAGTTCGGATCGGTTAGTAAGGAATATAACTTTATCGAATGCGGTAACTTCTTTTGTCAAGCGCTTCAGTCAAAAAATTGATTTTTGCGGCAGAGGTCGGGGTGAGGCCCCACTGTGCGTCGGGGGTCATCAATGTTAAGTGGGTGCCACTAATTTTATTTTACAGTTAAATATAATTGGAGTAATATTATTTGTTCTATGGGCCAGCTCCGAGTATGTTGGAGTCTTCTTACTGCTTATGCTCAATATGCCAGTTCATGGACTACGATAGTCGTCTTGAGAGCTCGTTATATCGATGGTCAGTGTGGCCAGAACTGTTTTTCAAGTGGCGCCATCTATACTGGATTTTATAAGTGTGACCATTTCTTGCGTTAATATATAAGAGTGACCATTCGATTAGTTTTATAAATTAGTTTCATAGCTGTGCTCAAGCTAGCAGAGGTCACGAAACAGAATGGGACACGAAAAATATCAAGATCATGAATTAATCCCGTCTCGTCTCGATCCCGATACAAGTCACACGTTCTTGTCCCAACCAGATTCTAAAGGTTTTATACCCTGTTCCCATTAGTCCAGTCCCGTCTCGATCCCGATACAAGTCACACGTTCTTGTCCCAACCTGATTCTTAAGATTTTATACCCTGTTCCCATTAAAAACGGGAAAAGAAGATCATGAAGTTGTGCTAAAGTATGTAAGAGGTAGAAGGAAACATTTCCGAACCTATAAAGCATCGGTGGGCACGTTCTTGCTCTTTTTGCTCCTATTGGTCCCAAGAGTATCTTTGACTTGTAGCAATTAGTGTATGCGTTGACGCAACTGGTTGAGACGGCATTCCAATCGTGTTCATTCATTAAATCGTGTAAGAATGCTTTCTTATTCCTCAGAAGACACTTTTTCCTATTTCCCAGAAGTAATGCTTTCTTATCGCCCAGAAGTGACGCAGAGTGGCACACTTCTTCCCGAAGGGCGATGCGAATGCGATAGCAATGAGAGTGAAACGATGCCTACAGGAAGAATCGCATTCTTATGTTGTGCGATAAAAAAATGTTTTCTAGGTATTCTATTAGACTAGCAGCCAAAGTCTTACAATAGCTCAATCACACAGCATCCAAATATAAAGTGAAGAAGCTATAGCTAAATATGTCTATATCAAAATTGAACAACATTATCTTTTTAATATTCCAAAATCATTGGGCGTATTCAGCAGATATATCCGATTTTCGATTACTGATTTATGAATGCCGATTTTAGGCGGTGAATACAGTGATTGCCGATTGACGATATCGACTGTACGGCCAACTGTTAACGCCAAATTTAAGAATGAACTGCCGAACTTACAGCGTTAAAAGCCCTCAAAAATTGTGACCTTGTATTTTTGACCAAATGTAATAATCCAGAGAATCACCTAAACTTAGCATTCAGTGTCATTCAAAAGAGAATCATCAGAAATCGCAAGTGGTAAATCTGTAATCGTAAGTCGGACTTATCTGCTGAACACGCCCATTTTTTTTGGAAGCCATAAGTTTATTTTCAAACCAAAAAGTTGCTTCTGATGTAGCCTGATCCTCAAGCCTACTCCAAAAGTGTAATTGAGGCTTCTTCAACACACATTACAAAGGTCTTCCCCTTGTCACCCAAATCCGCTCAATGGCTGACTTATACTTCAGATCAGCTGCTCTCTTCAGATACAGCGACTCTTTCAGTATATTAGCATTGATCTAACCAACACGAAAATGCGTGGAAATGTTTAGGTTTTGCTATTTTAATGCGTATTACGTCAACTCATGCTCATTTGGACAGCACAGATGTTTGGATTTTTGCACAAAATTGCGAAGCAATACATGATATTTTGGAAATAAACAAAAAGAATGCGCCCAGAGACAGCGAATGAGAGAGCGAGCGCGAGAGTGAGTGGCTATATAAACAGAAATTTTAGCAACAATCAGCAACAGCTTGTCATGGTTGTCAACTGTGGGTGGATGTGGGTTCTTTTTTTTTATAATTTGCAAGATTATGGAGCATAACGACAACACCTGTCGCTGATAACAGCAAGCTGTTGCTCTTCGTGCCATTTTAATGTGCGCACATAAATTTTCCAGCATGATGGCGGGCTGTAAGGGGGCAAATCAAAAGCGCGTTTTATGGTTTGCTGGCCAGTGCCAAAAACTTGCAAAATTTATTGCATTTACAAGCATATTACAAACGCTTGCTCACGTTTCATTCTCCAGCTACGGCGGCTTGGGCTCCAGCGCCATTGCTCAATTCCCACTAGCCACATAAAAGCGCGTCATGTCCGTGGTTCCAGCCAAATTGATGTAGACTCTGTGGCGCCAGGGAGTCGAAAAGAGGAGCCAGTCAAGATTGATGGTCCGTTGAATTGCTGCTTCATGCTGCTGCCTGCTACTTCGGCTTCTGTCTCACAATATGAATTACTCATTGCTCATTTTTAGTGCAATTTATTTGTAAGAATTTTCCACAGATTTTTCATATGCTGCCCAGGGTAAGTGGCATATTTTGTGCCATATTTAAGTTAAAAATACCCAAAAGGCTTTAAGCAGTTTACTCTGGTGGCTGACATCATTAGAGGCACACACACACACAAACAGGCTTAATTTCCTGCCAGCAACTACCTGGCGTATGTGTAATCAAGAGTGTGTGTGTGTGTGTTTGTTGTAGTTTCCTTAATCACTGCCCAGTGCCATTTTTCATCAAAGTAATTACGAGGCGCTGTGAAAACACGCAGCGCAACGTTTTCCCCTATTTTTTTTTGATGTTTTTTATGTAGCTGAAAATTGAATCATTTGATATGCATTAAAATTTTATGCGCCATTTTATT